>JBBGZY010000286.1:6172500-6227500 GCA_037952925.1 Lithobates clamitans
TAACTTGCCTTACCCTGGCTTCCATACTACAGGGGGCGACATCACCTTCTTTTCAGCAAGATTATGGGGAATTGTGAGTATCTGAAATGCTCTAGCACAGTGCAGCATTTTGAATACTCAATTACTCAATGTTCCCTGAATTTTGCCAGAAGGAAGCTGATATCGTCCTTGCCTAGGTACTACAGGCGGAAGCTCAAGGTAAGGTAAGCATATTAGCTAATGTTTTTCCCCACAGGCCTTTTTTTATTTCACTAAAGTATTACATGGGAGGATTGTGAAAAAATATGCAGACATCGATTTTTTTATTTTTTTATTGCAAGATTCCCTATACATGCAACTGATCGGTGGAAAAGTTAAGTGAACCTGTTGCTTTGCTCTGTATGGGAAAAGCAAATGTTAACTGAACCTTGTCTTGACTGTGCAAAGCAACAGGTTTTATTGAGAGCAGCCATCACTAGGAATGAATACTTCTCTTCTCTGCCCTTTCCATATGTACTGTTGCAGCCTGCAAGCATTTTTATGTGCTTCAGCCTTTACAAAGTTGGCATTTGCTGAGGGCAATGCATGTGACATGTTTGCTGCCATTCAGTTACCAACCCATTCCTTTGTGGGGAGTAGGGGGAGTAGCTTGTGTTTCCCCGTACCCTAAACTACTAGGTTTGGGACAGCAGGGCAGTAACTGTAAGGTAAGTATAAACTCCCTTCTAGCGAAGCCTTATATCAAGGAAGCCTGATAATTTTACTAATCTAGGCAAGGTACAGGTTTGCTTCAAATCGTAAAAACAATACTCAGAAGTAGGGATGAGCTAAGATGTGTTGGGATCCTAGGCTGAACCCACCTGAGGAGGTCCATCAGGAAGCTGTCACTGTACTGGGCCTAAACATAAACTGCCAAGGCATTCTCTGCCCCACAATCATACATATACATGCCCAGCAGATGATTGATCCAGTACAGTGAACGCTTCCTGCTGGGCTCGCTCATGTAGATTCAGACCAGGATTTGAACATGCCTGAGCGTATCCCTAGGATGACGTCTGAAATCTTTTCACATTTTCCTATCTCCCTATTCCTTTTGTAGAGTAAATTAATCTGAGCATCCTTTCTTAAAAGAGTTCTTTTAAGACAAAAGGCAGGGAGATTCTGCTATGCTATGTTTTTAGCTGACCCATGGCGCTCTGAAAATACTTTGTCAAGTGTTAGATATTAGTTTGTAAAAAAAATATAAAGACAATGTTTTAAAATGGTATAGAAAAATAAATTTAAAAAATCTGTTTTAAAAGCTTAAAAAGACAAAACAATGGCACAGAACAGTGCAATATACTTCTATATAAGGACCCGTGTATAAGATTCAGGAATTAAAAAAAAAAATATTACATAAAAATTTCATGACCTGCACAAAATCTATTTATTAAAACGAAGACATTACTTTTCAAATGAAGTAGTCTGATGTTGTATGCTTTCAGATTTGTATGAAACTCGTTGGTTGGAAATGTGGAAATGTAAATAGCCTTGAGTCTTTTCCAGCAGTGGTTGGCTTCTGTGAGACAGCTTGACATGTTTTTTGTTAATATGGTTCTCTTCATACTGGTATCTCAGGTTTCAGATTAAAATCCATTTTCATTCATGGACAAAACAAAGGCATATTGTTACCATCAACACTCTTCAGGATAACAAAGTGACAGCAGCTCCCTTGTGTTTTTCAGTAACTGAAAAGTTTTGTATATTTAGTCCCAAGAGCAGTATTGTCATATAGGCTGAGTTTTATTAGACACTAGAAGAAATTCCTAAAATAAATTCACTCTATTTTTGAGCCAGTTGAATTGGTTGGTTTCTATATTACAAATAAACCTAGCTGTATCACAGTAGGGAAATATTCTACTATATACTTCTTAAAGACTATGGCAGCAACATTCGGACTACAAGATTTTTTTTGCAGGCAGTAAGTGGAGTTATGAGTATACAAGTAATCTTATATTTTAGGATGAATTTTTTAATATTTTGGTTAGGATAACTCTAAAGTCTGCAGTAAAATAATAGGTCCATAGTTGGAAACTTGTTTGGGCAGGGTCCCTAGCCTAATTACATAGTGACCTTCTAAGTTTCCTTGTATAGTGTACTCTTGTGGTTTCATAGTCAAGCTGTTCTATGAAGGAAATTAATCTTTTGCAGTTATGGGTGTAATGATTTCACTTGCCTCCACACCTGTTCTAGTTGAAAATTTTTTCCAGGTTAAATTGAAAATACACACCGAGTTTTTCGCTTACTAGTTATAGCACTAACGGAGTTATTCAGTTAGTACAGCAAGTGGTGATTAGGTATAAAGTCCCATGATTCATAACAACCGAACCGTTTCATTTAGCTGATGTCAGCAGAAGATTGGTTATCATGAATTTCTGTGCATATTTTAGGTGTATAGTTGCAGTACAGTATTTTTTACTGTTTTTAGTCTCTACTGGTTTTATATTTTATTTACGCAGCTCCCAACTGTCCCTCATTTGAAGTGATTGAATCTCTTTTGGAATCAATCACTTGCTCCTCGGTTGCTTCCACTATTGGTCTGATGTATAGACCACTATAAAAATGTATTTTTTAATGTATATCTAAAGCCAAAATGTTTTTTTTTTCTTTCCAATAGGATTTGGAAGGTTAAAACTGCTATATGTTGTTTTTGTTGTTGTTTTTTGCCATTTCTGGATTATTAGCTAGATTTCCCTTCACTTCCTTTCTTATGGACTTACCAGGAGGTGGGAGGATATACTTCCAATGTGAGGGAAAGCCACTTTTTGACAGTCCTTTTTTGTGGTGCGATGCACAAAAACACTATAATGAATAAAATAACTGCAGGTGAACTCACACAAAAAGGTGCTTTAGGGTGTGTCATATTGTCCCCTCAGTATGACAAACCCTAAAGAGATGGAGGCTCTCTTCCTGATCCCCCAGCATGAAAGACTCCTGATGGAGGCAAGACACACTGTGGCCCACCTAGCCAAAAGGCTCAGCAGACCCCTTTTCATCATGATCAGCCAAAGCCAACCGCTGAGTACTAGGTTAGGGGCTCTCCTGAAAAAAGACCCCAGCGCAAGGGATTAGGGAACCTAAGGGCCATCTATCCTCCCCATAGAATTCAGGGAAGGTCCATAGACCCACCCCATCTTGTCATTAGAGGGGCACGTGTCTCTATTAGAAAATGTCCCTTCTATTCCTGTTGTGGAGGCACTTTCTTTCCTAGTGACATTGGTGAAGAGCAATTAATGAAACTTAATCTCCTCGGGGACACGAACTGCAATAAAAGCCTAAAAGTGCTTCCAAACCATCACCTCTGTATCTAAATCTAACTATGAAATATGTCATACAACACTACACCTTTCTCCCAACTTGTTAGTTATTTAATTTGTGATTTTGAAAAGTCAGTGATAAGTAAAAGTAGTGCTGAAGGACATACCTGTGGGTTTCACCAAATTGGTAATGGGTATTAATTCTTATGAACCTTGTCAAGCGGGTGTGTGGCGGGGGGGTGAGTAGTGCTGATGTGGGTTTAACCAGTTTTTGGGTATGTATTCTTCAGGGGTGTTCAGTGATTACATACTTTCTACCTAAAGTGTTCCTCTTTATCAGCCAAGAAAGTTGGAAAGTACATGTTAATGAAGTGCAGTTTGTGTAAAACACCCAGAGGAACCAAAAATCATCTCCAAAGTTCGTTCCTTTTAACCTCTTGGCGTCTGGTCCTTGGCACCAAGGGGCTGCATATGTGCGTGAATCGCTGCAATTACACCTATGCCGGGAGCGCACACAGTCCCAGCACAGTTGCTGTCGCCTATCCGAAACCTAGTTTTCAGATAACATGAACACGGTGACAGCCAATCACGGTAGTCATGTGATCTTAAGGCCCACCCCACCTCTGTGTCATAAACCTCTTAAAGGGCCCGGAGTCGCCGGCGCTAAGAGGTTAACCTTAGTAAAATTAAAACCTAGCTTCAGCCAAAATAATGTATTTTGTTTCCAATAGTGCTAGGAAGGTTTAGAACTGGAAAGGGTTTAGATGTCTCTGTCAGGTCTTTATTGTTGGCTGAAGATTTCCCCACAATTCCTGCCATGACAAGCAGTAACGAACAATCTTACCAATTAGCAAGAACAGGTTTTTAGTTGCGCAAGGAAGTGTTTGAACTTCTGACAATATGTTTTTGCCTATGTCCATGTCTTCCTGTCCCTGGAGACAACTGCCCCTCCCCCAATTCATGTCTTGTGTCACAGGAAAGGAGGAAAAATCTTCCCATTTGGGTCACCGACAAAAATAAAAACCTCAAAACAATTTTAGCTCTTCCTTACTCCCTTGCCCAATCCAAAAAAAAAAATGTACTCAATTAGACACTGCTGTAGTCACTGTTACCATTGCTTTGTGGATAATCATTGCAGTCTTAACACTATTTTGCACTAAATATGTTTTTATTATGTTTGATATGGTTTTTATTATTTTATTCTATGTTGAACTTGTATTTTATGTAAAAGCTTGTTTGTGTGGATTTCATATCAGAAAGGTTTTACAATACGGAGCACTGCACTGAAAATGTTACATAAAACAGAAGAAATGATCTCTGCCTTGCCCACTCTGCCCTTAGCATCTCCATCCTCATTCGTTTTGTTTACCAGTATGTAACACACTTACTGGAGGAGGAACTGCCGGGTGATGACGCCTGTCTTCTTAACGCAAAACAGCAAGTGTTTTGCGTTTATAAAATTTCTTGTATACCATAATTCTAAATGGGTATTATTTTATTGTTACATAAAGCATAATACATTCTCAGATAATGTTTTCTACTGATTATAGTGATTTCTTTAATAAAAATAACAATAGAGAGCAGCAGTTAAAGAACACGGACAGTACTGCAGGGGGTGCCTGCCCAGGGCCGGTCCCAGGCGGGTGCACGGGGTGCAGTGCACCCAGGCGCCAGAGAGGTGGGGGCGCTGAAGCGCCAGAGTGCTCCCCTCCCTCCTCCTCCACCCCTCCGTGTCCAGAAGTAGCTCTGTCCGTAGCAGCTCACCGCCGCGGAGCGGCCGCGCCGGCGACGCTGTGCTTTACATTGCTAGAGCCTGTCCCCCCTCCCTCCTCCTCCTGTCAGAGGAGAGCAGCCGCCGGAGATCGGAGCGGCTGGTCTCTGTATTGAGAGAGACCAGCCGCGCAGTGACTTCGCTGGGGGGAGGGGGGGTGGCCCGTGCCTGCAGCCTGACACAGGTTCTCTCTCTCCTCCGCTGTCTCTTACTCCCGCTCGATCTGTTCTTCACCCGGGCGGCGCGGCTGCACACTGTCCTCTCTAGCTGCTTCCCGGGTGTTAATGTGTCTGTCTGTACTGATAGAGGGAGGTTTGTCCCTGGGGCGGTCTGTGCTAATGGGGGGGTTGTCCTGGGGGGGCGGTCTGTACTAATGGGGGGGTTGTCCTGGGGGGGCGGTCAGTACTAATGGGGGGTTGTCCTGGGGGGTGGTCTGTACTAATGGGGGGTTGTCCTGGGGGGGCGGTCTGTACTAATGGGGGGGTTGTCCTGGGGGGGCGGTCTGTACTAATGTGGGGTTCTCCTGGGGGGGCGGTCTGTACTAATGTGGGGTTCTCCTGGGGGGGCGGTCTGTACTAATGTGGGGTTGTCCTGGGGGGGCGGTCTGTACTAATGTGGGGTTGTCCTGGGGGGGCAGTCTGTACTAATGGGGGGTTGTCCTGGGGGAGCGGTCTGTACTAATGGGGGGGTTGTCCTGGGGGGGCGGTCAGTACTAATGGGGGGTTGTCCTGGGGGGCGGTCTGTACTAATGGGGGGTTGTCCTGGGGGGGAGGTCAGTACTAATGGGGGGTTGTCCTGGGGGGGCGGTCAGTACTAATGGGGGGTTGTCCTGGGGGGGCGGTCTGTACTAATGGGGGGTTGTCCTGGGGGGGCAGTCTGTACTAATGGGGGGTTGTCCTGGGGGGGCAGTCTGTACTAATGGGGGGGTTGTCCTGGGGGGTCTGTACTAATGGGGGGGTTATCCTGGGGGGTCTGTACTAATGGGGGGGTTGTACTGGGGGGTCTGTACTAATGGGGGGGTTGTCCTGGGGGTCTGTACTAATGGGGGGTTGTCCTGGGGGTCTGTACTAATGGAGGGGGAGTTGTCTTGGGGGGGTCTGTACTAATGGAGGGGGGATTTGTCCTGGGGGGTCTGTACTAATGGAGGGATTTGTCCTGGGGGTCTGTACTAATGGAGGGGGGGGGTTGTCCTGGGGGGGTCTGTACTAATGGAGGGGGGGTGTTTGTCCGGGGGGTCTGTACTAATGGAGGGGGGGTCCTGGGGGGGGTCTGTACTAATGGAGGGGGGTTTGTCCTGGTGGGGGGTCTCTACTAATGGAGGGGGGTTTGTCCTGGTGGGGGGTCTGTACTAATGAAGGGGGGATTTGTCCTGTGGGGGTCTGTACTAGTGGAGGGGGGGTTCTCCTGGGGGGTCTGTAGTAATGGAGGGGGTTTGTCCTGGGGGTTCTGTACTAATGGAGGGGGGGTTTGTCCTGGGGGGGTCTGTACTAATGGAGGGGGGGTTTGTCCTGGGGGGTCTGTACTAATGGAGGGGGGGTTTGTCCGGGGGGTCTGTACTAATGGAGGGGGTTTGTCCTGGGGGTCTGTACTAATAGAGGGGGGGTTTGTCCTGGGGGTCTGTACTAATGGAGGGGGGTTGTCCTGGGGGGGGTCTGTACTAATGAAGGGGGGCTTTGTCCTGGGGGGATCTGTACTAATGGAGGGGGGGTTGTCCTGGTGGGGGTCTCCTAATGGAGGGGGGTGGTTTGTCCTGGGGGGTCTATACTGATGAAGGGGAGTCTGTACTGAGAGAGGGGTTTATACTTAGTGGGGGTCTATACTTAGTGGAGGGAGGTCTGTACTGAGGGGCGACTAAAGTTGGTGGAAGGAGGGTGACACCATGTTATACCGCACCTGGTGACACCAACCCTAGTGACGTCACTGCAGCTGCAGGCTCTTCCTTCGCCCCTTCCCCTCCCTCTCCCTCTCCTCCGCACGTGCACTGCTATACTAGTGAGCGGCGCTAGCCAGCACAGCCTCCCACTATGCTTCTTCCCCCGCCTTCATATCAGCCAGGGAAAAATAGAATAGAAAAAGGAGAAGAGGATTGTGGGACATGTAGTCCCGAGGACTGGCAGCCCCACTGTAACACGGAAACTGCAGTCCACACAGCAGGCTCAGCTGAATGGGAGAGAGAGAGATACAGGAGCCAGAGGGAAAGCCACACAGCCTGGTGCCATCCCTGGCGGAGAAAGGAATGGAGTCATTGCCAGAATACAGATCTGGGTGCTACCCAGCGGAGTCACCACGGGCAATTCAGAGTGAGCTGACTCCTGATCAGAGGAACCATCGCTGGGTCAGGTGAGAGGGCCAATCGGCCATTATCTACTAATGTCCATAGGAACTGCAGTCTCTGACCATCTCCTGTATTATATCTGCAGTCTCTGACCTTCTCTTGTATCATGTCTGCAGTCTCTGACCATCTCCTATATCATGTCTGCAGTCTCTGATCATCTCCTGTACTATGTCTGCAGTCTCTGATCATCTCCTGTACTATGTCTGCAGTCTCTGATCATCTCCTGTACTATGTCTGCAGTCTCTGACCATCTCCTGTATTATATCTGCAGTCTCTGACCTTCTCTTGTATCATATCTACAGTCTCTGACCATGTCCTCTACTATGTCTGCAGTCTCTGATCATCTCCTGTACTATGTCTGCAGTCTCTGATCATCTCCTGTACTATGTCTGCAGTCTCTGATCATCTCCTGTACCATGTCTGCAGTCTCTGATCATCTCCTGTACTATGTCTGCAGTCTCTGATCATCTCCTGTACCATGTCTGCAGTCTCTGATCATCTCCTGTACTATGTCTGCAGTCTCTGACTGTCTCTTGTATCATATCTACAGTCTCTGACCATGTCCTCTACTATGTCTGCAGTCTCTGATCATCTCCTGTACTATGTCTGCAGTCTCTGATCATCTCCTGTACTATGTCTGCAGTCTCTGATCATCTCCTGTACTATGTCTGCAGTCTCTGATCATCTCCTGTATTATGTCTGCAGTCTCTGATCATCTCCTGTACTATGTCTGCAGTCTCTGATCATCTCCTGTATTATGTCTGCAGTCTCTGACCATCTCCTGTACTATGTCTGCAGTCTCTGATCATCTCCTGTACTATGTCTGCAGTCTCTGATCATCTCTTGTATCATGTCTGCAGTCTTTGACCGTATCCTGTATTATGTCTGGGGACTCTTTCTAACAGAAGCCCTCTCTGTGTGGATCAGAGAGTCTCCCCTCCAGGTCTCATTAGTGTTCTCTCTTCCTGTATTTTCTTTATTGTTAAGAGATCATGGGAGGATTTCAGGGTAACAAAGACTTCTTAGATGAGCAGCTCTGTATTTGAGTCGTTGCCATAGAATCATTTGTAAAGGGGTGGAGTTGGTAAGATGACCACGCCCATGTGGGGGCGCCAGAAATATTTCTGCACCCAGGCGCCGGTGACCCTAGGATCGGCCCTGTGCCTGCCTAAGGTCTTCTGGAGTGATATGGGAATACTGTATCCGCCCTTTAGTTGTTTCAAGGACTGTTGTGGCAGTATATGACACATACTTTGCATACACCTTGTATCTGCATGCCTGATCTCTGGAAAATTCCCGGAATTTATTAGGAGCCATAGATTGTATATGACTTCCTAAGTGCCATACTGTAACCGACAGCAGCCGACCAGAATTTACTTTTGCTAAAGTCAGATTGCAACAAGGTGGTTAATGTGAATTGCCTGCCTTTATGAGCACTTTCAATTATTATAATAATGTGCCCCATGTGTGCCCTATAGTTTAACAGCTGCCTCTGTTAAAGTGGCAGCTTTGTGTAGCATACTTCTGAAGCTTTTTATGGTGGCTATAAATAATCCAATAAATGCCAGAGATGACGCTGCATGTTGAAGACGAAACGCATTAGGAAGGTCTTCCAGTGACATCACATCTGCCAGTTGGAACTCAAATTGGCATTTCTAGTTTAATTTTTTGGGCATAAATGAATAATCATTGATGTGCTATACTAATTTAAAAAAAAGTTTTTCTAAACTACACTATGGCGGCTTCCCCAATTCTCTTCTAATGCTGGTAATGCTGGGAATGATCAAGTGTTTTAAAGGGGTAGAGGCATTTCCAAGGCCCGTTAAGGGAAAGCACTCTGAGGCTAAATCCACTAGGGGCTGAGGACCACTAATTGCCACGTATGCAACACACCAGCACAAAGGCGCTTTTTCACTTCCGATGGCTAAGAAGTCAACATCTGGTGAATGTGGGGTGTACACTTAAAGCATTATTTACCCCAATACTTCAGTTTCCTAAAATGTGGCTGCTGTACCATGTACTTGCATGAGAAAATATCCTGTTCTCTTTGTATTGCTTCCTTTATGTGTAATCCCTGGTGTTCCTGCTAGTCCCTTGCTTCCCTATTAAAATTGATCACACTAAGCAGGAGAACACATTGTGGTCAGCTCTCTAGCTATTCTGGGAACTTGGCCTGCTCCCCTCCAATGATCAGACTTGTCCTGACACACCCGCGCTGCACAGCCATTCACTCGCAAACTCAGTGTACTGCTACTCCCCCCCCCCCCGTTCTTATGCAGCTGAGAACAGAGGGAATGTGATCATTTATAAAAAATTGAAAAAAGCCATTTATAGTATAATGTGTGTGTGTTTTTTGTTATTTTTTTTGTTTGTTTTTTATGTCTATACAAAATGTTTTTCATTTCATTTCTATTTTGAACTAAATGGGTTGTTTTACAAGGTGATCATTTACAATCTTTAATCACCCTGGCGGTTTTCCCGATTGTGGCTTGGGGTTAAATTTCAGCACCATTAGCAGTAACCCAGAGCCACACTCGGGATTGCATTTCAGGATCCTGGTACGGTACACTTACCTTGTCCCCAGGATCCTGTGAATGTCCCCCCGCTGTGTCCATGGGCTCTGTCCTCCGCCCGATGCCTCTGTGCTGGGCTCCATTCCCTGCGAGTGTCGCAACGCACAGGGGCGGAGCCCGGCGGCAAATTTAAAAAAGTGAAAAATCATAATACATACAGTACACTGTAATCTTACAGATTACATTGCTGTATGACATAATTTCACATCCCTTTTGTCCCCAGTGCTTTGTCCAATGCCCTGCATGCAGTTTTATATTATATATACTGTTCTTCTGCCTGGAAACTTGAGATTGTCCATAGCAACCAAAAAGTGTCCCTTTACATCAAAAGTGATTTTAGACCAGCTAGAAAACAGCGATGGTAAATTAGAACACTTGCAGAATTGAGCGATAGTGAATCATGGGGAAATTAATTTTATTATTATATTATTATTTTTTATAATTATTTATTATATTATAATTTATGATTTTGTGTTTCAAACTTCATCATACCTGGGATATCTACTAGACTCTTGGTGGACAGATTTAAGTGTGTTATTGCTAAGAATTACAGGCCTACAATATAAAATGCCAAATTTCTATGCAAAATAATTGTACCGCTTTGAGACGCAAAAATCTATCTGACATAATCATACCTCCAGGAAGGCTACAGGCACAAAGAGCATATCTGTTGATCATTTTTCCACAAGTGTCATTTGTATTGACTTTCATTAGCACGAGGCACTTATATGGATAAAACTGTGAATTCATTGATGGAACATTTTGTTTATATTTATGAAGAGATAGAGAGATAGCAAAGATGTGCAACCAAAGATCTAGTTAACAGCATAAAGCATTTGAGTGTCAGAAGCTCCTACTATCTATGTTTGCAAACTATAGATGTGGATCTTACATATTCTTTGATAGATTTGTTTTATCTACTTCTTTTATTAAATATAGAACACAAAAGATTTGTTGCGCTTAATGATAAACTGTAAAAAAGGCTGCTGACACTAATTGTTGGATATAATGAACATAATATGGGTAAAAGGGTGTAGCTCTCACAACATGGTATAATGTATAGAAATAATGTTCATTATCTAAAATTCATTTCTATAAATAAAAAAGCTGAAAATCAGAACAAAGTCCACCAGGAAAAAAGTCAAAATCCACCGTGGAGATGTAGAGAAATTCGTATAGATCCCGTCACCTTCACCCAATATAGCTGACCCTTACTGTCAGTGTATGGGTTATACACCTATAATGCGATCTGGTGATAAGAAAACGATCCTTCCAGCTTAAATAGTAATTCACTGCAAATGTCATCCAAAGCGATCCATCTCTCAATAGATCAAACAGGCTAAAAGAAACCTTTCCGCTCAGCAAGATCTAAGGTGAGGTAGGTTCCAAGGCTCAGGCAGTGGCTCGATAAACATACCAATGCAAAAAGTAGAAAAAGAACGCTCATTGCGCAAACATCCAAAAGAGAAGTACCTTATTTATCAGCGTATAACACGCACCCCAAGTTTAGGAGGGAAGTTTAAGGAAAAAAAACTTACATTTAAATACCCATTAATGCAGCCTCATCAGTGTCCATCTGCAGCCTTGTCAGTGTCATTGCAGCCTTGTCAGTGCAGCCTTGCCCCAGTGTCCATTGCAGCCTTGTCAGTGCAGCCTTGCCCCAGTGTCCATTGCAGCCTTGTCAGTGCAGCCTTGCCCCAGTGTCTATTGCAGTCTTGTCAGTGCAGCCTTGCCGCAGTGCAGCCTTGCCCCCAGTGTCCAGTGCAGCCTTGCCCTAGTGCAGCCTTGCCCCCAGTGTCCAGTGCAGCCTTGCCCCCAATGTCCAGTGCAGCCTTTTCATTGCAGCCTTGGATGCATTTAAAATTGGATCGCAGGGCCTGGGCAGAGCGGAGCAATCGCCACCGAGATCGCAGGGACTGGGCGGAGCGAAGCGAGCGCCGCCGAGATCGCAGAGACTGGATGGAGCAGTCCCACCCTATGATGGATATAACACAGGTCCAATGGCAGGACTGGGCGTGACTGAGCGGAGCCGAGAAGAGCTGAGTACACTCGGCTATGTGTATCTCGGCGGCAATCGCTCCGCTTACAATCAGCGGAGATCAGCGGGGATCGTCAAATTTCCCCTGATTTTAAGGGGAAAAAAGTGAGTGTTATACGCCGATAAATACGATATTTATTGTGCAGAAATTAACTTTAAATGCACTCACATTTGGTTAAAGGTTCAACAGGCACACGTCACGTGACTCCACCCAGCGTTTCGGGACCCCTGAAGATGCATGTTGATAAAGAAATCACATTCCCTCTGTTCTCAGCTGCATAAGAATGGGGGGGGGGGAGAAGTAGCAGTACACTGAGCTTGCCAGTGAATGGCTGTGCAGCGAGGGTGTGTCAGGACAAGTCTGAACATTGGAGAGGAACAGGCCGAGTTCCCAGGTAAGGCTGCTTTCACACTGGGGCGGTAGGGGGCATCGGCGGTAAAACAGCGCTATTTTTAGCACTGTTTTACCGCAGTATTTGGCCGCTAGCGGTGCGGTTTTAACCCCCCCACTGGCAGCCGAAAAAGGGTTAAAACCCCTCGTATAGCGCGGCCATAGCCGCGGTATTGCCGCGGTATAGCCACGCTGTCCCATTGATTTCAATGGGCAGGAGCGGTTTAGGAGCGGTGAATACACCGCTCCTTCACCGCTCCAAAGATGCGGCTTGCAGGAGATTTTTTCTTCTCCTGCCAGCGCACCACTCGGGCTTTCACACTGAACAAACAGCGGAGGCTGTTTTGGGGCGGTTTGCAGGCGCTATTTTTAGTGCAATAACGCCTGCAAACCGCCCCAGTGTGAAAGGGGCCTAAGAGTCAGCTATATTGGGTGAAGGTGAAGGGATCTATACTAATTTCTCTACGGTGGATTTTGACTTTTTTCCTGGTGGACTTTGTTCTGATTTTCAGCTTTTTTTATTTATAGAAACAAATTTTAAATAATGAACATTATTTCTATACATTATACCATGTTCTGAGCGCTACACCCTTTTACCCATATCATTAAATATAACCTGGAAATGGTATAACAGATTATCTCTAGACTGTTCTTTAGCAGTGTCTGCAAGGTGGATGGCACAGTTTGTTTGAGCTCTCTGAGCTCCAGGTCTCTAGTCCCACAAACGGTTCTTAACCACATGCCGACCAGCCGCCGCAGTTATACTGCGGCAGAATGGCACGGCTGGGCGAAACAACGTTATGTAATGTCGCTTCGCTCTGTGGCCACTAGGGGGCGCACAATTGCCGTCCCCCACTCGCCTCCCGAGCCGATGTGAGTGCCCGGCAGTCTCGATCACCGCCGGGCTCCTACGACTGCTCGGGGCACATGGAGAACCAGGATCTGTGTGTGTAAACACAGTTTCCGGTTCTCTGAGGGGAGAACAGACAGATCATCTGTTCAAAGTATGAACACACGATCTGTTATCTTCCCTGCATAGTCCCCATCCCCCTTCAGTTAGAACACACACTAGGACACACACAACCCCTTCATTGCCCCCTAGTGTTAACCCCTTCACTGCCAGTGACACTTTTACAGTAATCAATGCATTTTTAATTGCACTGATCGCTGTATTAATGCCAATGGTCCCAAAAATGTGTCAAAATTGTCAGACGTGTCCGCCATAACGTCGCAGTCATGATAAAAATTGCAGATCGCTGCCATTACTAGTGAAAAAAAAAAACGTATTAATAAAAATGCTATAAATCTATCCCCTATTGCGCAAACCAATCAATATATGCTTATTGCGAGTTTTTTTTTACCAAAAATATGTAGAAGAATACATATTGACCTAAACTGAGGAAAAAAATTGTTTTTTTTTATATATTTTTGGGGGATATTTATTATAGCTAACAGTAAAAAATAAAGCGTTTTTTTCAAAATTGTCACTATTTTTTTTCGTTTAAAGTGCAAAAAATAAAAAACGCAGAGGAGATCAAATACCACCAAAAGAAAGCTCTAGGTGCGGGAAAAAAATTACATCAATTTTGTTTGGGTGCAACGTTGCACCCAAATTGGTGTCCGTTAAAGCGACGCAGTGCCGAATCGCAAAAAGTGCTCTGGTCAGGAAGGGGGTAAAATCTGCCCGGGCTGAAGTGGTAAATGAATCAAGGGATTCCGAGCCTCGCAAAGAAGAATCAAGATTCTGCAAGGTTTTGCCTGTAATGCGGCCTCCAGGCGCTGGACCCTGCGAGGTAGAATCCTGGACACCACAGCGCTAAGGCATTCCTGCAGGGTGCTGTACAGCCCCAAGGGAGTGGACCCTAAACATGAAAAGGGTACCCAGTCCTTGAAGGTCCTCAAGTGACAGGAACCCACCGTGATGGGTGAAGTTTGGGCTCTTAGTTTCTAAGCTGCCCTGCGCCTGGACGGGTAAGTGAAACCCCTTTACGTATTATTGTGGGGTGTCCCAGTGATTTGTAACAACCAGTCAAACTAAATTAAATAAATTGTAGCGCTAAAAAACACATATGAATTATCTCTGTGCACATAAACATAATGTCCCAATAGTGACGTGTTATTGAAGCAAAAAAAAACAGTCCACAATCGATGTATATGATCCGTGTGGCACTTTATTCGGCTTCTCAACGGTCAGCTCAGATATCTTCAAGATAAATGGATAGATGGAATACGCTTACCGGATAAGTTGGATTCTACTGCCGTGAGCATAGAATCAGTAAGGCTTTGTGCCACCCAGGGCAAAGATGTGAAGTAGTGGAGGCAAGGGTAGAGCCTCTGTCCCTCTTAGTCCACTGGATGTCCCTCTCGGTCCACTGGAACTGGATCACACTGGTTCCCAAAGGCAAGTGGTTTTTCAATTCACCAGAACATATAGAAAAAAGAGGGATGCTTCCACATAGTGTAACTCGGTATATTTTTATTGCTAAAAAACCGCAATACATGGAGCATAAAATATAAAACGTGATCATGAGTAAAAGCAGTGTATGGGGTGAGTAAAAACGCCAAGGCGTTTTTACTCACCCCATACACTGCTTTTACTCGTGAAGCATCCCTCTTTTTTTCTATATGTTCCGGTGAATTGAAAAACCACTTGCCTTTGGGAACCAGTGTGATCCAGTTCCAGTGGACCGAGAGGGACAACCAGTGGACTAAGAGGGACAGGGGCTCTACCCTTGCCTCCACTACTTCACATCTCTGCCCTGGGTGGCACAAAGCCTTACTGATTCTATGCTCACGGCAGTAGAATCCAACTTATCCGGTAATTCCATCTATCCATTTATCTTGAAGATATCTGAGCTGACCGTTGAGAAGCCGAATAAACTGCCACACAAATCATATACATCGATTGTGGACTGTTTTTTTTTGCTTCAATAACACGTCACTATTGGGACATTATGTTTATGTGCACAGAGATAATTCATATGTGTTTTTTAGCGCTACAATTTATTTAATTTAATTTTGGTACACACTTTTGTCACATGGTTTGTAGCAGCTTACTTGTTTCTTTTTAGGGTAGCGCATTAACCATCCCCTTTTTTTGAACCAGTCAAACTAGCTAGAGCCTGTGCTGTGACCATCCAGGGGAGTTTTGGGCTAGCTGTGGGTGTTTGCAAAGTGTACCTTTTTTGCTTGTGTCTGGCTGTTTCTTACCTGTATGATGGTGCACGACGGTACGCCATTTCGCCTTGGTTCACCAGGGCGCACGTGCGTTGGCAAAAGTGCCGTTGGACTTAGCAGTTTGTTTGGTGGCCATGGCGCACGTGGCTTCGCCGCACAGGCACAGTAGTCTTTGTCTGGGCGCAAGATGATTTGCGTCATACTTGAATAGAGCAACGCCCATTCGGACCAGGCATGCGCACGCACAGAACGTTCCGGCGCACACCCAGCTTATTTAAGCTGTATAGGCCAAGCATGCAGTGCTTCCAGAAGGCAGCTGTGGGATACAGAGCAGGCTCTGAACACTTGACAGAGGTTCATTCTTTCCTTACCCGGGTCACTTGAGTCACCAAGTGTTGCTTGGCAGGCTAAAGGTGCTTAGCAGGATTGTTACATAGTGGTTTGGGAGCCCTAATAAAGGGTCTCCCTTCTGAGGTGTTTTAATACTACACCCAAGTACTCTCTTTTTGTGGCTAGTAAATGTCTTCAAAAAAGGGAGGCTGGACTAACACTACAGGGAAGGGCACACCGATGTCGTCAGTAGTTCCTGATGAACCTAGTCATATTGCTGGTGTTGTATCCCCTGAAAGACCAGAGGCTTCTGGGCAATCTGAGCCGCTGCGCCTATCTGGTATTGTGCCTACAGTCAACGCTACTGCTTCACCCGTTATCACTAAGGATGAACTGTCCTCGGCCCTAGCCGGTTTAGAGCACAGGATTGCTGGCATGATTGCCTCCATCCCGCAGGGTAGCAGGAAGCGTGACAGATCCCTCTCCCCAGGGACTCCTAGTCTGGAGCAGGAATGGATTGAGGATGTGGAAGAGCTTAAAGCTCAATACTCTGTGGAGGGCCCGGCAGATGAGTCCAAGCAATCTGGACAAGAAGACATCCAGTTGATGTCTGCCTCTCAGTTGCAGAGGCTTTTGATCCTGACTCTGACCAAAATAGTTTGTTCTGCCTTTAAGTTGCCTCTTGCAGAGGTGACTGAGCCCCCCTGGTCCTCTTTGGGATTCCTGAGGCCTCTTCAGGCCGCACAGGCTTTCCCTCTACACCCTCTGTTGGAACAGGCAGTATATGCCGATTAGGAACATCCAGACAGGATTTTTGTTCCTCCTAAGAGGTTTTCCCTTTTATATCCCATGGATGAAAAGTTTGTTAAAAAATTTAAGCATGCCAGCAGTAGATGCAGCAGTATCTTCCTTAAACAAGAACTTAACTTGTCCGGTAGATAACGCACAGGGCTTGAAAGAACCTGTTGACATGAAATTGGAGTCATTACTAAAGGCTTCCTTTTCTTTGGCCAGTTCAGCTAGCTGTTGCAGCAATGGGTATCTTCCAGTCCATGAAGGATCAGGTCAAATGGCCTGATAAGCCTAACCAGGAGGCTTTCTTGAGCACCGTGTTTTGCTATTGACGCCTTAAAGGATTCAATACAGCAGGTTTCTCGTGTGGCTCTCTCGTCTGTTCATATGTGCTTAAGAACTGGTCAGCCGAGCTTCCTTGTAAAAAGATATTGGCAGGTTTGCCTTTTCATGGGGAACATATTTTTTTTTTTTATAATTTTTTATTGATGAAAGAATGGCATTAACAGGAAATCATAACAAACATTACAACTTATACAATTGATATATTTAGCAGTACAGTTTCCTATTATGGTGGTTCAAAGTAACATCTTTTTATTTCTTTAGCCTTAGGAAGATCAGCCTTATAGGAGTCATTAACCATTGAGTGAACATAACAAATTAAATGATGACATAAGGTCTTGTATAAGGATGTGAACTATAGTAGGATGTCCTAGCTCAAGACTTAGAGGGTCTGTGATATTCAGTCAGGTAGATCAAGACAAGCCTGTTCTCAACCTACGCATCCCGAATGGGACCACACTGTGCTATGGAGAAGACCAGAGATTCGTCTCAAGATAAGATCACAGTGTTGATCTACCTATTAATATGTACTATCCCTCTATGCCAAGGATGTGGGTTAAGATGTTCCAAGTCTTTATAAATGTAGTCTGCTACATAGAAAGTTTGGTATTTTTTATGTGAAAGAGCATATGTGGAACGTAGTGATTCTGGTCCTGTGTGCCATGGTAGGTAAATATCTGAACTCAAACGTGTGCTTCTCAAACGTGTACACATGGGGGGAAGAGGGGATTGAAATGAGGAGAGGTATCTAAAGAGGTGTGCGGTCATTTATGGCGGATACAGTGAATAATCGAATATTAATTGAGGGATAACAGTATATGAAGAGTGTCAGTTCTCTGTCACTGTGAGGTAAAGTTAAGGATTGTGTAGAAGTTCCTGGAACTTTGAGGATTCTCGGAAGTGTACTCTGGGAACATTTATTTGGTGATCATTTGGACAAATGTATCCAAAAGATCTCTGGAGGGAAGAGTTCTCTACTTCCTGTGAAGAAAAGCACCAGACATCCCTCGTTTAAAACCTCAGGGAATGCTTCCTCCAATGTCTCACTGTCAAGGCGGTTCCGCCGCCAACAGGGCACTAGGGCCAGGACAAGCCGCAGGGCCAGAAAAGGCCCTGGGTCCAAGATTCTTCTAAACCCAGCACCAAGCCCTCCTTTTGAGGGGATGCCCTCACTCCATTGTGTGGAGGAAAGGCTGCTGCATTTTGCGGACATTTGGAGAACAATAATTCAGAACGAGTGGGTCACCTCAATTATATCTCGCGGTTACGAGCCGTACAAGTTGCGGGGAGTTCCCCCTCAGAGGTTTTTAAGATCCAGCATTCCCATGGATCCTCCAAAAAGAAACTTATTGCTTCAGGCACTACATCATCTAGTACATCAAGGAGTGATAGTAGAGGTTCCGGTGTCCGAAAGGGGCACAGGGTTTTGCTCAAATCTGTTTACGGTTCAGAAACCAAACGGGGACACAAGGCCCATTTTGGACCTAAGATCCCTGAACAAGTATCTACCAATACAGTCCTTTCAGTTGGAGTCTGTCCGCTCAGTAGTAGCTTCACTCCAGAGGGGAGATTTTCTAGCCTCCATCAATATAAAAGATGCGTATTTGCACATACCTATCTTTTAGCCTCATCGGAGGTTTCTACGTTTTGTGGTAGAGGAACGTCATTTTAAGTTTGTGGCCCTACCCTTCGGGCTTGCTACACCCCCCCCCCCCCCGGGTGTTTACAAAGGTCCTAGCACCTGTACTGGGCCTTTTAAGGGACCAAGGGGTCCTGGTTCTCGGGTATCTGGACGACCTACTCAGAGATCACTCAATACAGGCTCTAGAACAGAGCATAATATGTGCAGTGCGGTATTTGAAAAGCTTAGGCTGGATCATAAATACTGAAAAGTCAGCCTTGAAACCAGCTCAAAGTCTAAAATATTTAGATCTGATCCTAGATATGGTTCAAGCAAGAATATTCTTGCCCTGAAGGTTCAGGTGCATCAGATAAGGGGCATCAGACAACCCTCCATTCGGCTCTGTATGAGTCTTCTAGGGAGGATGGTATCCTCCGAGGCAGTGCCCTATGCCCAGTTCCAATCCAGGCCTTTACAACAAGACATCTTGTTGGCCTGGACCAGGAGAGGAAAAGCCCTGGATTATCCAATTATCTTCTCTGGCCCTCTTAAACCCAAACTGGTGGTTCCTTTCTCCCGGTAACTTGGAGAGTACTGACTACAGATGCCAGAGTCTCAGGCTGGGGAGCAACCCCTAGAAGGGCTCACCGCTCAGGGGAAATGGTCAGGGACAGAACAGATCCTGCCCATCAACGTCCTGGAATTACAGGCAGTACATCTGGCCCTACCGTCCTGGATGGTGGAGCTTCAGGACTGCCCTATCAGGGTTCAGTCCAACAATGCCACTGCAGTTGCCTATATAAACCACTAAGGCGGTACCAGGAGTCGTTCAGCTCTGAAGGAGGTGAACCACATACTAGCCTGGGCAGAGGGACGTGCTGATGTCCATATCCCAGGAGTAGAGAACTGGAAGGCAGATTATCTCAGCCGCCAGCAGATCTGCCCAGGGAAATAGTCCCTACACCCAGGGGTGTTCCAGGAAATTTGCCAGGGTTGGGGATGGCCAAAGGTCTACCTATTTGACATCCAGATTCAAAAACAAGCTACAGCAAATTGTGTCCCGAACAAGGGATCCTCTGGCAATCGGAGCAGATGCTCTGATAGTTCCATGGAGACAGTACTCCCTGGTTTATGCTTTCCCTTTTGATCCCTTTCTTCCACATTTGTTGCACAGGTTTCAGAGAGAAGGAGTTGGTCATTCTGGTGGCACCAGCCTGGCCCAGAAGGCCCTGGTTCCCGGAGATTGTGAGACTGACAATAGACGGACCATGGACGCTTCCACTTCGCCCTGATCTACTGTCTCAAGGTCCCATATTCCACCCCAATCTACAGTCTCTAAATTTGATGGCATGGCTATTAAAGCCAGGGTGCTGAAGGACCATGGCATCTCAGGACCAGTTGTGTCTACACTTCTGAAGGCTAGAAAGGCTGTCACTAGAAAGATGTATGTGTACTGCGGGCTGCCGTATAAGGTCTGATGGCTATTGTTTGGCAGGGTGTCTCCCTCCCCTCAAGGCTATTACTCTGGGGCAGCCCAGTAGGTAATGAATATTAGCCTGACTCTGTGTTTCATGATGTATAAAAAAGAAAATAGGATTTTTTGTCATTCTTACCTGTAAAATCCTTTTTTTTGAGTGCATGATGGGACACAGAGATCCCGCCGTTCTTTTTTTTTTTTTTTTTTGAGGATTCAGTGCTTGCTACAAAACTGAAGTGCTTCCTGTGTGGGAGGGGTTATATAGGGGATCACTTCCTATCTGAAGACCTTTGGTCTACCAGTGTCCATTCACCTAATGGAGTATACCCAGTAGGTAATGAATATTAGGCTGACTCTGTGTTCCATGATGTACTCAAAGAAAAGGATTTTACAAGTAAGTATGATGAAAAAATCCTATTTTTATGCACAAGGCATTTCGTAAGAAGTGGATTGGATAGTGCTGCAGTGTATGATATGTTCGAGATGTAAGATACTGTGGAATTACAAAAGCTCCCAACTCTCAAGGTTTTCAACCATTGTGGAACCAAGTGCCAGTTTTCCGTCTTCCTTTTTACTTGTTTTTCCCATTTGGTCTGATGTCTAGTGCTATAAACAAATGTCCTATTAAACTAACAAAAGTGTTATATAGCACTCAACTATTCATCACGTCCATTTATTACTACATTTAATTTGAAACACCAATATAACGGATACTTACAGGGATAAAAAACAGCCATGTGTGTTACTGTGTTCTTTTCTATTTATGAATTCATATTGCATTGTAATGGTGGTATTGGGTGTGGGTTTGGCATAGCTCTCAAATGTCCTTCATTTGGAGGGATTGTCCCTCTTTTGGAAATAAATCCCTCTTTCCATCTCAATTGTCCCTCTGTTTGGTGCGGACCTCTATAAATATTTACTAATTAACTACCTAAAGTGCTATATTACACCAAAATGTTCTCTTTCATTTCTTTTGTTGAAAAGTAAAAAGGGAGAAAGTATTGGTGGTGAGTTTAAATAATCATCTTTAGCATATTATTTATTTGGGTGCTACATAAGGGGGTGGCCAGGCTGTGTTTTTTGAAAACATACAGTATATCTATTTTAAAAGGTGTCCCCTTCTCATCTCAGAAAGGTTGTGTTGTACCTCTAGATCTCAGAAAGTTTAGAAATATATGCAAAAGGCTTTGTAAGAACATGATTTTTTTTGTCTGGCTGGCACAAACCTAGCAGCCAATTAAGTAGCTGACGGAGGACAACAGTATCAGTGAAACAGTTGCATAGATCATTTTTTAGCTCCGTGTTTAAGAGCTAAAGCAAAATCCTTTTAAATGTAAATATAAAATGTGTAAGAGACGCCATCATGTGCGATTGAGATATAATCATAAATTAAACGAACGCACTGCTGTTGAGCACTAAGGAACATGTTGACAGATAAAAAATGATACTTGAGATAATGGACCCCCTGCTGCGATTTAGAACTATATTAGAGAAGTAATTGACCTATAAATAGACAGGAAAAGGTTAGAGAACCCAAGCTGAATTTTTGTATCCTTTATTTTTGCAGGAGTATGGTATTTAATACAATATAATAGAACTGTAACACAATCATGATAGGTATTGATCGACAAAGGCTGCGAGGATACACATTAACTGAAACTCATGATAATGACTGTAGCAAATAAACAGACTTTATCCATAGTGACAAAAACCATGGATCATTCAGACAAGCAGCCTTAATTTTCGATTATAGTAGGCATGCAGTTTCTGTTCCATTCGTGGGATGAGCCCTTTTCTTGATTTAGTCTCTCCTTATCCTAATGCCTTGCACACACGACCGGTTTTGCCATCGGAATAAACTCTGAAGGTTTTTGCGACGGAATTCTGATGGAATTCCGCTCAAGCTGTCTTGCATACACACGGTCACACCAAATTCCGACCGTCAAGAATGCGGTGATGTTAAACGTCTCGTACTTGCTTCAGAGCATGTGTCATTTTTGGTACGTCGGAACAGCATACAGAAGAGCGGTTTTCCTGAATTTGTTCCGTTGGAAAAATATAGAACATATTCTCTATCTAAGTCCGTCTGAATTTTCTACGTAAAAAGTCCGATGGGGCATACACACAGTCGGTATATATGATGAAAAGCTCCCATCTGACTTTTTCTGTCGGAAATTCCGACCGCGTGTGCGGGGCATTACACTTAGTCATCGGTCCCCAAACCCTAACCCAAGAAGCAGTCATTTCCATACACTGCACTGATGATGGCCAACAAGCCTAAAACAGCTGTATGCAGTTATAGTATAAGGCTGTATTTGTGTTTCACACCAGGATGATGGATCTGGTATGTGACATTAAAGAATGATTTGCATGGCCCCACCAATTGCTCTGAAATAAGGAATAATTCCCTTATTTTTGGGCTATGTTTTGGAAATAGACATGTAGTTCGCTTCTGTTCTAAGAAGGTGCTATTGGTACACTGGAAGGCTTTTTGGTTCCTATAGTACCTTCTACTTTCTAATTTTGTTAAATGTTCATACTTCTATAAATTACTAATAATTTACAGGAAATGTCATAGACACTTTACTATTTATTACCCAGATATAATTAAGTTGCATTAACATTGCATAGGAGACATCCCCGAGTGCCAGCCAGTCGCCCCACAATATCCTAAAGTTAATCTGAAGTCCTGAAAACTGAAGTACTCTTATGAAAATGATAGACAAGCTAGTATGGAGGTGGGTCTGGTCCACTTACTGTGCTGTTGATTATGGAGGCTTCCTATAGTAGTAATGGGCAAATAGTGTGGAGCACAAGATAGGAAGGAGCAGACCACCCTCCTGGCAGTTTGGTCTCTATTTGTATAACCGTGCATTCTGAATTGTGGGGCTCTAGAAGGGAGGTGCATACTATGCAACATCAGGACCACTTATTATCTCTGTTGTGCCCACAGGTTTGCTTTAATCAAATGCTTGTATTTTAACTAAATTTAGAAGCAAGTATTATAGAGGCTAGTCATAAAAACCATACTGTTCTACATTTTTATGCAAGAAAATATTGATCCTGGTTATTTTACTTTTTCTTATGTGATACATTGTATTCTTTTTACATGCTGCATTTCCATAGTTTTGTTCAACATTTTACAGAAACCTGATTTTCCCATTCAAATAACTTATATATTAAATTTAATTGGATTTAGTAATAAACCATAGCAATAATAATCAAGTTTGGTAGAAATGTTCACACCAATTTAAGTCATCTTTCAGTTATTAAAACAAATGTAGTCATTAAATTATTTCCCTATGCTTTATAATACTTACAAGAATGTATTTTACACCATTGAAAAACAATTTATTGAAAACTCACACATCCTCTTTAGTAGAAAGTTAGTTAGTTTTGCTTCCTACATCTATCATGTTAATGTGTGTAAATATTGCCAAGTTTTTTTTTTTTTGGCAGTCTTTTTCTTGATTGTATGTGTTCTTTTGGGAGATTTCCCTTTTACTTTCTGTCCTGGACACGCATACTGTAGGAAGTCAATAGAATTCAACTCGTGGGTCTTTTTCACACAGTCTGTAGCCTTGCCCAACACAGTGCCACAGGAAAGCAAGTAAAAAAAATTGCTTTGTATGGGCCTGTTCACACAGACTTCCCAGCTACAAGTGTTCCAGTGACAACTTAAAATTTGGGTTTACCCCTGAGTTGTAGTCTTAGCGACAGTTGTCACCATGACAAATGGAGAGGGCGAATATTCCCCTTGGGTACATAGGCAAAAAAAGGAGAAAACCTTTAAAGGATGGTAACCCTTTTCTTACGTTATCCAAAGCAACAGTGAAGATTTTAAATGGACTTTACCCGCTTGCCACCCGCCCACCGTCAAATGACGAAGGGGCGGTGTGGCTCTCGTTCTGTCAGTGCTGGCTATCAGTGCCACCTATTATTGCTGCCCAATAATGCCCATCATTGCTGCCCGTCAATGCCCATTGGTGCTATCCATCAGTGCTGCTTATCCATGCCATCTATCAGTGCCCACCAGTGCCGCCATTCAGTGCCACCTATCAGGTGGCACTGACGAGCACTGATTGGCAGCACTGGTGGGCACCAATGAGGAGGCACTAATATGCCTCACAAATGGGCACTGATAGGTGGCACTGACATGTGGCACTGATGAGCACTATCAGTGCTCATAAGTGCGGCATATTAGTGCCTCCTCATCAGTGCCGCATAAGTGCCCATAAGTGCCACCTCATCAGCGGCCATCAGCGAAGGAGAAAAATTACTTATTTCGAAAATTTACTGACATAAACTAAGAAAAACTTTTTTTATTTCAACATTTTTGGTCTTATTTATTTTTTTTTAGTAAAAAATAAAAAAAACTCAACAGTGATTAAATACCACCAAAAAAAGTGCTATTTGTGTGAAGAAAATTATAAAAATTTGGTTTACAACTTTGAATGAGCACGCAATTGTCATTCAAATGACCATTTCCTTTTAGTTTCCTTTTTTTTTAAAAGCTAAAAAAAATGTAATAAGACTACTCTAATCCTTTACAAAATGAGATTGAACCCATCCGATCAGTTGGCATTCAGTATCTGTCAGTGTAATTGTGGCTTATTGAAGGTCCTGTAATTGAGGTTCATATGCAGTAGGTGATTTGCTTTTCTCCTGTAACTGGTAATTCCCCATCGTGTTTTGTCTTTGAAGCCTGTCATCGTATGGCTGCATTCTGTATGGGAATGTGCTAGGTCTATCATTTAGCCATACTGGTTAAGTGTCCTGTTGCTGCATAGTTGCAGCAATGGGGACTAAGAAAGGGTCTATTTAATGACAAGATCTCAGCATGTACAGTCTGTCAGGCCAAATGGTTATAGAGCTCAGTTGCACAATGTACAATGACATCTGGAAATCACTTATTCTCTCTCTCCTTATATACTGTTGATTTGCCAGCTGCCGTCTCATTGGGTGGCTCATTCAATGCCCAATTCTTCCGCATTAACCCAAAGGGACATTGTAAATCCAATTAAATCTCTATCCTTCAGGTTAAAACAAGTTCCATTACATTGAAACGGTGATAGATCTTTTGTAGCATGTTACAGGATCACTTGGTGATGTTCCACACTGTGTGCATTTTGCAGTACATTAATTGTCCTCTGTCAGCAACACACATTTCTTTTACTGCTAGGAAATGACAAGCCTCTTCAGAATCACAGCTTACATTGCTAGGTCAAGAGCTAGTCACAGGACACGACATTTGTATGCTCGTTTAAAGACTTTGATATTTTTTATTTTAGTGTAATTGTCTCTGATAAACAATCACTCTGCTTTCAGCGTTGGGAAATGTTCAGTTTCGCTCAGATGGAGCATTGAGAAGTGTTTGGTTTGAGGCTACAAGTCTGCAGTCATAGCCCGCATATAAATCTCATGTTTGCCTAAATGAAATCATATACTGTCAAAACACAAGAAAGCTGTGTCTTACTTAGATCTTAGCACTAGTTAATTAGTGCATTTTGATTTTGCCTGTACGGTGAATTGATTGATCTAAAATATTGAGTTAAAAAAAAAAAAGACAACATCCTCTGGCTTATGTTGGTGCTGCATTCTTTAAAACATATATACATTTTTTTTCTCTAAGTTCTCTAAGTTAGATGCAGTTACACAACATAGAGGTATATATCTTTTTTTTTTACAAGGTCAGCAGTTGGTATAATCATAGTTAACCACAACGCATGTGACCCCTGGCGAGTACTGCTGAGGCTCATTCTTGAATTTAGTGCATGCTTAGTGATTGTTATTTGACCACTTAAGGTCCGAGCCTCTTTTTGAGATTTGTTGTTTACAAGTTAACCACTTAAGGATTAGTCTTGTTCTGGATTTTAGATGTTTACATGTTTAAAACAGTTTTTTTTCCTTAGAACCCCCAAACATTATATATTGTTTTTTTTCTAACACCCTAGAGAATAAAATGGCAGTCAATGCATTACTTTTTTTTGCACCGTATTTGTGCAGCGGTCTTATAAGCGTACTTTTTTTGGAAAAAATTCAATTTTTTGAATAAAAAAAATAAGAGTAACAGTAAAGTTAGCCCAATTTTTTTTTTATATTGTGAAAGATAATGATATGCCGAGTAATTGATACAATTGATTGTCATGCTTCAAAATTGGAATGGCGACAAACTTTTACCCTTAAAAATCTCCATAGGTGACGTTTAAAAAACTCTACAGGTTGCATGTTTTGAGTTAGAGGAGATCTAGGGCTAGAATTATTGCTCACGCTCTAACGATCAAGGCAATACCTCACATGTGTGTTTTAAACACCAAGCCAAAATCTGATTAATATATATTCGGCAAAAAATTTGTACTGAAATTCCTATGATTGATTTAAAGTTAATTTGTTTTATCTTTGTAGTCTTTTACCTGGTATGTTATAATTTGTGATTTTGCTTGAAAATACATTGACATTCCTATTTCTCTAAGTGAGAAAATGCTGCTTCCTGCATTTCCCCACCAGTGCTCTGTGCTGGCAGAGCTGAGTGACAGCCATACCCCTCATCTCAGGTATCCTCACACAGAATTGTGTACCTATGAAACCTATAAACCTACATTAAATAAGCACTTTGTAAAAAGATATACGGTATATATATATATATATATATATAATATATATATATATACACACACACACAGAAACACGCTTATAAATAAACATTTTAAAATGTATTAAAACATGGACAGTGTCAGTAGAGCAGTGGATGGTGTCGGTAGAGCAGTGGATGGTGTCGGTAGAGCAGTGGACTTTGTCAGCAAGGCAGAGATTGATGTCAGTAATTTATTTTTATTGTTGTTATTTTATATTTTTATTTTTTACAATATAATTTTTTTAATTTTAGGAGCCCCATTGGGGGGGCTTTGGTGACATATCAGGGGTCTAAACAGACCCCTGATGTCTGACTTTTGAGACAGAGAACAGAATGAGGGCACAGATTCCCCAGTCTGTTTTCTGCAGCCTCAGATGCACTGGACAGTAAATGAATGGAAACTGTCCTATGCTAAGCGGCTTCCTGTTCATTCAGAAACTAAAGCATAGTAAAGGAAAGGGCTAGTAAATGACATATTTATGGGTCCCTTCCCCTGCTCTCCATACTGAAATGTCAATCTGTGTGCTCCCAGAAGGAGCCTGTGGGAAAGGAGAGGAGGGAAGCTGGCAGAGCTGCAGGAGAGAAGGGTGCACCCAGACACACCCGGCACGCCCCGGGTGCATGCCTATGAAGACAAATGATTGATGAAAAATATTTACAGAGTAATTGACTGTACACTCAGATCCTGTTACAAGAATGGCCTTAAGCTTAATTGTGGACTTACTAACTTATCAGCATAGTTAAACATAGACAATTCTACATAACATAGAAGACAAAAAAAGATGACTTCAGCATGGCTAAATTACTTTTCAAATCATCTTCAATATAAATTTCCATCCCTTACAGTTAAAGCAATTGAATAAATAGATCACTATCCCAGGTTGTAATTCCAAGAGAAAAACAAATCAAACACAGATATACTTGAATTTAATTTTTTTTTCCTTTTTTTTGCAGTGCCTGGTGTTTTACAGAGAGACAAAGGGGGAAAAACTAGTGTCAAATCCAATAACAATAAATGATACTGAAAGGGTTGTATATTAAAAGTCCAACTAATGGTTCATGTGAGGAAAAGTCCAACAAAATTATAGAGTGGATGCCGACTAGGTGAACTTGAAGCAACTCTGCAGACATATCAAAAAAGAGAAACCAGCAGCGCCATCAGAGCGTAGTAAGCAGAGGTGGCCCGTCCATTAGGTGTGCATGGGCGCCACCCCCCCCAATCAATGCGTCCGGCCCCCTGATCTACATAAAGGGAGACGAAAAATATGGATTCCAATGGCAGGGGTGTGTTTTTTTTCAAGCATGTGATTAGAGCCAGAGGCTCTAATAGGCTTCAAAAAAGAGTGGGCATTTGTGTGAAGAGCGAATGAATATTCGCTCTTTTCACACTAAATCTCCTCCCGGCCAATCAAGTGAGAACTGTTTCCTGATTGTCCAAAATGTCAGGCGATTCTATTGGAAGCCTAGGAGGAAGAGGAGAGAGGAGACGCATGGCGGAAACCCCTGTGCTGGAGGAGAGGGCACCGGAGCCGCTGCTACCTACCTACTGATAGTAGGTAAATTCAAACCACATTTAATCACATAATTGGCAACTCACATAAAATTTGTATAAAGCATATCAAGCAGGCAGCCCCGCTGGACTAGACAGATCTGGTTCTGCTGTGTAAGATGACTCAGGCAATCCCTCTCAACCATGGCCGCCAATCTGGTGGCTTCCAGAGCTCCCTGGCTGGCATGGCTACACTGGGATGACACTTGTGATGTCAAAACACTGGAAGCTCCTGCAGGAGGTGTGGCGCATGTTCAGAGCATGCATCCTCTTTCATCAGGCCTGACAAGGGAATATGCCCCAGACAGAGCTTCGTAAATGTGGTATCATTTTTAATTTGCAAACCATAACAATTCCAAATAAAAAACAGCATTTTTACTTGCACATAATTGAATGATGGAAGCCAGCAGAGCTTCATTTCATTCTCAAAGCTCTGTAGAAAATTCTCCTGCAAAGCAAACAGCCTACAGTATTTGCCTTTGGTAAATCAACTCCTATGAATGTAATCAAGCCTGAGAAAGGGATATGTGGTGTTCAGCTTCCCGTTTCACCCCTTGTTTCTGTAGGCATGTGAGTTAGTAGCAAGATGTAATAATAGGTATGTTCCCATGCACATATTGCTCTGTGCTTGGCTATTACATTAAAATAAGTGCCAGTGGGTACATTCCATAACTGCCTAGTGCTCACTTGGCAAATTATTCCTGAGCTGGCCAGTAATACATAGGTTGGGTTAGTGTTCATTCCCAGATCATAAAACACCAACAGCATACCTAGTGTTAATGAGTGTATATAAGTAGCTTTGGGCATTGCACAATCCCAAACTCAGCAAACTATGGATTGCTCTAGAAGAGGTCTGTTTGCTACATCTTTGTAACCCTGGAAATAAGCAGGTTATGAGGGAGATCTATGAAATAAAAATAAAGCGAAGATAAAAAGGTTGTCACAGATTGGGGGGGGGGGGGGATCAGAGCAACATGAAAGAGTAACCTGTACCCAAGACGATCTATCTATGACATTTTTGCATAAAACCACTTGCATTGCAGTCAGTAAGGGTCAGTAATGTATGCAAATGTCATTCGTAGTTTATTCATAGCCTGGCCACAGGGTCACTTTCAGCTGTAGACTAGCAACCAGTTTATGAATATTTTGATAGTTACTCAGCTGCAACACTAGGGTGGGTTTTTTAATCCATTGGGATAAGCATTTTGAAATAATTAAGAGATCAGAGCTTTTTACTCTGCCTGCTTTTTGTGGTAGTTTGCAAAATTTGCAACAAAGTAGGGCACATAAGGGGAGATTTACTAAAACTGGTGCACTAAGAATCTGGTGCAGCTGTGCATGGTAGCCAATCGGCTTCTGTCTTCAGCTTGTTCAATTAAGCTTTGGCAATAAAACCTGGAATCTGATTGGTTTCTATGCAGAGCTGCACCAGATTTTGCACTCTCCAGCTTTAGTAAATAACCCCCCACTGTGCACTCATGTATGTTTGCGTTGCAATAAAAGCATGCGTGTGTGTTAATTGGTTTGAAGGGGAGCAGGGAAGGAAATGGGTTTTTAAATTTTAGATCATACGTAGTAGAAATGATCCCTTGCTTATTTTAGATCTATTCACAATTGCAAATTTTCTTGCTTTTTTTTGTTTTGTAATTATTGTATTAGATTTACTGTACATACTTAGTAAATGCTCCCTCTGCCATGAATTGTGATTTATGAAGAGCGTAGACACCCTTGATGTTAGTTGCCTGGTTGTCTAGATTAAATACCTTTTTAAATCATTACTGACCAAGAAAAAATTATGTAGCAAGTTAAGTTGAGAAGGCCTATTTTAATAACTATTACAGGTACATGTTCAAAAGAAAATTAGCAGTGGCAGCCTTCATACTTGTGTCATGACAGGTTTCCTTTAAGGACTTCTGAAAGTAACAAAATTGTTTTATATTCTGTATGATGTTTTCTTGATTCTTTTTAATGCTTCTCGCATTTTCTGAAGGAAAATGAAGTCTCTTTTTAAGTCCTTTTATTCCAACACAAATTATATTAAAATATCTATTCAAAACGTGTGTCTTATTGTAATTAGTATACTCTGCATCTTCCTTTTTACAAGATGTGTGATGGCGTACAGTTAGTTTCCATGGAGATAGAGTACTAGCATAATTTGTTGCCTATTTCAGAAAAGACATTTTTTGCAGATAACGTTCTCTTCCTAAAATACATTTTATCTAAGTGTAAGTTTTGTGCTTATTCAGTTAGTTTGATGTGCAATAAGCTTTGCAGTTATATGACTTAAACAGCACAATTCTCATTAATTAATAAATGCACAGTATAGAATGCGGAACAGAGGAAGTATTAAATCCAAAACCTCTATCTTGCCTAAGCAAAATAACATTGATATTGGACAACTTGAGTGTTTTTAAAATAGCTGTCTCAAGCAAATCCTGCTCTGATTTATTCAGTGTGTTGTAGGAAAATAGCCAATTTTATCAGCAAATTGTGTACATTTAGGGAATACAAAATGACCTCATGGAGACACACACACACACACACACACACACACACACACACACACACACACACACACACACACACACACACACACACACACAGAATGAGACTTTTACAGGCCACCAATCAATGCCAGTCACTAAACGTTGCATATGCTGACTTATTGTTTTCCACATTAACATACTTTGAAGCTGCGCACCATCCAAACAATAAAAAATACAAAAAGCCCAATAAATGCTAAAATAAAAAGACAGCTTTTGCTGAAATACTTTAAACTCCTAATATTTGCTCCAGTACTTATTTTCTAGATGTCCTTAGCCCTGTAGGATAAATGACAGTCAATGTCCTCTAAGCCCAGGCTGTTGTGGTCCTGCCCCCCTGGGCAGAATTATCAGGCAGGCTGGGCTCAGAATATTGCTACACTGCACTGCCCTCCCATGTCGCTACCTGAGCTCTGTTCAATGCAGCAGTAAGGCTGCTTTCACACTGGGGCATCGGCGTTAAAGGGCCGCTATTTTTAGCGGTGCTTTACCATCGTTTTTGCGGAGGTTTTCGGACACTAGCGGGGCGCTCTTAACCCCAGCTAGCGGCCGAAAAAGGGTTAAAATGACCCGCAAAGCGCCGCTGCAGCGACGCTTTGCCAGTGGTTCAGGGGGCGCTGCCCATTCATTTCAATATATACACCGCTCCAAAGATGCTGCTTGCAGGAGTTTTTTAACGTCCTGCCAGCGCATCGCCTTAGTGTGAAAGCACTTGGGCTCTCACACTGAGACTGCAGGGGAGCCGTTTTTCAGGCACATTACAGGCGCTTTTTTTTAGCCCAAAAACACCTGAAAAATGCCTCAGTGTGAAAGGGGTCTTATGCCCCATACATACTGTCGGATTTTCCAATGGAAAATGTTAGTTGGGAGCTTGTTGTCGAAAATTCCGTCCGTGTGTAGGCTCCATCGGACATTTTCCATCAGAATTTCCTTCACACAAAATTTGAGATCTGGATCTCAAATTTTCCGACACCAAAATCCGTTGTCGCAAATTCCGATCGTGTGTACACAATTCCGATGCAGTTCCAGGCATGCTCGGAATCAAGCAAAAGAGCCGCACTGGCTATTGAACTTCCCTTTTCTCGGCTCGTCGTACGTGTTGTACGCCACCGCGTTCTTGATGTTTAGAATTTACGTCAAGATTTGTGTGACCGTGTGTATGCAAGACAAGTTTGAGCCAACATCTGTCGGAAAAATGGATTTTGTTGTCAGAAAGTCCGATCGTGTGTATATGGGGCATTTGAGCTGCCTCTGCCCTCACTGGAGGAGAATAGAGGGGTACCTTGAGAGAGAAAGGCAGCAGGCAGGTGGGGTGGTTTAGGAATACTACACTTCAGCCTTAATGGCAGCATGCCTTCCTAATGTACTGCTTTTTTGTTGCTCCTTTAGCACTGCAGCTCCATCACTGTAAGTGACATTTATCATTTATGTCACACAGCAAGACAATGCTAAACAGAAGCAATGAGACAGATTTACTATAAGCTTAGGTTAATTCATAAATTCCCTCCTCTTCTCTCCCCAGTTTTTTGCCCAGGGTTGCATGCATAGATATCACAAATACACAAACACTGTTGCAAAATTTTATTAAAAATCTGATTGGCATCTATCTTTGTCATTAATTTGCTTGATTAATGTGCACCAGTATCTGTAATTCATAGCTATAATTCTCCTAAGGCCTCATGCACATGGCCTTTAAAAAAAAAAAAAAAAAAAAAAAAGCATTTACAACCATTTTTCATTAACCACTTGCCGACCAGCCGCTGTCATTAAACTACAGGTCGACTCATTCCCGCGAATCACCGTAGCTGTATGTCGGTCCAATTTACAGCTATAGCAGGCGCAGGCATGCCACTGCAGGGCAGGGGGAGCTGATGCACGAGGCTGGTGGCCGCAATGTCTGCCAGCCACCCGTGATCACTCCACAGAGAGCCAGAACGGGGATCTGTCAATGTAAACAAACAGATCCCTATTCTGACCAGGAAGTACAGAGTGATCGTCTGTTCCTAGTGATTGGGAACAGCGATCTCTCTGTACTCCCAGTCAGTCCCCTCCCCCCACAGTTAGAAACCCCTCTCAGGGAACACATTTAACTCCTTGATCACCACTAGTGTTAACCCCTTCCCTTCCAGTGTCATTTATACAATAATCAGTGCATTTTTATAGTATAAATGTCACTGGTCCCAAAAAAGTGTCAAAAGTGTCCACCGCAATGTCGCAGTCCCGCTAAAAAAAACGCTGATCACCACCATTACTAGTAAAAAAAAAAAAAAATAATAAAAATGCCATAAATCTATCCCCTATTTTGTAGATGCTATAACTTTTCCACAAACGAAACAATATACGCTTATTGTGATTTCTATTTTTTTATTTTATTCCCGAAAATATGTAGAAGACTACATATTAGCCTAAACTGATGAAGAAATTTGGGGGTTTTTGTGGGGGTTTTTTTGGATATTTATTATAGCAAAAAGTAAAAAATATTGAATTTTTTTGTTTCAAAAAAGCCGGTCTTTTTTTGTTATATATTTTGTATAGCACAAAAAATACAAATCGCAGAGGTTATTAAATACCACCAAAAGAAAGCTCTAATAAGTGGGGAAAAAAAGGACCTCAATTGTTTGGGTACAGAGTTGCACGACCGCGCAATTGTCAGTTAAAGTGACAGTGCCGTATCTCAAAAAATTACCTGGTCATTAAGGGGGAAAATCTTCCGGTCATTAAGTAGTTAATAGATCTGTATGCAGCTGCAATGTTTTCAATGGAGACATTCATTCCAGTGCATAAATATGCAATATGTTTAGATCCATAACACAAAATCCAAAAATCTGCATCTGAGGGTATGCATATACCATTGAAAAAAGAACAGGACAATTTTTAGGCAATAAAAAATTGATCTATTTACTGATCAAATTTTGTTATTTGCCTAATGATCATAAAAATGTTTATGGCCGTGTTATGGCCAATCAAATTTACCCTAATAGTGCCAACACTTCAGCAGTATACATAACTAAATGAGTTCATACAGCATTCAGAAGTCAGCACTTGATAAATGAGAGGAGGACTCCTAATATCAGGAGGCTCTACCACTGTACCTAACAATAATTCAAGGAGACATGGGGTCCTTTCAGTTCTGTTTCACAACTCATAGAGGAATAGGTATCGTGCTACAATTAATGTTCATGATAATCAACCCAAGAAAAGCAGGCATCTGGTTGGTTGCCAAGATTACGCTTCACATGTTAGTAGAGGTTTACTGCAGTGAAGTAAAGAAGTTGATTTACTAAAGGCAAATAGGCTGTTCACTTTGCAAGGGGATTTTCCCCACAGGTTAGTAAGTTAGGTGAAGCTCTGCTGACTTCCATCATCCAATTATGTGCAAGCTAAAATGTTTTTTTTATTTTTCTTTAACATGATTGAGTATTCTTCGCTAAGCTCTGGGGAAAATTCCTTTGCAAAGTGCAACTTCTGTTGCAAAGTGAACAGCCTATTTGCCTTTAGTAGATCAACCCCATAATCTCTTTCAGGAGAGAAGTTGAGGTCTTGTGTACAGCCTATGCTCAGAAAACGTGTTTCACAGAGGCACAGGTATCAATTTGAAGACGAAGCATGGATTCCAGGGGCATGCTAGGTCTACAAAAGATCTGGGGCTAGAGCTCATGGCTCAAGAAAGTCATACGCTTGGGCGGGCATACACATGTATATAATATACGTGTGTGTGTGTGTGTATATATATCCCCAGAAAACCTCTCCCTTGCATCAGGGTCCCCAGAGAGCCCCCCAGAGAGCCTCCCCCTTAAAATCGGGGTCCCCAGATTGTCCCCCACTTACAGCAGGGTCCCTAGAGAGCCTCCCCTCTCCTTGGGGACCCCTGCAGAGACTCAGGGCTATGGGCCCCAGATTCAGGGCTATAGCCCCAAAAGCCACCCCCTAGCAACGCCACTGATAGATTCACATGGTTACAGTGCAATATGTAACTCATATCGCAATACATGGTTGTGAATTGCTACGTTGGCAAGGTGCCAACACAGTACACATAATGGACATTTTTGCAGCACAGCCATGTAAATCCAGCCTGACGGCTTGTATAATTAGCAAATACAGCATGTTTTCAGACTCCTTCAGATCCTTTGGAGTTGTGTATGACATCTTTCTCAGTGGCTTCTAGCCTCCTTCTGAGCTGCTTTGAGCTACTTTTGACTGATATGTGGAGAAAATAAATAATTGGAGCTCTATTTTTTTTTACCTTCGATACATTTTTTTTTTTCTTTAATACCAGGTGAGTTTCACTTTAAAGTAAACCTTTTCTGAGAGAATCATGGAAACTGCTATGCTGCTGTTCTTCTAAAAGGACTTGATCTGCATTAGTAAGCTCACCATGTTTGAGTTCAAATCTATTGTACTATTATACTGCCACACTGAATAGAATTACAGATACCGGTATCGGCTATCAGTTACAGGTTATCTTAAACATATACCACTTCTGGGAGATTTAAAAGCCTTCTGCTCCCTGCTGCTTCTTTGCTGTGGTGGTGTAGTGACCTGGTTGGGGGTGCAGCGGGAAGACTCAGACATTTGACGCACCCAGAAGTGTCGGGTGCTGAGCATTCTAAAAGAGTGAAGATTCCATTTAATGAAGGTGATAATGTTAAGGAGAGAAGCCATGTTCAATGAAAGAATGTAACTAGAAGTGGTATGATCTGTATATTCGTTTGTCTATCTAATGTGTATTGAAGAGAAACTGACCTTTGTATAGATGTACTCCAACAGCAGTCTATTTAGATATTGGAGACAGAGGGTCAGCTTAGCAGCTAGGTGGCAAGCATTTGCAAGATAGGAAGTAATGGAAATCTGTATGTTCTCTCAGAAAGGGTTTTGTTTAAAGCTATGCAGTAGTCACTAAAATAATTATGCACAACACTTGCTACAAAGAAGATAGTTAATGCTCACCTTTCCTGCTGCCCATGGCACTGATCTACTGTATGAAAATTATTTTAAAGGATGAGGCGCTAGTGATGATCAGTGAATCAAAAATGCAAATACAAATAAATAGCAAGCTAAAAGTCCATATATGATAAATCCCAACACCAAATTGTGATGCTCAAAATCGGATTCCTAGTTCTTCACCACAATTGCTCAAGAGATGGGTGGCCACTCGCCAAAGAGTTATGACCCTTTTTACAGGAAGGTCAAACAGCGCTTCTGGAATACCAGTTAATTCCACTGACAGCACAGTTCCACTCCACTGGCCCCTGGAGATGAAACTAGGATGGGAAAAATGACTCCACAAGAGACATAGATGGAGGTCTCATAGTGTAGTATTTTTAATAGATAAAAGCAAATAACAACAAATGGTGATTACACTCACATGTTACAGTGCCGATCCGAGCACCAGGTGTAATCGGCATGTGCAAGTCGGCTAGTCCTAAAGGGATAGCATGAAGTCCGCGTCTCTCCTAAGGCCAAGCCTAGATAGGATGTGAGATCAGAAACTGGAATGGCGGCTCCTCTGCTCCGACATGTGTTTCACCGTATTAGCATCTTCAGGGAGTGAGATCATATGCTGATTACACCTGGTGCCCAGATCAGCACTGTAACGTGAGTGTAATCGCCATTTGTTGTCATTTGTTTTTATCTATAAAAAATACTACACTATGAGACCTCCCGCTGTGTCTCTTGTGGAGTCATTTTTCCCATCCTTGTTTCATCTTGAGGGGCCAGCGGAGTGGAATCAATTGGTATTCCAGAAGCGCTGTTTGACCTTCCTGTAAAAAGGGGTCATAATTCTCTTGTGAATGGCCACCCATCTCTTGAGCACTTGTGGTGAAGAACTAGGAATCCGATTTTGAGCATCACAATTTGGTGTTGGGATTTATTATATATTGATTTGTAGCTTGCTATTTATTTGTATTTGCATTTTTGATTCACTGACCATCACTAGCGCCTCATCCTTTAATAAAATTTTCCCGCAGCATTTGGTGACCTGTTCACTTTATAGGGGCAGCTTCCATTATGTTTGTTCACTGATTTCACAGGATGCTATTCATTGTTTTTCATTTTTTTTTTATACTGATCTACTGTATGCTGTAATGAAGAGAAGACTGACCCTTGAGTGTAGAACTCTCGGTCTACCATTGTGCTTTGTTGATCCTCCTGTTGGCACAACAGGACTGAGTACATCAGAGTAACGGGAATCTATCACTCTTCAAAGGGTGGCAGTTTCTCTTCATTACAGCAGAGCACAGTGGCAGAAGCAGGAAGAAATAAGTATTACTGTCTTCTTTGCAAGGAGGATTGTATTTTACATATTTACTTTGCCAACAGGGGATCTTTAAGTAATCTAAAATGTAGTTGTTTTTTATGGGTCGCTACATTTTCACTGTTGAATTAGTCTGTTGACAATCAGTGATGTTTTGCAGCATTTTATTATGGTATACAGTCTGTATCAAGATACAATTGTGTGTTTTACAGCTGATGTCCATGTTTCATGCCACATGAAATAGTTTGTTTGAACCCGGCTGGTCCATACAAACTATTTGCGTCACTAAGTGCTGCAGTGTATCTAAGCACTGTATGTACTGTATGTCATTAGGAGGAAACACAATATTGATATAATGTTCAGCGCTAAACCATCTGATGAAAAAGATTAAAGTTTAAAATTTAAATGAAAAGGCATGCATCTGCATGCTGATACATGAAGGTGCAACCATGTGACTGGTGAGTGGATTAAAAGTTCTGGGGGATGAACCCCTAAAAATTAGTCTCTAAAAAAAAAAGTTTCTAAATGGAGGCTGTAAAGGGAGCGAGGCTGCTTCAGGCGCGGGCTGGGGAACCCGACCACTGTGAACAAAAGGAAAGCAAAAGGAAGAGAGAAGCACCAAGCCAATCATTTAAACAGCTTAAGAATTTGTTCAGTATATAGGTATAAAACAACACTAAAAACTTGCGTGAAAAATGTTGGAGCACTTGCAGAGTGCTAGAGCGGGTGGGAGCTTCCACATGCAGTGTCACAGGAGCACAGGAGGACCGCCGGGAAGTCTCTATTGAGGGATCCACGAGCACCATGTGTTAGCTGGAGCCTCGTGGAGACGTTGGCTGTGTGTCTCTAGGTGGGAGTGGTCCATGGCTGTCCACGGCCATACCTTCTTTATCTGATGAGGCATGGCCGTGCCTTCGAAACCCGTTCTGATTGGCCAGGCAGCGTGTGGGCGGCTCTCCAGTTTGACAGCCCTGGACCACTCCCACCCAGAGGCACACAGCCAACGTCTCCATGAGGCTTACCAAGGCTCCAGCTGCGGCTAACACACGGCGCTCATGGATCCCTCAATAGAGACTTCCCAGCGGTCCTCCTGTGCTCCTGTGGCACTGCATGTGGAAGCTCCCATCTGCTCTAGCTCTCTGCAAATGCTCCAACATTTTCAACACAAGTTTTTAGTGTTTTATAACTATATACTTAATAAATTCAAATCTAAGCTGTTTAAAGGATTGGCTTGTTGCTTCTCTCTCCTCCTTTTGCTTTCCTTATGTACTGTATGTAACTTCAGCTACATACAGTACAAAGTTCTGGATTCCAGCTGTGAGATTGAGACTTCCCATCTCTCACCTGCAACAAAACAAAACAGAGTCTGGCTGAGCGGCACTCAGCCATTCATAGGCAACTTTGTATTCTGAGAATGAATACAAAGCTTCCACTGATTGGCTGAGTGAGAGGGGCTGGCTGATGACATCACTCTTACAGCCAATCATAGGAAGCTTTGTACTCATTCACAGAAGATAGATATTCACAAGATAGATGATTAATTTTTCCATATAGACAACATAAAGAAGTATGAAAGCAATACATGACATTGCAGCAAAGTATTGGTGTAGAGGTAGCATATGAAAACAATCAATCAATGAGGTATTGTGGGAGGGACTGGGGGAAAGGGGGGGGGAAGCAGGTTAGGGATACTTAGAAGATGAGGGAGGGGGGGAGGGGCAGGAGGGGGAGGCAAGGAAGGAATCACAATACCTCAATAGCTTAACTGAACATATACGCTAGGTGAGGACTCAAACATGTTGTAGAATCATATGGCTGGTAGTGCAAAATGCACCTTAACGCATCTGTGCTTTCTTACATTTTTTTCCCCTGCATTTATGGTACATTGCCATCTATTCAGAATGAATGAGCTGCTTTTATGCAGTGCCTTAATGCAGCAGAAATTAACACACAAAATAACTCACGTTAATGTGCATGCCATTACATAGGTTGATAAAAGTCTATCTAGTTCAACCAGTAGAAAAATAAATAAATAAATAGAAAACCTCTATATACAGAACCCTATAGCCACAGTTGATCCAGAGGAAGGCAAAAAAATGTAAAGAATGGTCCCATTTGCTCCAGAAAAAAAAAATCTTATTAATCCTCTGAAGGCAATTGGATGTTCCATGGGTATCTCACTGCAACACAGTGGACAGCATATAGGTGTGAAGGACACCATACAGCTAAACTTCAGAGAGCAAAGAACTTTACTCTTGCAGTTGGTCTCTCTCCACACAATGATTTAACTGCTCATTTGGGATGAAACATAAAGCAGTATACTTAGATTATTCTTCTCTCCCTCGGCAACTGGCATACTCCTCCGCTGTCTGACACCCTGGGTCGTAGGCGGGCTCTCAACAACCTTGCTTACAATGTAGGACTGATGGTCTTGTATTGTACAGGGTGATGTCAAAGCTGCAACCATTTGGGCAGCAAAGAGGAGCAGCTTCAGGGGATTGGTATTATAGTAGCCTGTAGGAGTAGGGAATAACCACTTGCCTTCTGGAAGATCTACTGAATTTTTTTAACTGACAACTGGCAACGCTGTACCCAAATTAAATTTGTAATTTTTTCCCACAAATAGAGCTTTCTTTTTGTGGTATTTGATCACCTCTGCGGGTTTTATTTTTTGCACTATAAACCATAAAAGATTCTTGTAAAAAAAAGAAAAACAATTTTTTACTTTCTGCTATAAAACATATCCAATAAAAAAAATTGGAAAAAATCAAATTTCTTCATACATTTAGGGCAATATGTATTCTGCTTCATATTTTTGATAAAAAAAATCCCAATAAGCGTATATTGGTTTGCGTAAAAAATTAAAGCTTCTACAAACTATGGGATATATAGTCAAATTTTTATATATATATTTTTTTATACTAGTAATTGCGGCAATCAGTTTTTATAGCAAGACTGCAATATTGCAGAGTACATTCTGACACTGACACTTTGTGGGAACCAGTGACACTAATACAGTGATCAGTGTTAAAAACATTCACTGTCACTGTACTAATGATCCTGGCTGGGAAGGGGTTAAACATCTAGGGCGATCAAAGAGTTGTGCCCAACCAGTGTTTGTGTGTACTATGTGTGCTGTTTTTACTAGGGGATGTAATGAGAGAGAAAATGGGAAAGAAAATCCATCACTCCCCCCAACCGCCCCAACCCTCCCCCACCCCACCCCGTCAGGATGGAACTCTGCATTGTTTACATATGTAGAGCTTTGTCCAGCCTCTCTCCTTGACCATCAGCGGGTGCTGGTGGACATTCATTGGCCGGCACCCACTGATCAGCTTCTGCCATGACTAATCACAGCAGAAGCGTGCGCGCCCCCTACTCAGAGGTGCAGAATCATGTGTGTGTGTGTATATATAATAATGTGTGTTATGCTACACAAAATGGCAGTAAATCTGCTATGGGGCGGTTGGCAAGTGGATAACGTAAGTACATCACCTTCATCATCATCCTCTATGCTAAACAAGCAGTTAACCCTTACAGTGCTGATGTGTAAACTTTTTTGTTCTCTGGTGTTTAGCTGTAAATCTGTAATACCATGGCAACAGACTAAATGATTTTTAATTGTGTTTTATCAGGCACAGAGGAGGAGATATTTGTATATTGCAAAGTAAAACTATATGTCATGTTCTCATTCCAGTATTTTCATTTGCAGACATTCCAGCAATCCTCTCTACAACATAAATCCAAGAAAAGAAATAAAGGTAATATAAATGACCCTAAAGTGTGGAAGAAAGTTCTTGTGAAACTAATGACATTTAGAATGGCAGCTGGATACGATGATTCAGAGACTCTAAATGAGTTATGATTTTAAATATTGCATTTCATGTCAAAGGTTATATTTACTATATTAAATCACTATTTCAAAGTGTGTTTGAAAATTGCCATATTTACCATTGTTCAGAGATCCCCTCTGATTGGATTATGGGGTTGTTTTAGCTTCAGATTATAAACTGTTTCAGTAGCGGAGCTTTTCTTAGTAATTTTAGAATGACTTTCGCCAATACCATGGTCTCTTTCTCAAATGGCAAATATTAAAATCAACTCTTGTATGTTTAAAAAGTTAAATGATGTTTATAACTGCTCCTCATTTTAAAGTTAAATTCTAGGCCTAGTATATTTATACGTAGTTACATTACTCCAGCTTGGACCAATGTAACTATGTATATATGATACCTGGTTAATGCCCCTGGAAGTATGGGACTTGGAAGCAAGTTGAGATCACTGTAGTATTGGTGGCTACTTAAAGTTGTTGTAAAGTCAAATAAATACACTGTGTACATGTTTTTTTAAAATTGTTCCTGTAAATATCTTAATTCAGACCGTTTCTGGCAAGTCACTTGACTTCCGGCCGCTCCCCTCCCCCCCGGATCGAAGGGCAACAGCAGGAGGGGCTGAGATCCCCCTCTGACGTCAGCAGGGAGGTCATGTTATCGCTGTGCTCCCCCATAGCCTAGCCCTTAGATCAGAGAAGGAGACGTCTCGTAAGTGGTGAAGTAGAATAGTAAAGTATCGAACCAGGCAGAACTTCAGCAATGCAGGTTTATTAACAGCTGATAACATACAGGTTTATGTTCAAAGTATTACAATATACAGGTCTAATTTATACAGTTTCTTACAATGCATGCATATTAGATATAAATATTCTTATCCTCTAACCCAATTGAAACAATTGTGAATTGTTCTCACCTTGAACCAGAATGGGTCTTTACTGCCAATTCTTGGGAACCTGTCACCTGATAGGGACCAGCCAATTGGCCGGTGGTCTGGTCCCCTCACAGAGTTCTGAGTTCCAGCTCGACCAAGTTTGTGAGGGAAATTCACCTGAGACCACATTCTGGAACAAGTCAAGAAGTCTTCTCTGACTCGTACGAGGAGACAAGTTAGGACAGATACTTGCCCATTGGTTCTGACCTCTATGACCCGTGCAATAGGGCAGCATACACAGAGTTCAGCCTTATGAGCTCCTATCTGACTTGTCCGAGGGGACAAGTTAGGACAGATACTTGCCCATTGGTTCTGACCTCTATGACCCGTGCAATAGGGCAGCATACACAGAGTTCAGCCTTATGAGCTCCTATCTGACTTGTCTGTCTAACAATTGTAGAGCTTGCATTTATATACCCTTTTACAAGTCTTATCTTAACATATCTCTTACATATGATTGGTCGCTAAGATCTACGTCAAAGTAACCAACCATAAATCTGACACCTGTTCTACAACCAGATAAACTTAATTATTCCCAAAATTCCTATATGTTCATTAAAGTGATTTATAACTGTTTTTGTCCAATTAAAAACACCTGTATAGAGACAGTCTGGCACCCAGCTGTGTTATCAAACTCTCCTTATCTTGATAAGATTTAACTAGCTTCAAGGATTTGTAGATTTACAACTTTGAGACAATTAACTTTCAATAACCCCACCAGATGTTTTATATGTTTCACTATATGCATGTATTTTAACAGTTTTAATGAGGGCACAAGCAGACCTTTGTTTGACCCTGTCAAACTTAATTCATGTTCTGTACATAACTTTCCTGTATTCCACCTAATTATTTTAACCACCTGTTTTCTTATCTGTCTGAGACAATTCTATATAACTTGAATCTATTCTAATGAACTTTCACCCAGTAGACTATCTTAATACATTTTCGAGAACACCTGTTTACAAGTACTTGTCATAAAGCAGAGGTCAATTAAAGTTCAACACTTAAAAATGAAGACTTTCTAAATCTGGAAAACACAGTATACATTATTAAAGATTAATAATTGTTGCTTTACTTATTGAATAATAATATTGATAACACCACTACTATATAATACTATGAATAATAATAATAATAATAATAATAATTATCATCAATAAAATACATGCAAATCAATATGAATAATATGAAATACATTGGCTAATATGAGATTCTACAACAGTGGTCAGAAACAAACTGAAATAAGGTATTTACAGGGACAATTTTATAAAAACATGTACACAGTGTAGGATGGCTTAGTAGAACAGAGGGGCTGGTAGTAATATTTATTTAACTTTACTGTCAGCTACTAATAGTGGAGAGAAGAAGAGAGAGAGGGAGCAGTGAAATGATGGAGGCACGTAACCTGACCACGGTAATCGAGGATCAGCAGCCATGATTAAACATAATCAGCACACTAGGGGGGACAAAGGAACAGGCAGGATCAAACAGGTATTTTACAGCACAGAGAGGGACAGCTTAGACAGCACAAGCTCTGTGCTGTTTAACCTGCCTTTTTTTTTTTTAAGATTACAATCTCTTTAAATCCTTGCCAACCGCGCCATGTACATGTACTGTGGAGCCGCGGCTCCTGTGCACAGAATCATGTACAGGTACATGATTCTGGATCTGGGGCCTGCATGTGCGCCGCCGGTGACCCACTCACGCTGTGATTGGAAATAGCGGGAGCCAATCAGTGGGTCCGGCAGACCCAACGTCCACTGGGACCCACTGGTGGTTCCCGAGAGAAGCAGAACGGCAGGCTGCCTATGTAAACAAGGCAGATCGCCAATCTGTTAGTAGGGAAGACAGAGATTCTGTCTTTCTGCTAAGCAGGAACACCGGATCTCTGTCTTCCCACAGTTAAAGCACCCCCGCACAGTTAGCAAGCACTCATTTAACCCTTTGATCGCCCCTGATGTTAACCCCTTCCCTGCCAGTGTCTTTGGTATAGTGACAGTGCATATTTTTTTTAACACTGATCACTGTTATTCATGTCACTGATCCCCAAAAAAGTGCCAAAAGTGTCACTTGGTGTCCAATTTGTCCACCATAATGTCACAGTCCCGCTATAAGTCGCCGATCGCTGCCATTACTAGTAAAAAATAAATCAATAACAATTGCATAAAAATATCCCATAGTCTGTAGACACTAAAAAGTTTACAATATACACTTATTGGGATTTTTTTCACCAAAAACATGTAGCAGAATACATGTTGGCCTAAATTGATGAAGAAATTAGATTTTTTTACATTTTTTTTTTTTGGATGTGTTTTATAGCAGAAGGTAAAAAATATTGTTTGATTTTCAAAATTGATTTTTGTTAATAGCGCAAAAAAAAAAACTGCAGAGGTAATCAAATACCACAAAAAGAAAGCTCTATTTGTGGGGAAAAAAGGACATCAATTTTATTTGGATGCAGCGTTGCATGACTACGCAGTTGTCAGTTAAAGCGACGCAGTGCTGTATCGCAAAAATGGCCTGGTCATGGGGGGGGGATAAACCTTCCGGAGCTGAAGAGGTTAAGTGATTTCCAGGTTCCAGGGGCATGGCCAGAAAAAAAGGAACACAAGGGGGCGCCAGAGTGTAGCAATATAAAGTAATGGATATATTAAAAGCCAATTGGCAACTTGCATCCAAAAGAAGTAAACAGATAGATATATGTATGTTAAGTGGCCGTTGTAGCTTGCTATCCCAAAATCATCTACTAGGTCCTGGGATCTATGATGCTCCTACAGCTGGTGTGCCCGTGATTGGATTGAGGGGTGCCGGTGATGAGAGTGTTGACCAGCATGGAACGCGAAAGCTGCTGGACTGGGTCAAGGAAGATAGAGGCATTAGAATGGCATAAAAATGATGAATATTTCATAGAAAGAGGTGTAACAGAGAAATGTTAATAATACTATTAATAATAATAGCAAAAAAAAAACATGAATACAATTAATAGAAGTGTTGTTCTCTTTCATAGATAACCAGACTGAATGAATGTTATCACAAAAATGACCATTAAATTACACTTTGGAAGCTGCACTCTACTGCATGTTATACTGCGCTCCTACTGGACTGTACACAAGAGATGGCTCCTTTTATGTCATTTGGATGTCTTATAACTTTGTCCAGTGGAGCATTCATCACTGTACTTCTCTGTTTTCCTGCCAAATCTGTCTAAGAAAAGTAAATATGAATATGAGATTAACTTCAGTGCTACTCCCCAATCTATCCTAAACCTAAAGAGGAACTGCAGTCTGCTCACAGAATTTGTAAAAAAAACATATTTGCCATTCTGAAGCTTCCCTCCAAACACTTTGCATATTATTTTATATATACTGTGATTCTGTACTTGCCAAATTTGCTGCTGAAATCTCCCTCAACTAGGTCTGGCTGTAGCCATTTTAACTGTGGGCAGCTGAAGCTGCTGCCTGTTCACTTCCCGGATTTACACAGACACACAGAAGCACACCTCCAGCTCTGCTCTTATGACCTCCCCCCCTCCATTCCTTCCTGGCAAACTCTCATGATCGAGAGCTGTGCATGATGTCATAAGCCTAGGTTTTTTACCAGACAAGAAATAGGAAGTGGGCTGTATAAGATATTTAGTGGCATAAAAAATGTTTTACTATACAAAGTTAAAACAACAAGGGCAGAAGATTTAATAGATGGAAAGATGAAAAAAATGACTGAAGGCATAGCTCCCAACTGTCCCTGATTTGGAGGGACTGTCCCTGATTTGAAGCAATGTCCCTCTGTCCCTCTTTCCTCCTCATTTGTCCCTCATTTTGGTCTGATCTATATAGTTTTATATAAAAAGGGACTTTTTATCTTTCAAAAAGTGTTTCCCAGTGCTAAACCTTTCATCCAATTTCTAAATTGCTGCATTTGTACATTTTAAAAGCCAGTATAAAGGTATAGTAGTGGTAGAAAAAAGCACTTGTGGATTTGATTAACCTTTTTTTATGGTTAATTCTTCTTTAAGGGGGTGTGTCATGGGGGGCGTGCCCTATACCTACATACGTTTGTTAGTAGGTGTCCCTCATTTCTATCTCAAAATGTTGGGAGGTGTGCGGTAGGTCCGTTTTAAGTAAAACGTTTTGGCTGGACAGGACATACACTTTTAAAAGCTGCATCTTATTAGGTGACTCCAAACACACCATGGTGTCTCCTAAGTCACCCACGACCGATTACAAATGGTCAAATACCATAAGGTTCACAGTTGACATATATAATTTGCAGAGTGTTTTATAGTATGCTCCCTACTTTTCTCTAGAAACATGGGAATAAAAATATTATCATATTTCCAGTAGCTTGATGTGAATTAGAACATTGTAAAAAGAAGCCCTCTATCCCCTTCAGCAGCACAGGTCACCAGTAGGATATCAGATAGCACATTATGTAACCAGAACTTTCCTACAGACCTCTAGATTTACCCAGTAAATAGCAGCCTCTCGAGACGGAAAGCGCTCGGGGACATTTTGTTGTAGTTGAAGTCACCCACAACTGCAGTCAGAGAGAAGAGCAGGCCTGCTTTTGATCTTCCATCTTCTTCATAAATACATAATGTGGTTCTTACAAAGCAAACACACAGCGCCATTTCAGTGTGCGGTTTACTTACCGTAATCTCAGTGTCATGTATATGTTTATTTTCTCCGCAGCAGGCTGTTTGTTTGTGCCAGTTTAAATTTGTTTCTTGCAGCATATGTACCAGAGTGTAGTTATCCGCACGTCCTGATACCCTCAGCACACAATCTGCTGCATAACAACTTCTACCGTGCAGGCAGTACTTTGTCTGGGAATGTTTTTTGTTTTTTTAATTTCTGGATTGTTTCACTTAGGTTTGTATTCGCAGGCACGGCATTAGCAGTCATCTAGAATGCCCAAAATCTAACGCCACTTTTAATTTCCCTTTAAATAGTTGGCCCTTTAGTTAGCCAAGCTGGCCAATAAACTGTTCACTGCTTTAACAGGTGTGCTTGCTGGGCGAGCTGTATTAAAGGACAAGTTCACCTTTGGTAACATATTGCTATTTCTCACCCCTTCTTACAGTGTTTGGGGGATCCTCTCCTCACATCCGCTGTCACATTTTAAAAACTCTGCCCACACAGCCACATCCTTCATTCACAGATTCCTGTGAATGAATGAATGGTAGGCCCTGTATGCCACCATGGCAGACATATTTGTAGTTGGAGTGGTCTGCGAGTGAGCTGATCATTCATTCTTCCTCTAGTTTTGTATCAACCTGCATGGGGATACGGACACAAATCTAGAGGAAGACTGTGAAGGAGCCTGACATTGCAATGCTTTTCAGGCTCCTGTAAAAAAAAAAAAATGCTAATTTTTTTCAATCACAAAATTCTGTGCATTTATTAAATCTTTATAAAGGTGAACTCAGCCTTTAATTGTATGTGGCCTCAGCTGCATACAGTATACAGCTCTCTGTTCAGGCAGTGGGACAAGAACTTTCTGCCCCATTCCCAGAACAAAATATAGTCAGGCCGAGTGCTGCTCAGCCATTCATAGGGAGCTTTGTATTCTATGAATGAATACAAAACTCCCTGACTGTGGCAGAGTTTGCGACTTCCTCCTCCCAACTTTCTGCCTCAGCCAATGAAAGGAAGCTTTGTATTCATTTAGGCCCCTTTCACATGGGCGCTTCCACTAAGCGGAATTCGCTTGCTCAGTGAGGGATCTCTCCATTGATCCCCGCTGAGCAGGAGAATGAGAGGTCTATGCAGAGCGGACACGGACACAGTCCTGCTCTCCTCTATGGGGCAATCAGATGGAAACTGCCTGTCCATTTCCCTCTGATGCCTTCCGATCCCCTGAATGTATGAGGAATAGGACCACCATCCATCTGTTTTTGGAGGACTGGATCAGATGGCGGCGGGTGTCAGCAGACATGTGTCCACTGACAGCAACCACTCCATAGAAGAGACTGGAGGGTCCAATCAGGTTCACCTGAAAAAACTGACAGGCAGACCTGATCGGATTGAACATGTGAAAGGGGCCTTAAAGAACACAAAGCTCCCTGTGAATGTCTGAGCCCGACTATTTTGGTCTGGGTGTGTGATGGAAAGTTCTTGTCCCACTGCCGGAACACAGCACTGTATACTGTATGCAGCTGAGGCTACACTGAGTTTATACAGCATGCCCAGCAAGCACACCTGTTAGTGCAGTAAATAGTTACTTGACCCAAACAAACTATTTAAAGCAACATTTTTTAAGAGAACACAAATGAAGTTCTTCTTTAAGACCCCTTTCACACTGGAGGCGTTTTTCAGGCGTCTTAGCGCTAAAAACAATTGCCTCATCTGCAATCCCAGTGTGAAAGCCCGAGTGCTTTCACACTGGGGCACTGCGCTGGCAGGACGTCAAAATAAGTCCTGCAAGCAGCTTCTTTGAGACGCTTTAGGAGCGGTGTATACACCGCTCCTAAAGCGCCCCTGCCCATTGAAATCAATGGGAAGCGCCTGCAAAGCGCAGCAGCACTTTGCCGTCGCTTTTAACCTTTTATTCGGCTGCTAGCGGGGGGTTCAAAGCACCTCGCTAGTGGCCGAAAAGCACCTCTAAAACAACGGTAAAGCGCCGCTAAAACTACCGGTGCTTTACCACCGACGCCCCATCGCTGTCAGTGTGAAAGGACTCTAACTCAGAAAAGTATTTTTCTTTTGCTCTCAGCCTCCTCCAAAAATTTTTTTTTCTTTTGCTGCTGGGATCCAACTTCCTGTTAGAGGCTCTCTACGTTTTTCTAGACATGTACAGAAGGAAAATATTTGTTTCGATTCATTATTTCCATAAATTTGTTTAGGTAAATTTGTTTAATCCGTTTAATTTGTTTTCGGAATTTGTTTTGGTTCGTATCGATTTGAAAGGTTTTCGAATAGTTTTCTAATTCGACTAGTTTTCTTATCTCCAAAGAGAATAAAATGGAATAGAAAAATAGAATAGAAAAATAGAATAGAAAAGAATATAACAGAAAATAAAAGAATAGAATATAATAGAGTAAAACAGAACAAAACAGGATAGAAAATAAAAGAATAGAATGGAATAGAATAGAAAGGCATAGAATAGAATAACAACATTTACTCAAATAGATTATAACCATCATCTGAAATTCAAATAGAATAAAAAAGAATATAATTAAAAAAAAAACAATAGAATAGAAATAATATAACCATTTTCCAAAATTCAAATAGAATCAATTTGAATATGAATATAATAGAAAAAAATAGAATATAACACAATAGTATATAAAAAAAAAACAGAATAGAATGAATATAACCATCTTCCTATTTGAATCTAATCTTTTCTATTCTATCTAGAATAGAATAGAACTGAATAAAAATAATATACCTATTTCCCACAATTCAAATAGAATCAATTTGAATAGAAAAGAATAGAACAGAAAATAACACAATTGTATAGAAAAAAAACAGAATAGAATGAATATAACCATCTTCCTATTCTAATCTATTCTTTTCTATTCTATTCAAATGGATTCTGTTTGAATTTTGGGAAATGGTTATATTATTTTTATTCTATTATATTCTATTGTTTTTTTATTGTATTATTTTTCTATTTGTCTATTCTATTCTTTATTCAAATGTATTCTTTTCGACATTAAAATTTTGGAAGATGGTTATATTCTTTCTAGTCTGTTGGTTTTTTTTCTATACTATTCTGTTGTTTTCTATTCAAATTTGAATGGATTCTTTTTGATATTTGGGAAGTGGTTATATTCTTACTATTCTATTCTTTTTTAAATTTTCTTTTGTATTATATTATAGTCTATTCTATTTTTATTCCATTCTAATCTTTTCTGTTCTATTCTTTACTTATGTATTCAAATTCATTCTATTTGAAATTCAAATTTAAGATGATAGTTCTTTTCTTTCTATGCTATTCAATTTCTTTCTATTATATTCTAGTCCATTTTGTTCTGTTTTACGCTATTATATTCTATTCTTTTATTTTCTTTTCTATTCTATTCTTTTTTTTCTATTCTATTCCCTTTATTTACTATTCTATTGTATTCTCTTTGGAAATTTGAAAACTATTTGAATTTGAAAACTTCAAATTGTTTTCGTTATTTTGGATTCATTTAAATTCGGTACTATTGTAATTCGGAAATTCGGTTACATCCGAATACGAAAATTTGTCCGAATTTCAATTCGGAGTGAAACGAACCGCACATGTCTAGTTTTTCTCTCTATGATCCCAGTTTATGTAGGAACGTAGCCAGCCTCTCCTACTTACTCCTGAGATGGACTATGGGATTAAGTGTGCTTTCACACTGAGGCATTGGGGGGTGTCAGCGGTAAAGTGTCATTTTAGCAGCGCTATTTGGCCACTAGTGGGGCACTTTTGACCTTCGCTAGTGGCCGAAGGGTTAAAATCGCCTGCAAAGCCCCACTGCATCGTTGCTTTGCCGGCGGTTCGGCGGCACTGCCCATTGAATTCAATGGGCAGGGGTGCTTTAGGAGTGGTGTATACACCTCTCCTACAGCACTGCAAAGATGCTGCTTGCAGCACTTTTTTTTACCGTCCTGCAAGCGCACCGCTCCAGTGTGAAAGCACTCGGGTTTTCACACTGGAGACACAGGAGAGGCTCTTTATAGGCGCTATGCTGGCACTATTTTTAGCGCTGTAGCACCTGTAAAGCGCCTCAGTGTGAAAGCATTCTAATAGTGTACATAGAGCAGTGTATATGACCATAACCAATGTGCAATGCTTGTTCCAAATAATTGGAAGTGGCGGAGGGGAAAGATTCAGGAGCTCATAAAGGATATCACAAGGAGGCAAAAAACAAACAATTTCAAGAAAAATAGATTACAGAGCCATTAAGTAGTGGATGTGTATGTATTATTCTTGGAGGATGCGGATTTAATTTAGTGTCACTTTAATTTGTGTAATAGTTATGGCTCATCTATATGCATTGTGCTTGTCTTCAAGGTCCTGTTCCTGGGAAAAGCAAAAGACGCATATCGTGTAAAGACTTGGGTCGTGGAGATTGTGAGGGGTGGCTATGGAAAAAGAAAGATGCAAAGAGCTATTTCTCACAGAAGTGGAAAAAATACTGGTTTATTTTAAAGGACGCATCCCTTTATTGGTATTCCAACGAGGAGGTAAACACTTGTGTTCAGTTTTGAAAATCTGAATGGTTTTGTAATATTTTTTTAATTCACAGGTACTGGCACCATCATTTCTACAGTCCGATCCTGCCAAATGTAGAGCAATCGGGTGATGATAAGGATGTTTGATGCTGGCTTTAGAGCTTAGGAGCAGTGTTAATTTTGGCAGCAAATTTCCATTTAGTTTTAGTCTTAGTCTTAGGACTAAAATGGCATTTTAGTTTTAGTCCCATTTTAGTCTTCTGCAATTGTTTTAGTCGTATTTTGTCGACTAAATCTCCAGTACATTTTAGTCGGCAAAAACTAATTTTAGTCATTTAAAATCGAATGGGTGTAATTAAATTGTAATGCATTAGTTAACATCTCTCTAGAGAGAGAAATCTAATATATTATTATTTATGGTATTAAGGTATAAACATGCACTACAGACCAGTGTGAATTTTGAAGTCAAATTTAAATTTAGTTTTAGTCTTAGTCTTTTGACTAAAATGGCATTTTAGTTTTAGTCCCATTTTAGTCTCTTGACTAAAATACCATTTTAGTTTTAGTCGTATTTTAGTCATCTCAATTGTTTTAGTTTTAGTCGTATTTTAGTAGACTATTTTAGTCAACTAAAATGTTTTAGTCGACTAAATTAACACTGCTTAGGAGATCTCATCTGAAGAGAGGCCATTGCTCTTCTAAGGACTTGTACTCATGGGTTTGTACAGTTGCAATAAAAAGTATGTGAACCCTTTCGGAATTATATGGATTTCTGCACAAATTGGTCATAAAACATGATCTGATCTTCAGCTAAGTCACAACAATAGACAATCACAGTCTGCTTAACCACTTCAGCCCCGGAAGGATTTACCCCCTTCCTGACCAGAGCGTTTTTTGCAATTCGGCACTGCGTCGCTTTAATTGACAATTGCGCGGACGTGCACTTTTCTCCGAAACAAAATTGATGTCCTTTTTTTCCCACAAATAGAGCTTTCTTTTGGTGGTGTTTGATCATCTCTGCGATTTTTATTTTTTGCGCCATAAACAAAATAAGAGGGACAATTTTGAAAAAAACGCATTATTTTTTACATTTTGCTATAATAATTATCCCCAAAAATATATAAAAAAAATGTTTTTTCCTCGGTTTAGGCCAATACATATTCTTCTACATATTTTTGGTAAAAAAAAAATCACAATAAGTGTTTATTGAAAGTTATAGCGTTTACAAAATAGGGGATAGTTTTATGGCATTTTTATTAATAATTTTTTTTTTTACTAGTAATGGCGGCGATCAGCAATTTTTATTGTGACTGTGACGTTATGGCGGACATGTCGGACATTTTTTACACATTTTTGGGACCATTGTCATTTATACAGCAATCAGTGCTATAAAAATGCATTGATTCCTGTATAAATGACATTGGCAGTGAAGGGGTTAACCACTAAGAGGCGGGGAGGGGCTAAGTGTGTCCTAGGGGAGTGATTACTAACTGTCAGGGGGATGGGCTGGTGTGTGACCTCACTGATCTCTGCTCAGATGACAGGGAGCAGAGATCGCGTGACACTTGTCAATAGGCAGAACGGAGAGATGCTGTTTACAACGGCATCTCCCCGTTCGTCCTCTCCGTGAGGCGATCGCGGGTATGCCTGCGGCGATCGAGTCTGCGGGACCCGCGACCCGACTCACGAAGATCGTGGCATGCGCGCGCATGCGCACACGGCGGCAAATTCAAAGTAACGTACAGGTACGTTACTTTGCGCAGCCGTGCCATTCTGCCGACGTAAAAGTACAGGAGCCGGTCGGGAACCGGTTAAACTAATAACACACAAAGAATTAAATGTTACCATGTTTTTATTGAACACACCATGTAAAAATTCACAGTGCAAGTGGAAAAACTATGTGAACCCCTAGACTAATGAGATCTCCAAGAGCTAATTGGAGTGAGGTGTCAGCCAACTGGAGTCCAATCAATGAGATTGGAGGTGTTGGTTACAGCTGCACTGCCCTATAAAAAACACATGTTGAAAAAAGGAGGGGTGTGGAGGCACCAACTGTGGTAGCTTGTTTATGCAAAAATAAAAGTTAGTGTAACAATTACACTTACTGGTTCGCAGGGTGGAGGTGTTTCTTTGAGATGGAAAAGTGTCCTGGGATGTGCTGTTATCTTGTTTCCGGCTCAGATTTCATTCCTTCAGGCGTCTGGGTGTGAAGTCTGTACACAGGCTGAACTGCTGCATCCAGTGCATGGAAAGCTCCACGCTGACCACTCTGGTGTGCAGAAGAGGAAATGACGTCACTGATGCACGGCAAACGTCCAGGCTGGTGTTGGGGATAATGCAGGGATAGTACAGGCTATCGGATAGTAGTCTGAGTGATTCCGCCATGTAGTCTGAACTGTTCTGTAGATAAGAGTATTACAGAACTAATGCGCACAACCAAGTTCCCACAGAATCAAGGGCATCAGACCAGAGATATAGAGAAGCTGCCAACATATGAGGTGGCCTCACCCACCCTAATAAGTATCGTCATACAGGTCAAATTAATGTGGCGCTAGTCTAAGTGTACCACTTGATGTACTTCTCAAACTAAAAACTCCATGCTTCCTTACTGCTCAATACTAAAAACACTCTTGGTAAACACTCCTCACTTCCCCCATTAGGGGGCAATCAAGTCTACAAAAATAATGAATACTTATAAACCAAAACTGTATATCATCCAATCGATCAAGTGTTCCTTAATCAAACTATGTGAAACTATACCTAAAGGTGCTAATTAAAACCCAATCAAACACGATGAAAATCAACAATTCCTCAAAAATGTGTCATACATTGTGCATAGTTTTCATTAGCTTGATGAGTAAAAATAAAAAAATTGGTAGACAAAACAAATAATTCAAGTGACAGCTGTGATGCAATGATAATTGAGGAATGCAGCTCTATATCATATAATATAATTACAAAGTGATCAAGTGCAAAAAAGTGACATAAGTGCAGAGCCGTGCATAATATAACAGATCCGACTCTTAAATGGACTCCCAAAATCCAACACCTCTCCCCAAAAAAAGAAAGGAAAAAATGTTTAAAATAAATAAAAAATTGTGACAATAAATGTGATCAAGTCCAAAATGCTTCATGCAATGTGCTTTATAATGTCCATACAGATGGTTGATATTGGCATGCCAGTAGCGTGACTTTGTGCTGGATTCATACACTTGAAAAACTGGTGCAGCACACAGGTGTTTCCCCCAGCCTCTCACCTCTATCAGCGGCCCCCAATGGGCCAAGTCAGGCAAATGGTTAATATTCCTCTGTGAGGGATGGTGCTCCAACAGCCGTCCCCCTCTTCCAGGGGGTGTACCTGGGTCAGACTCTCAATCTAGTCACCAGCGCTCCCCACGACCCCAGAATGACAATGAAGAAGGAGATGCTTCCATAGTGAAATACTTCCAATATACGTTTATTGATAAAAAAGTAGTAACTTACATAACACACTGAAAACTGTCAGCGACAAATGCAGCAGAGACGATAAGGCTTCCGGGTACGGCCGTCCCCGGGAAGCGTCGGCACCTGGCTCCTCCTACCCTGACGCGTTGCGTCACACCCACGTGACTTTATCAAAGGGATCCCTCTGCACTTATGTCACTTTTTTTGCACTTGATCACTTTGTAATTATATTATATGATATAGAGTTGCATTCCTCAATTATCATTGCATCACAGCTGTCACTTGAATTATTTGTTTTGTCTACCAATTTTTTTATTTTTACTCATCAAGCTAATGAAAACTATGCACAATGTATGACACATTTTTGAGGAATTGTTGATTTTCATCGTGTTTGATTGGGTTTTAATTAGCACCTTTAGGTATAGTTTCACATAGTTTTATTAAGGAACACTTGATCGATTGGATGATATACAGTTTTGGTTTATAAGTATTCATTATTTTTGTAGACTTGATTGCCCCCTAATGGGGGAAGTGAGGAGTGT
>JBBGZY010000286.1:6832500-7120000 GCA_037952925.1 Lithobates clamitans
GATTTGACTCCACTAACAATTAGAAATCGAACAAACGTTCTTAAAATGTAAATTTTGGAAGGAAACATTTGTTTGTGTATGGCAGGCATAAGTGACAGCAGGTGTAGGTAGCTTGTATAAAGCTACCTGCCTACGACAAGGGAGTTTGTTATGCATAATATTACATTACAATCCTGTCTGAAAATCTGCAAAACGGCGTTTAGGGCTTTTTAAATTAGTTTCTTTAGATAAAAATTTTGATCTCGGATTCTGATATGTACCAGCTTCAACTTCTAATAGTACGTATACTGTCTATATCTCTTCTGTCTTATTCTCAGAGTGGATTAGATATTTTTCTCCCTAACGATATAGCTGGTTATTTATTTTCACCACAGCATGTAGATAGATATTTAAGAATAAGTTTTTTTTTTTACCGCTTGCCGAACAGCTGCCGTCGTTATACAGCGGCAGGTCGGCTTTCCTGCGCAAATCGATGTAGCTGTACGGCGTACCCACGGGTCGGGCGAACTGTGCCCGCCGGCGACCCGCGATCACGGTATACAGAGGCAGATTGGGGATCTGCCATTGTAAACAAGGCGGATCCCCATTCTGACAGGAGACATGACGGAGATCTTTTGTTCCCAGTGATCGAGAACCGAGATCTCTGTCATGTCCCTGCCAACCCATCCCCCCTACAGTTAAAACATGCTGAGGGAACACATTTAACCCCTTGATTGCCCCTACTGCTAACCCCTTCCTTGCCAGTGTGATTTTTACATTGATCAGTCACTGGTCCCCAAAAAGTATAATTTGGGGTCAGATTTGTCAATGTCGCAGTCTCGCTAAAAATCACAGATCGCCGCCATTACCAGTAAAAACAATAAAAGAAAAAAAAATCCCTAAATCTATTCCTAAGTTTGTAGACGCGATAACTTTTGCGCAAACCAATCAATATACGCCTATTGCGATTTATTTTATTTATTTATTTTTGTTTTTACCAAAAATATGTAGAAGAATATATATTGGCCTAGACTGATGAATATATTTTGTTATTTTATATATTTATTTTTTTGAATATGTATTATAGCAAAAAGTAAATTTTTTTTTTTTTTTCTACATTTTCGCTCTTTGTTTATAGCGCAAAAAATAAAAACCACAGAGGTGTATTTGATAATACCACCAAAAGAAAGCTCTATTTGTAGGTAAAAAATTGTCAGTTAAAGCGACGCAGTGCTGTATTGCAAAAAATAGCCTGGTCATTAAGAGGGGGCAAATCCTTCCTGCGCTGAAGTGGTTAAACTTTACATATTGGCTAAATTGTACGGCACGCTTTAAGGTTTTTAATCGGAATAATAATCGACCAACTAATTGATTATGAAAATATTTGCAGCTCTACAGAGGAGGGAGCTCCAGCTGATTGACAGCCTCAGCTCTGTTCCTGCGTGCTGTGTGAAGGGGGATGTGTCCCTTCCCTCCAATCAGCTTTTAGACCTCTCCTAACTGAGCTCTGCAAGTGCTGGGAGAATCCTGCAGCACAGATGTTTTTTTTTTTACCTTAAAATATGTTTGGGTTTAAAAAAAAAAATATACTCCCCTTTGTGGATGCAGCATCAATCCAATGCTACATCTGTTCCTGTCATCTGTAAGACCGAAAACCGAGTGAATAGAGACTGCTGATCGCTCAGCTCTCGGTATTCAGGCTGCAGAGAGCTGGTGATTGTTAGTCACTGGCTCTCTGGCTCCTGCTGCTATCAATCTGTCCAATGAGGACCTGAGACAGCGGCTGGAGCTGCTGTGCTCGTCCCTGTCGCTTTAATTATCCGGTTCACATAAGTAAAAGGGGGGCTCTAGGGGGCTGCTGCACTACAGAAGCCTTTTCACCTTAATGCATTGAGGTGAAAAACCTTGAGGGTTTACAACCCATTTAAAGGCTTCAGTTTAAAAAAAAATGAAAGTATTCAAAACTGCCGATCTTGGCGTTTTGAATGCTTTCCAGTGCAAAGAAGGGATTTGGGGTTTTATAGACCCCAGATCCCTGTGTAATAATACCGGATATGTGCCTATTGCTGTCACAAGGGATGTTTACATTCCTTGTGACAGTAATAAAAGTGATAAAAAAAAAATATTTAAAGCAGCAGTGTAAAAATAATATAGTTTAAATTAATCAATAAAAAAAAAACTTAAAGTGCCCCCGCCCCCCTTGCTAACACACAAAGGCAAATGCGTGCGACAGTCCTGATCGCAAGCAAACCGCGATCGTCCCACACATGTGAGTTATCACCACGAACATCAGATCCTGGGCAGTAATTCTAGCACTAGATCTCCTCTGTACATTTAAAGTGGTAACCTGTAAAGGCTTTTAAAGTGTCGCTTATGGATAGTAAAATGTACATCGCTGGTCGCGCAATTTTAAAGCGTGACATGTTTGGTATCAATTTACTCAGCATAACGGCATCTTTTATATTTTGCAAAAAAATTGGGTTATGTATTGTTAAAATTAAAAAAAGTGTATTTTTTCTCCCAAAAACTGCATTTGAAAATCCGCTGCGCTAAAACCCACCAATTTATTCTCTAAGGTCTTTGCTTTAAAAAAAATATATAATGTTTGGGGGTTCTTACTAATTTTCTAGCAAAGAAAAAACTGATTTTCACATGTAAACAAAAAGTGCCCAAAAATGCCTGGTCTTCAACTGGGTAAAGTGGAACATCACATCATCTGAGCACCACAAACCAAAAACACTATTTATTTTTAATATTTAAAGCAAACTCCCTCATCCATCCACTTTGCAAAATACAAAACATTCTGTGAATTGGGGAGGGGAGGAGTGGACAAACGACTGCATGGGTTCAGTGTCACAGGGCCGGCAGTATAGCAAGAGTATACTGTCCGGCCTGAATGCATGTGTAAAATATTGCAGAGATGACAAGCACACATAAAGGGGCATACACCTCTTAAGAAATATTTATACCGCAGATACAAAAAAATGCCTAGAGTTCTGATAAGTTAGGGTAAGCCTGAAAAGAAGTATCTATGATATCTGGCTGGCTGTGAGCTGCTGTCATTATATTTTGGCAGATGATGATCTAGGAAGGTTACCTCTATAATGTTGTAGTACAGTACACAGTAGTGGTTCTGTTTCAGTTAAAAATACTAGCATGTAAGATGAGAATATCTTGCTATTTTTAGAAATGGCGTTATATCTCACTGATAACGCATAAAATACATTACGTTCCATTAACAAATAGGCTAGGGTGTAGAACTAGAATTATAGTTGAATGTATCAACAACATGGCATTTATATTTAGATATGGCTAGTCTGAAACGTACATCTTAAAATTAGCCTTAGGAGGTCTGTATACACTTCATATATTGCTGCTTTGTATATTGATCCAGTGTGACTAATTTTGCTGGCTAAGTGGCTCATTGTAGAAATATGGATTGATGAGAGGTAATGGATGTCATTTTAGAAGTAGTAATTTACTGAAAATAGGGGTGATGAGCTCTATGATTTGCCAGCTAATGTGGTTTAGTTACTTCAGTCCCATACTTGATTTTGGTGGGATGCAATGGGCATGATATCATGGTGCCCATTTATGAAAAATTTGCATTGCCATTAGTTCTGTGCATTTGTATGTAAATTTGTTCTATGCAAATGCATTCTGTGCAAAAAAAACATTTAACAATTTTTTTATTTGCCAATTCCCTCTGGCATGCTCTTGAAATGTTACATTGTATTTCTTGTTGCAAAGATATATGCATTTCCTATGCACTTCAACGCCATCTGTTGGCCATTATTATTATTATTATTAATATTATTATTATTCAACATTTATATAGCTCCAACGGTTTACAAAGCACTTTACAACATGAGGGCAGACAATACAATTACAAAACAATTCAATACAGGAGGAATCAGAGGGCCCTGTTCGTTAGAGCTTACAATCTAAAAGGGATGGTCAAGCGATACAAAAGATAATAACTATGGGGGATCAACTGATGGAGAAAATAAAAGTACAGTTGTTAGATTGGGGCAGGGTAGGCCTCTGAAGAGAAGGGTTTTCAGGGATTATCTTAAAGTGGACAGAGTAGGAGATGGTCGGACATATTGGGGTAGGGAGTTAGACTATGGGAGAGGCTTGGGAGAAGTCCTCGAGGCATGCATGGGAGGAGGTGACAAGGGAGATAGAGAGTAGGAGGTCTTAGGAGGAAAGAAGAGAAAGATTAGGTTGCTATTTTAAGACTAGGTTAGTATTGTAGCTGAGGGGAGAGTTGTGGATTGCTTTGTACGTTGTTGTTAGTCTTTTGAATTTCATTCTTTGGCTGAGCAGAAGCCAGCGGAGGGATCGGCAGAGAGGGGTAGCAGACAATGAGGGGTTGGTAAAGTGAAATGAGTCTGGCAGCAGTATTCATGATGGACTGAAGGGGAGGGGAGCCTATGTAAAGGTAATCCAATGAGGAGGGAGTTGCAGTAGTCAAGACGAGAGATGACCAGGGAGTGAATTAAAAGCTTTGTGGGGTCATTGGTTAGAAAAGGGGCATATTTTGGAGATGTGGCGGAGGTTGAGGCAGCAAGCTTTGGCCAGTGATTGGATGTGGGGCCGATAAGATAGCTCAGAGTGTCGGATTACTCCTAGCACCTTGGCATGTGGGGATGGGTTGATCGTTGAGCCGTCGATCTTGACCGAGAAGTCAGGGGAATGGGCATATAGGAGATGTCCAAGAACAGAACCTTGTGGGAACCCCAACAGAGAAAGGAAAAGGAAATAGAATTGTAAGTGATACTGAAGATGTGGTGAGATAGGTAGGATGAGAACCAATAAAGAGTACAGTCACGAAGACCAAAGGAGGGGGGAGTGGTCAACAGTGTCAAAGGCAGCAAAGAGGTCCATGAGTAGGTGTACAAAATGGTGTCCATTGGTTTTAACTGTTAGTATAGATTGTGAGTGTTGAGGGTGAAATTTAGACTGAAGGGGATCAAAAAGGTTGTTCTAAGTAAAATGGTCGCTCAGTTGGTTGTAGACCAGACAGTCAAGGAGTTTGGAGGAAAAAGGGAGCAAGGAGATAGGGTGTAGGTTAAGATTGGTGGGGTCCAGTGAGGGCTTTTTAAGTATGGGGATGACTAGTGCATGTTTTAGAGAGTTGGGGAAGATGCCAGAAGAGTGGGAGAGATTGAAGATGTGAATTGGAGTGTAGGATAGAGCCAGAGGGTGACCGCAGCATTTGCGGAACAGGGTCCAGGGGCAGGTGGTTAGGTGGACGTTAGAAATAAGTTTAGCAACTTTGTCTATGGTAGCGGAGTTGATTAAGGTGAAGGAATGATTGTATCGGTGGACATGGAGTGTTCAGTATGGGAGGTATCTGCACAGAGGTGATCTCCTCACGAATTGTATCAGTCTTATTTTTGAAGTGATTAGCAAACTCCTGGGCCAGGGAAGTGTGTTTGTGGGTGGAGTCAGTTGAGGATGAAGTAGAGTTGAAAGCAGAGAAGGGTTAAGGGGGGCTGGATGAGAAGGTGTTGATGAGAGTGGCTAAAATAGGTCTGCTAGGCAGGAATTTGACTTTTGGAGTGCAGATTTATATTGGTTAAAGTCTTATGCCAAGGTTGAATCTGTGTGTAGTGAGAGGGGCAAGCTTGTCTAGGGATAATGAACTGTTGTAGACAGAGATTTTGTCATTGAGGGGGTCTGTAGCAGAGTAGAGACGAAAGGGGTTGAGTGGCAAAGGTTTCTACGGGTAACTGTTAGGTGGTTGGAGAGAGAGAGGAGGTGGAAGACAGGGAGAAAGTGGAACTAATAAGGTGATCAGAGAGGGAAAGGATTGTTGGAGAGGTTGTACGGAGTGCATAAGTAGGAGAATACAAGGTCAAGGGTGTTGCCAACAGAGTGAGTAGAAGCCTGTATCAGATACAGGCTTCTACTCACTCTGATGGCAACAATCCTCTTAGCCCAACACAACACCTATCGGGTACTTCACTCACCTCCCTCTCTTTCAATCTGGTCCTATAGGGCATATTGTATTAGTCTATTTTCTCCCATTTCTCTTAGAATTGCTGCGATCTACCAGGCCCCCTGGATAGGTTTCAACCTTCCTTGAGGACTTCTCTGCCCAGCTACATTGTGTATCCATTGCTTTGGTTTAAAAGAAGAGGTTTGATTGAGAAGTTTAGTAGGGTAGCCAGGCAGAGAAGTCCTTAAGGAAGGTTGAAACCTGTCCAGTAGATCACAGTAATTCTTGGAAAAATGGGAGAAAATATACGAATAAAATGTGCCTCAAAAGAGGAGAGTGACAGAGAGGGAGATGGGTGAAGTACCCGATGGGTGCTGTGACCAAAAATTTTGAGTGTCTTTTTTGCATTTGTGCGCTGTAATATTTTCTTCTACTGTATGGTCTTATGGCTGCACCATCTTTAATGCATCTTTTAGAGAGTGCCCCCCAAATATCTTGTTTGTTCAAAAATTTTGAGTGACACAAATAGGATGATTCCCACTCCACCTCCCTTCTGTCCCCTGTCTGGAGGAGTGAGCCAAGAAAAGGCCACCATGGAAGAGGGAAGCAGGAGAAGCAGTGTCGGATTCATGAAGCCAGATTTCAGTAGCAGCAAGTAGGCTAAAAGAGTTGGTTATAAAGGGGCTATGGAGGGAGCTGAGTTTGTTACAGAGTGGGCATTCCAGAGGGCACAAGAGAAGGGAAAGCCAGTTTTGGAAAGAAGAGTAATGGAAACTAAATTGTGTGGATTGTGGCTATCAGAGGGCGTGGGGTGATGGGAGTGATGGGTATAGTTAAATAATGGACGCCCAGGGTTTGGGGATAGATCACCAGAGGTTAGGAGAAGCAGTTCAGAAAAGAACATAGCTTAAAGTGGTCGTCAACCCACTGCAATAAAATCATCTGATCTCCTCTGTACCATAAGATGAGATACGATGATTTGTACAGGCAGGGAGGGGAAGGGGGAGGAGACAGACACAGGAGAGCAGGGCTGCGGATGACGGAATCATGTAAACGGACCATGGTGTCAGGTGATTATTGTGGTCAGTTTGCAGGGGGGAGGGTATAGCAAGGCAGGATCAGCCAGGTTTTGTAGGTGATTCAGGTGTCCAAATGACCCAGCACAAGTGATGTGCTGTATAACATGCTTTATCACTTAAAGACCAGTCACCACAATTGTACTGTGGCAGGTTGGCTCTATTACGCAAATCCCTGTCATTGTACATCGCTTTGTGTAATTAATATAGCAGGCATTGCCCTGAAGCCGGCGGGCACGATGTCCGCTGGCCACCCTCAATCGCTCCGCACAGAGGCAGAACGGGAATCTGCCAATGTAAACACGCGGATCCCTGTTCTGACAGCGGAGCTGAGGGTGAACTTAGTGATTAGGAACAGCGATTTCTCTCCTCCTCCAGTCAGCCTAGCCCCCATACAGTTAAACACCTCCCAGGGAACACATTTAACCCTTTGATCACACCTGGTGTAAACCCCTTCCCTGCCAGTGTCATTTATTCGGTAATCAGTGCATTTTTATAGCACTGATTGCTGTATAAATGTCACTGGTCCCAAAAAAGTGTGAAGTGTCCAATCTGTCCATCGCAATGTTGCAGTCCCGCTAAAAATCACAGATCGCCGCCATTACTAGTAAAAATAAATACCGTATTTATTGGCGTATAACACGCACTTTTTTTCCCCTTAAAATCAGGAAAATCGTGGGTGCGTGTTATACGCCGATCCCCCGCTGATTGTGAGCCTTTTGGCCGCTTTCGGCGGCACTCGGGCGCTTTCGGACGCTTTTGGCGGCTCTCGCCCATTCTCGGTGGCTTTTGGCGGCTCTCGCAGTCCCGCTGCGTCTGAAAGCCGACGAGAACGGCCGAGTGCGTCCGAAAGCCGATGAGAGCCGCTGCGCCATTTTTGAACAAGTTCGCAAATGACACAGGGACAAGGCTACAGACTGACACTGGCTACAAATGGACACTGACAAGGCCACACTGACACTGGCCACAGATGGACACTGAAAAGGCTACACTGACACTGGCCACAGATGGACACTGACAAGGCTACAGATGGACACTGATAAGGCTGCATTGATGGGCATTTAAATGTAAGTTTTTTTCCTTAAAATTCCCTCCTAAACTTGGGGTGCATGTTATACGCTGATGAATACGGTAAATAAAAATGCCATAAATCTATCCCCTATTTTGTAGACACTAACTTTTGTGCAAACCAATCAATATACGCTTCTTGCAAATTTTTTTTTTTCTTGACCAAAAATATGTAGAAGAATACATATTGGCCTAAACTGAGGAAGAAATTTCGTTTTTTTTTTATATAATTTTTTTGGGGATATTTGTTATAACAAAAAGTTAAAAAATATTGTTTATTTTTTTCAAAATTGTCGCTCTTTTTTTCTTTATACCGCAAAAGATAAAAACCGCAGAGGTGGTCAAATACCACCAAAAGAAAGCTCTATTTGTGGGAAAAAAGAAGTTATTTTGTTTGGGTACAGTGTTGCACAACCACGCAATTGTCAGTTAAAGCAACGGCGTATCGCAAAAAAAAGGCTGGGTCATTAGGGGGTAAATCCTTCCGCTCCTTAATTTGTTAAGCTAGAAAAGGAGATACCCCCCAAGGAAATTGGGAATTTTAAGGCAACAAAGTACAAGATACTGTAAAAAAATTATTTATTCAAAAGTTGTATAAAAATATATAATTTTACAATTTCCAAATCAATAAAAACACTGATGACTATGGTGATAGATTCCCATATGAAGTCCAGACAGCCTGACGCGTTTCAGGACCCAATACGTCCCTTCATCAGGGGCACTTGTCAGGAGGGGATCATACTGTACAATAAAATTCAAATACATTAATTAGTAACAGTAAATAATTTTCACAGTCATTTACAAAAAATGGACATACAGCATAGTAGTTGCATAAAGAACATACCCATAACGATCATCGTAGATGTTCACTGTTAGGCCAGTGGCGAAACTGGATTCGCGGACAGGCACTTATGTCACTATGTGATACACTTAAAGATTTTGCTGCACTTGATTTGTACTTTTTATTGGTTTAGTTTACTGCTTTTAAGTAGCACAAGAGGCTTTTTTAAACACTTATGTCAATTATACACAGTTATACTGTACGGTCCCCACTCATCCATGCAAGTCCTTTAAAAGGTACCAAAGGGGGGGGGGGCACATCAATGAATTAAGTTCCTCAATCTTCCTATAGTCTCTCCTCAATATACAATCTATTTAGAAGGTATGGGCAGAGTTTTATTTCTACTTATTAAGAATCAATAACTTCATGTTCAAAGGATAACTCCTTTCAGCAGACATAAATGCATGAAAGATACAAGACACAATGCCAAAAGTGTCCACCTCCTACCTCCATACAATCCTCATCCAAGTGGAGCAGGATAGCCATGAATAAAGAATGGTACAAAAACATCCTCCGAGAGCAACTTCTCCTACTCATCCAAGAACAGTTCATGAGGAACAATGCCTTTTCCAGCATGATGGCCCACCTTGCCATATAACAAAAGTGATAACTAAATGGCTTGGGGAACAAAGCATTGAAATGTTGTGTCCATGGCCAGGAAAATCCCTAGGCCTTAATCCCATTGAGAACTTGCGGTCAATCCTCGAGGCAGGTGAATAAAAAAAAAAACGCACAAATTCTGACAGACTCCAGGTATTGATTATGCAACGACAGGCTGCCAACAGTCAAGATGTGGCCCAAAAGTTGATTGACCACATGCCAGGGCGAATTGCAGAGGTCTTTGAAAAAGGGTTAACACTGCAAATATTGGCTCTATGCATAAACTTAATGTAATTGTCAATAAAAGCCTTTGACACTTAATGAAATGCTTGTAATTATACTACAGTATACTATAGTAACATCTGACAAAAAGATCTTAAAACACTGAAGCAGCAGATTTTGTGAAAATTATTATCTGTGTCATTCTCAAAACTTTTGGCCATGGCTGTTTACGGTTTAGGAAATATCTACACTTTACATTGGTATGGTCTAAATAGTTCTGTTATTCCTGTTGAAGGCATGTATTGATGTGTATTGGACTGAAAAGGGATAACCATGCAGCATAATATTTTCCGCAGCAAATCCGTTTCACTTTCTATCTTCCAGTATCTGCTGAAGAGTTCTCAAAATGAAGATTATCAGAGTTGGCAACAGACCCTGCTGCTCTGCAGCTGATCCGGCTCACCTAACAGCATAGTATCTGTGACTGTAATGTTGGCCAAACATAAATATCTCATGACTCTCCTGTCCCAGTTTTCAGTTTCCTTCTGCATGTGTGGCTACTTTGTATAAACACCTGCCATGTTCTTATCTTCAGATATTTTGTACATTGTAGCAAAAGTCATGATGAATACTGCCTATTGGGCCTTGGTATTTTTAAGACCAACACAACCACTCTTATTTTAGGGGAGCATAAATGTGTTTAAAGTGGACCTAGCCCCAAATACATTTTTTTTATGTCAAAGCAGAAGTCTGCTTTTGTGGGTGGGCTCTTGCCATTATGTGCAAGCATGGCATACTTGCCTTGCAAGTGTGTTCTCCTCCTGACTGATCCAAGCTGTCAGTTGCTACTCCATCCCCTTCACAGCTACTTCCAGTTCCCCCGTTGTCCTCTTTGACCATTGAGCAGCCTCATGCGTACAGGAGTTGTGTCATCCCTGGTACCATTACAGATGTTGGGGATGAGCCAAGGTTGTACACTGCATGGCACATAAGCTGTACATTATTATACACAGAAGATAGTAAACGAGGAGAAGACTGTGAATGTCTGCCAAAAAAAAACAAACTCTACTATCTAATTTCTTTCCTATTTTTTTTTAAGTTTAGTTCCACTTAAAGCGGAGTTCCACCCACTTTTTCATCTGAACACTATCAGCTTCAGAATTGACCAAAAAAACAGCATTGGGCATTTTTTTCCCTCTTCCTTTACCTTGTTTCCATGGCTTTAATTATAGCTTCCTGTTTCTCCCACCCGCGGCTATTTACATTGCCTCCTGCGGCGCACTGGCTCCTGGGAGATGCGTGTCATGATTCCCAGGAGTCAGTGGGCATCGGCGCTATATACAACAGAAGTGACATTGCGGGCATCTTGGTACACCCGTATTTGTCCACAGTAAGCCTAGAGTTAGATATCTTTATACACCCTCCGGAGTCTTGATTTTCACAGTTATTTTTAAAATTTAATTATGTTATAAAAAAAAAAAAATATATATATATATATTTATATAATAAAAATATTGTATTTAGAAGTCCGTCTGACTGCTTTGATGTTTAATTTTAAAAGCAAGACTCCGGTGGGTGTATAAAGATGTCTGCTTGCCGACTTCTAACTCTAGGCTTACTGTGGACGAGTGCGGGTCTACCAAGATGGCCGCGATGCAAGGTCACTTCAGCTGCATATTCTGATGGTGAAGTAGAATAGTAAAGTATCGAACCAGGCAGAACTTCAGCAATGCAGGTTTATTAACAGCTGATAACATACAGGTTTATGTTCAAAGTATTACAAAATACAAATCTAATTAATACAGTTTCTTACAATGCAAGCATATTAGATATAAATATTCTTATCCTCTAACCAAATTGAAACAATTGTGAAGTGTTCTCACCTTGAACCAGAATGGGTCTTCACTGCCAATTCTTGGGAACCTGTCACCTGATAGGGACCAGCCGGTCGACCAGTGGTCTGGTCCCCTCACAGAGTTCTGGGTTCCAGCTCGACCAAGTTCTTGAGGGAAATTCACCTGAGACCACATTCTGGAACAAGTCAAGAAGTCTTCTCTGACTCGTACGAGGAGACAAGTTATGGACAGATACTTGCCCACTGGTTCTGACCTCTATGACCCGTGCAATAGGGCAGCATACATAGAGTTCAGCCTTATGAGCTCCTATCTGACTTGTCCGAGGGGACAAGTTAGGACAGATACTTGCCCATTGGTTCTGACCTCTATGACCCGTGCAATAGGGCAGCATACATAGAGTTCAGCCTTATGAGCTCCTATCTGACTTGTCTGTCTAACAATTGCAGAGCTTGCATTTATATACACTTTTACAAGTCTTATCTTAACATATCTCTTACATATGATTGGTCGCTAAGGTCTACGTCAAAGTAACCAACCATAAATCTGACACCTGTTCTACAACCAGATAAACTTAATTATTCCCAAAATTCCTATATGTTCATTAAAGTGATTTATAACTGGTTTTGTCCAATTAAAAACACCTGTATAGAGACAGTCTGGCACCCAGCTGTGTTATCAAACTCTCCTTATCTTCATAAGTTTTAACTAAGTTCAAGAATGACAGATTTATGACATTAATGAAAATGAACTTTCAATAACCCCACCAGATGTGTTATATGTCTCACTATATGTATGTATTTTAACAGTTTTAATGAGGGCACAAGCAGACCTTTGTTTGACCTTGTCAAACTTAATTTAATGTACTGTACATAACTTTAATTATTTCTAAACCACCTGTTTTCATTATCTTATCTTGTGTGATTTATATGCATTTCAGACTTGAGACAATTCTTCATAACTTGAATCTATTCTAATGAACTTTCATCCAGTAGATTATCTTAATACATTTTCGAGAACACCTGTTTACAAGTACTTGTCATAAAGCAGAGGTCATTTAAAGTTCAACACTTAAAAATGAAGACTTTCTAAATCTGGAAAACACAGTATACATTATTAAAGATTAACAATTGTTGCTTTACTTATTGAATAATAATATTGATAAAACCACTACTATATAATAATATAAATAATAATAATAATAACAATTATCAATAAAATATATGCAAATCAATTTATACAATATGAAATACATTGGCTAATATGAGATTCCACAACATTTCCCCCCTGTTGAGGCTTCACACAAGCCTCACAGCAATTACAATACAGATCACCCACCATGTCCTTCAGAGACCCCATACACCCGACACTTATCACAAATTGTCCAAAAAATAAAAACAAATCAGTCCAAAAAATAAAAATAAATAAATAAATCAGTCCAAAAAATAAAAATAAATAAATAATTCAGTCCAATCAAAAACACTGCATCTTCTTCTGTAGCTGCAAAGTCCTTCTCCATATGTGGCACGGAAAACATAGTTGTCAGTCTCAGTGGCATTGTGACCATTCTTGCCACAAACTTCTTGCAACAGGCAACAGTTACTCAGCAACATCACATCAAGGATAACAGGGAAGAGGAACAATCCGTTCAGTTAGTGAATGAAAGCCAAGTATGTGGTCCCAAGGAGCATTCAGCAGACTCAGTCCCATAAGGCTCTGCCTTTTCCTGCATAGGTCTTTTCAGCTTAGCCAAGTGCTTGATGTGTCTGGAGAGATCTCCTTCATCATCATTTGCTGGTCCAGTATCATAGCACAAGCTGCTTTGGATGCTGTAAGACACAAGTTCAGTGCATACCTGTTCTGCAAGGATACAAGTCTCAGATTTTCCAGTTCCTCCTTATATGCATGAAATCCTTTCAGTGCATACCTGTTCTGCAAGGATACAAGTCTCAGATTTTCCAGTTCCTCCTTTTATGCATTAAATCCTTCCTTTGTAGCAATTAACATTTGTAACAAGTTGCATCATGTCTTCTGCGATCACCCGATATTTGTCTGGATATAAAATACACTTCAAAAATATAGTTATAAAAAATAAAAATAAAAATAAAGTCAGTGTCAGGATACAATAGGTCTCTGCAAACATTTCAGGGCAACCTACAAAGCAATGGCTCCTACACTCTTATTTTACTTAATAACTTAATTTAGTGTGTTCCTATTATTTCTACAACATCCGCTAAAATAATATACATGTATCTATATAGTTTTATCACAATACAATACTCTTACAATATGAATAATATTTATTATTATAAATCCCTTGAAGTACATGTTTTCACTACAAAGTATTTTATATATACTATTCTTTTACATTCTTATACTATTTCCCATATAATAATTGTAAAATTCTTATAATTTCTTAATCTTGACTCCAACTATCAGTCACTATTACCCTGGTCATGTCATACTGTCAATATAGTCAGTCCAGAAATTTCATTAGTTTTAATTTTGTAGTCTTCCCACAAAGTTTGCTAAACCCAAAACCATTTCACTTTTTGTCCATTTCTGCACATACTATACTGCAGAATATTATACAATAACAGTCAGCATGGGTCTCTTCTGTCAGTCACTGCTATACTGTCTAAGTCAGTAGCCTACCTCTCCTATGTCTTAAAACATGAATTATAAAACAATATCAAGACAAATATCATAACATATCCTATAAAGCATTAATAGCATACAGTCTTTAGCGATAATGTCATACTCATTACATTACACCTCCCCACTTTTTTTTTAAATGATAAAACTATTTGTTTATAATGATTGAACATTTACTCAAAGTGGAACTCTACTCACAAAATGTGATAAAATAAGGTTCATTTAGCAAGAAAAATACATTCCACATTAATTAATATGCTACCATTTTACTGAAACCCAGAACCTTTGAGCAGCAGTAGAATTTCAGGCTGTCAGCAGAATAGCCTCTAGATTTTAAGCAGTGCAAAAAAATAGAGCACAACTGAGCCTGTGTAGAGCAGGGTAGAAAAGTGGATTTTAAACAGTATAGGCACTTATTTTTACTGTGCTTCATAGCTACACCTGCAAAAAGGGTCAGCCTCAAGTAACCCAGCAGGAGTTAAGTTTCTGACCAAAGTTCCACCTTAAGGTGTTCACAATAATAATACTTATAACATATATAACAAACAAAACAACAGTAAGTCTCTACATACAAAGTATCACATATAATTAATTAGCATTGTCCATTACTGAAATACTTCCAATGTCTTTGTCTGCAACAGTCTTTTGTATGTATTCCACTTGCACTTGTGTGAATAACACTCTTGGTAATCTCAGTCAGACTTTGACTACGATAGAAATGGAAAATGTCACTGTCACAAATGTGGATTTAAACTGACACTTGAATTGTGAATTCTTCCACTTCCTTTTATGATCTTTAATGTACTTGCAGTCATCAAGAGTTACTGACATACATTCCTTTAGTGGCTTTGATTGGAACAAGAGATCACATCTAAAACAAGGATCTGTTTAGAAACAAAACTACACCAATTTGGTTAATTATTTTAAACACATGAACATTTTATCTCCCACTGTACAGCATGAAATCTAAGCAACTATCATTTGCCTCTAGAGCTCCTAAACTTAGTGACAAATCTATCCAAAGTTTCATATGGCCCAGAAAATTGTATTTAATTTGATCTACAACAGCCCATACAACCTATCCACCAATGAATATGAGTGTGGACACAAGGTTCTATCGTCTATGCCAAGCATAGAGCAAAATGGAACTGATTTTTCATAAAAATGGGTACAATTATCTGATATCAGTGCTGTATACACTCCAAGCCTGGGAAAAATTTCCCACATCAGACTCTTAGCTGTTGTCTCATACATTTGCATGACCATATGAAAAACTATGATTTACTTTAAAAATGAGCAGACTTTTATTAAAGTATATCTATATCTACAGCTTTGTTCTTTCATTGCAATAAAGTCTATATACAGGCACACAAAATAGACTTTTAAGAACTACATTTTGTGAAACTACATTGTGATTGTTCATAATTAAAAAGAAATCAAAATAAAATTACATGGTCACTTGCACAGTCTGTTAAATCTAAAGAGGTTAAGAAAATGTGCATTACTGTCCCTTCCTTAAGAATAATTATATACAAATTTTATTGTTAATTAGATCATATTAATGCAGAGTGACCCTGATCAAAAAACTGACTTTGCCACCTGTAGTAGCATAACTAGGAACTTGAATAATAAAAAATCAAAAGGAGTGAAATTTTACAAAGTATAACTTCACATATGAAAACGTGCTGGCTGCTCCTGGAATAAAGAAACAAATTATTTATTTAGGCAAACTAATAATCAACCTGATAATTACTAAAAATTGTAATCAGGTAGGACAAAATAAGTTCTAGCCAAAACCAATAAGGGACCTTGCTCACCAGAGCTTACAAGCTAAGATTAAAAATTAAGACTCTAATTATCTAATTCACCCCCCTGTATGTGCTACATATAGCACATATAATAAGATGGTAGCACTGTTACCATGCATCACTCTTCACTATTCTTTTTAGAAAATAAGAAACAAATATAAATTTGGAGTTCCCTTGTACCAAATAAATAAATCCCATTACTATCTTTGTGATTACTACTAAGTAGGCAAATATATAAAGATGACAGTATACATAATACTGTACAATAAGATAGGGACATAACAAAATATACAACAAAAGCTACAAGGGAGAATAAGCACCCTACTTACAAGAGTGATACACTAAAAATAAAATGCACCTTTCACTACTACAGTCCATAATATAAAAGACAGAATACCTATTATAACCTACAGTTTATATTCTAATAAAAAATCAACAAATGTTTAAGAATAAGAACGTATTCTGAGATTTTATTTATTTTCTGGTCAGCTCATCCAGTTTCTGTCTAAAGGCACCTGACATAACTCCCCTAAATGTGCCTCTTTCATCTTTGTGACAGGTCATCTTAATACTCTGTACTAAGATGATTTAATGTAGTTGTTGCACGTACGTGCAGACAGCTATTTCTAAAATGGTGACTATACTTTTCTGCTCTCCTACACTCATACTGAAAGAAATACATTATCTTGCTTAACATGTAAAACCTACAACTGTAAAATGTTTTTAAGCATGACATTAATTACATTAGCAACATTGAATTTATCTACAGATATTTTCCTTCCAAAAGCAGTATGCTGGATACAAAAAAAATATGGGAGAACTTTGTGTCGTAAATTACTTAAAACAAACAACTTTTTTTTTTTTTTTTTCTACAGTTTAAATAACTTTTAACTCCCTCAGCTCATTAATGGTGCTAACTAGCTGAGGTACATATTCAAAAGAATATAAAAAATAAATAAAAAATAAAAAATGAATCGTGCCTTCCACACACACACTCACTGCTAATAACATTTAGAAATTTGACGCTAAAGTCAATCAGTCACCATAGATTTATCAATCCCTAGCCTCTCAACGAAAGACATACAATCATTCACATAGGGATTCATTTTACACCTCATACAAAAAAAAAACAAAAAAAATAAAACACACACACACACACACATTTAACTCATATAAATATAAATCCTCCTAACAAATACTAATAACACGTGTCACGAAATCAAATATATGACACAGAAAGTTCTAATTGCATTTGTATGGAGGATACATACCATTTCCCTATTCATCGTACACTATGCAGAATTCAGCATCAGTTACATACTTCTTACTATTTACTCATAGAACTAACACACAGGGTCCTTTCACACCAACGTTTTTACAACCACTACAGAATTATTCTAACCTAATTTGGGAGATGATCAGTCTCCCTCACACATACAATATTCCCTAACAGTCTACAAACATTACAAATAAATTAACTTACATTTGTGAACATTCATTAACAAAATGTCATTATCTTCTGTTTTCTATATAGCAATACAATCACTCCACCTAGCAAAGTATGCATACACATGAACACAAATTCCTGACTATATATAAATATACAAATATTCACAAAATTATTAAAACTGACAGGATAGTTAGTAATTACTTATGGACAGCAGTGCTCAGAGTAAAGCCAATAGGCACCGTATGCGCATACGTCTCCTTACCAAAACGCTTGTCTCAAGACACGAAAAACCGCCAAGCCCTGCTTGCCACGGCGATCAGGAATGTCTCAACCTGATCTTAACTCAGTTAGTACACAGATCATTACAACAGATACATATAAACACATACACTTATAGCACAAAGACAATACATACCTTTTAACTTTGTTAACAAATGGAGCCCCAAAACCTTTACCTCATTTACCTGTCAGGACTTACCTCTTCTGACATTTCTAAACTCATGAGTATTATTTTACACCACAATTATTATGTTCAATAATATACAAAACAAAGGTACCTTTTTCTACTAGTAGCTACATATCAGTACTGTTTTTGTTTTTAAGTTAGGCTTTCCAGGGGTCTGATAACCCCAAAGCCTCCTCCAGATTGATTGCCAATCCAGGATACCAACATGCATGTAAATTTAGGCAACTCAAGAACCTCTTCCAAATTGGACTTACCAGTCTAGGATACCAATTCTTCCAGAACTCTTGTAGGGCTAGCATACCAATCGAAAGTAAACCTCTTCTAGACCGATTTACTTGGTCTAGGATACCAACATGCATGTTAAAGGTAGGTTCTCCAGGGGTCAAAACATTTACCCCAGAACCTCATCCAGACCTCTTGTAGGTCTAGGATACCAATCAAAATATACCTCTTCTAGACTGATTTATTCAGTCTAGGATACCAACATGCATGTTAAAGGTAGGTTCTCCAGGGGTCAAAACATTTACCCCAAAACCTCGTCCAGACCTCTTGTAGGTCTAGGATACCAATCAAAATATACCTCTTCTAGACTGATTTACTCAGTCTAGGATACCAACATGCATGTTAAAGGTAGGTTCTCCAGGGGTCAAAACATTTACCCCAAAACCTCATCCAGACCTCTTGTAGGTCTAGGATACCAATCAAAATATACCTCTTCTAGACTGATTTACTCAGTCTAGGATACCAACATGCATGTTAAAGGTAGGTTCTCCAGGGGTCAAAACATTTACCCCAAAACCTCGTCCAGACCTTTTGTAGGTCTAGGATACCAATTAAAATATACCTCTTCTAGACTGATTTATTCAGTCTAGGATACCAACATGCATGTTAAAGGTAGGTTCACACAGAGAGTAGCTAGCCTTCTACAGGGGTACCCCTCTGGAAAAATTTTTCCATTTTTTTTTTTTTACCCAGGGCATTTCATCCTGTACAATACATTTTAAGGCATTCACAGTCGAGAAAACCCAACCTACCATCACAAAGATCTGCCTGGTGGACAGCGATACCCCAACAACAACCACCTGCCCCTCCTAGCGCTAGCAAAACACGGCACAACACAATGCAGAACTAATAATAGGTGTCTGCTAACCTGATATATTGCGCAATATTGTGTTGAGCTCAGTGCCTCACCAGCATGGAGTTAGGCAAGATCGGAGTTGAGGTTATGCTGTCCCCGTACGGGCCACCAAATGAAGTAGAATAGTAAAGTATCGAACCAGGCAGAACTTCAGCAATGCAGGTTTATTAACAGCTGATAACATACAGGTTTATGTTCAAAGTATGACAAAATACAAATCTAATTAATACAGTTTCTTACAATGCAAGCATATTAGATATAAATATTCTTATCCTCTAACCAAATTGAAACAATTGTGAAGTGTTCTCACCTTGAACCAGAATGGGTCTTCACTGCCAATTCTTGGGAACCTGTCACCTGATAGGGACCAGCCGGTCGACCAGTGGTCTGGTCCCCTCACAGAGTTCTGGGTTCCAGCTCGACCAAGTTCTTGAGGGAAATTCACCTGAGACCACATTCTGGAACAAGTCAAGAAGTCTTCTCTGACTCGTACGAGGAGACAAGTTATGGACAGATACTTGCCCACTGGTTCTGACCTCTATGACCCGTGCAATAGGGCAGCATACATAGAGTTCAGCCTTATGAGCTCCTATCTGACTTGTCCGAGGGGACAAGTTAGGACAGATACTTGCCCATTGGTTCTGACCTCTATGACCCGTGCAATAGGGCAGCATACATAGAGTTCAGCCTTATGAGCTCCTATCTGACTTGTCTGTCTAACAATTGCAGAGCTTGCATTTATATACACTTTTACAAGTCTTATCTTAACATATCTCTTACATATGATTGGTCGCTAAGGTCTACGTCAAAGTAACCAACCATAAATCTGACACCTGTTCTACAACCAGATAAACTTAATTATTCCCAAAATTCCTATATGTTCATTAAAGTGATTTATAACTGGTTTTGTCCAATTAAAAACACCTGTATAGAGACAGTCTGGCACCCAGCTGTGTTATCAAACTCTCCTTATCTTCATAAGTTTTAACTAAGTTCAAGAATGACAGATTTATGACATTAATGAAAATGAACTTTCAATAACCCCACCAGATGTGTTATATGTCTCACTATATGTATGTATTTTAACAGTTTTAATGAGGGCACAAGCAGACCTTTGTTTGACCTTGTCAAACTTAATTTAATGTACTGTACATAACTTTAATTATTTCTAAACCACCTGTTTTCATTATCTTATCTTGTGTGATTTATATGCATTTCAGACTTGAGACAATTCTTCATAACTTGAATCTATTCTAATGAACTTTCATCCAGTAGATTATCTTAATACATTTTCGAGAACACCTGTTTACAAGTACTTGTCATAAAGCAGAGGTCATTTAAAGTTCAACACTTAAAAATGAAGACTTTCTAAATCTGGAAAACACAGTATACATTATTAAAGATTAACAATTGTTGCTTTACTTATTGAATAATAATATTGATAAAACCACTACTATATAATAATATAAATAATAATAATAATAACAATTATCAATAAAATATATGCAAATCAATTTATACAATATGAAATACATTGGCTAATATGAGATTCCACAACAATGGGCAGTGGCTTTGTGATAGAACACCGCCTCTTAGCATCACCATGGCAACCAGACACGCTCCCTTCGCTGCGCCCTGTGTGTAATGCACCTTATCTATGAAAAGAGACCTAGTGCCCAGAAGCAAGATTTAAAAAGTTAGTTTAAAAAAAAAAAAAAACAGGAAATACAGCGGCGGTTTTACTGACATCATCATTTATAAAATGAGATTTATAACAACAGAATAGGTGCCTTTAAAAAAAAGTGGATGGAACTCAGCTTTAAAGTGCATACATGCAAAATCATTTTAGGTGCAACACCTACAGGTATTTATTAGAGGTCGACCGATATGGGTTTTTCTCTGGCCGATACCGATATTTAGAAATCGCGATGGCCGATATATATAATGCCGATATATTTGGCCGATTTTTTTTTTTTTTCCCTTCATTTCATAAAAGCTAACAGTTAGACCCCTTTCACAATAGGGCGTTTTTCAGGCGCTTTTGGGCTAAAAATAGCACCTGTAAAGTGCCTGCAAAACGGTTCCCCTGCAGTCACTCGGGCTCTCACACTGAGGCGATGCAGTGGCAGGATGTTAAAAAAAGTCCTGCAAGTGGCATCTTTGGAGCGGTGTATACCGCTGCTCCACCACTCCTGCCCATTGAAATGACTGTGCACCGCTGTCGAAGCGCCTGCAAAGCGCTTCGGCAGCGGCGCTTCAGGGGCGCATTTAACCCCTTCCTCGGCCGCTAGCTGGGTTATAAGCCCCCGCTAGCAGTCGAATAGCGCCGCTAAAATGACGGTAAATCGCCGCTAAAACTATCAGCGTTTTACCATCAACGCATGCCCACTCCAGTGTGAAAGCAACCTTAAGGGCCCCTTCACACTGGGGCGGGGGCGGCGTCGGCGATAATGCGCCGCTATTGTAAGCGGCGCTTTACCGTCGGTATTCGGCCGCTAGCGGCCGAGAAAGGGTTAAAAACCACCGCAAAGCGCCTCTGCAGAGGCGCTTTGCCGGCGGTATAACCGCGCTGTCCCATTGATTTCAATGGGCAAGAGCGGTGAAGGAGCTGTATTTACTCCGCTCCTTCACCGCCCGGAAGATGCTGCTAGCAGGACTTTTTTCCCGTCCTGCTAGCGCACCGCTCCAGTGTGAAAGCCCTTGGGGCTTTCACACTGGAGACAAAGCAGTGGCACTTTCGGGTCGGTTTGCAGGCGCTATTATTAGCGCAATAGCGCCTGCAAACCGCCCCAGTGAAAGGGCCCTAAGTAATAAGTGATACAGAAAATTTCTTACATTTATTAAACAAAACAAACCTCCAATCAGTTCACTTGTATGTATAATTTAGATAACAAAAAAAAACAAACTATATCTTAAATATTAAATATACAAAAACAGGTAATCAAAACTTTTGGACGAAAAAAAAAATGGGCTAACTTTACTGCTTAGCTCTTTTTAAAAATGTATTAGTGTATTTTTTAAAAAAAAATTGCGTTTGAAAGACCGCTGCACAAATACCGTGTGGCATAAAATATTGCAACAACCACTGTTTTATTCCCTAGGGTCTCTGCTAAAAAAAATATGCAAATAATAAAGTGCAGCGCTAAAGTCCCCAGTATGAACTAGGAACATAAATGGAACATGTCTATATCTGTGCAGGGTTGAAAACAAAGGAAAGTATTAGAAAAATAATTGTTGTTGAATAACACAGTGAAAAATATACAAAGAGATATGGGCAAATATGTCTAAAATGAAATGTGGTATAGTGTGGGACCAGAGTCCGTAAACATGGGATTAGTGGTAATCTTCTCAAAGAGGAAGGTGCTGGAACACTAGACGATGAGTTGATACTCAGATGTAAGGCAACCACAGGTAACACGCCACAAACATCATCAAGAAAGAGATTGGGTACTCTTACCAGATCCTGTAGGACGTATCTGCCGTATAGCAGTACGTCTATTTAGGCATAAGGACGTGACCTCCCGTAATATCCACCCGGATGGTATCCCGCAGGTCACGATCACCGATGAGGGGTGGTTGTTCTGGGTGGGAGTTGGTCCGCTGTCACGCACACTCTCCAGTTCCGGAACGGAAGGGTCAGGAGAAACTCCTCTATTGCCAGTTCCAGCAATGTCTGGAACTAGCAATAGAGGAGTTTCTCCTGACCCACCCTGCACAGATATACACATGTTCCATTTATGTTCCTCGTTCATACTGGGGACTTTAGCGCTGCACTTTATTATTTGCATATTAGTATTGACTTGGTTTGTTTGTGTGTCAGCTGCTGTTCATTGTAACCTGTATTCATATTTTTTCACAAATTTTTTTCACTTGTTTTAAGGGCCAGCGCAGAATTTTCTTTATCACTGCTAAAAAAAATATATATAATGTTTGGGGGTTCTAAGTGATATTCTAGCAGAAAATACAGGGTTTTTACCTGTAAGCAACAAGTGTCAGAAAAGATTTAAGCCCCATACACACTATCAGATTTTCTGCTGAGTTTTTCCTTCGGATTTACCAAAACCATATAATATGAGGTAAAACCTTAGGAGTTTCAATGTGCATGCAATCAGGCAGGCCCTTGCACTACATGGTTTTGGTAAATCCGAAGGAAAAACTCAGCAGAAAATCTGATAGTGTGTATGGGGCTTAAGTCTTTAAATGGTTAAACTGAGAACTCCTCCACATGGAGTTCAGCTCATTGATAAAAGAACCTGAAGAGAGACAATGTATCTTCTTATCAGATTTGGCAGGCTGCCCAGAGGAGGAGAGAAGAAAACTTCAGGCAACTTGCATTGACTTCTATTACAGAAGTCATTTTCAAGACACGCTGAAGTTATAATCGGCGTTTTTTATCAGCACAATCGGCCGTTTAAGTAAAAAACGCCAAATATCGGCCGATATATCGGTCGACATCTAGTATTTATTACCTCTGAGCGATCACAGTACTCTGCCCTGAAAATGCCTTTCTTTTCTCTCCAGAAGAATTGCACAGAGCAGCCCTGGCCCTGCACATGCACGGCTCACATAACATTACCTGCTGGCAGGGGGTCATTTATGATAGAAGGAACCCCTAAGATCTCTTCTGTTAAAAAATCCTGCCTGTCAGCCGGTTTTTACAGAAGATGCTTAACTACCACTTTAGGCTGGGTTCACACCATTGATGGATGTGGCTCATAGCAGGGGTCCGGTGCATCCCTGTTATCCGTTTCAGGGACGAATTGGGGCCAAATTTTTGCCTAAATTCGGTCCTGAAACAGCCAAAGACACATAGCGTTCCTGTGAAAGCCGCTCCGCAGCTGCAAAGGAGATTTGTGAGCCGTCACAATCTCCTGTCATGCGAATTGGATGCAGGAAAACCCGCATCCAATTCGGATGGGTGTGAACCCAGCCTTAAGGTAAAAAACCATAAGGCTTTACAACCACTTTAACCCCACAGAGATGCTGTGGAATGACCCCAAAAGAACCGTTCACATCAGACATCCTACAAATGTGTCTGAGCTGAAGTAGTTCTGTAAGGAAAAATGGAAAAAATTCCTCCTGTATGTTGCGCAGGTCTGATTCAGAGCTACCAAAAGTGGTTGCTTGAAGTCATTGCTGCCAATGGAGGTTCAATCCGCTATTAATGCCAAAGATTCACTTTTTTTTTTCCCCAGCACTGTAAATTTTAATAAAGATTTGAAAAATTAGTATTGTTTGCATGTAATCAACTAAATGTGATTGTAAAGGTGTTTTTTTTTTTTTAAATAGCTTACCTGCTCTGTGCAAGGGTTTTGCACAGAGTGGCCCCAAGCCTCCTCTTCTGGGGTGCCCTGGCGGCGCTCCTGGCTCCTCCTCTTCATCAGATTCCGCCACAGAGAGACGCTTTCCGTGGGGGCATGCTTAAGAGTCCCGCTGCTACGCCCATTGACACAGACTGCATGACTCTGCCCCGCCCCCGGCTCCCGTGTCACTAGATTTGATTGATAGCGTGTATACCACACATAAAGGGACCTGACGGAAGTCTCAGATATGACCCAGACGAGATAAACGACTGTTTCGCCTCCTTTTATAAAAATCTTTATAGCTCCAGGGCCACTTACACCAAGGAGGAGTTGACCACTTATCTAGAGCCTTTTGACTTCCCAGTTCTCACTGCAAAATACGTGACAGTCTTGACGCCCCTATCACCACAGATGAACTGCTGAAAGCTCTTAAGACTCTCCAGGCGGGCAAATCTCCAGGCCCGGACGGAATACCCGTCGAGTTTTATAAGCAATACGCAGAGGAGCTGACGGGAAAATTACATATGTTTATGGAGGCACAACGCCTGGAGACGCTTCCGAGCTCATTAAGCGAGGCAGTGGTGGTTGTAATACCCAAGCCAGGTAAAGACTTGACTCTGTGCTCCTCCTACCGCCCTATTTCTCTCATTAATGTGGACGCAAAGCTCCTGGCCAAAGTGTTGGCCAGGAGGCTTAACACAGTAATAGCGGCCCTGGTACACCCAGACCAAACGGGGTTCATGCCGGGGAGGGGGACAGATATCAACATTAGAAGGCTTTTCACCCATATGGATAGGGCTCAGGCAGACTCGGCAGGAGTGGTGGTATCCCTGGACGCCGAAAAGGCCTTCGATTCCATAGAATGGGAGTTCTTATGGGGGGTTCTATCAAAATTCGGATTTGGTCCAAAATTTCTGACATGGATACGGATGCTCTATGCCAATCCCAAAGCGAGGGTCCGTACAAACGGACCCCTTTCTGAAACCTTTCCCCTGGAGAGGGGAACTCGTCAGGGGTGCCCCTTGTCACCGGGACTCTTCGCCCTAGCGATAGAACCTCTGGCCATTGCCCTGAGGGCGGAGGCTGGGGTGAGGGGGATTCCAGTAGGCACAATTGAAGAAAAAGTGTCCCTATATGCGGACGACACACTGCTTTACCTCGCTGACCCTCACCAGTCACTGCAGAAGGCTCTGAGCTTATTCAAGGACTTCGCTCGGTTTTCAGGGGTTCGCATAAACTGGGATAAGTCTGTCCTGTTCCCACTCCACCCCTCGCTTCCCAGGGTGGATACGGCCACCCCACTGTAGTGGGTGGGTGAGTTTACCTATCTGGGCATCAAAATTAGCAACACCACCCATGAATTCATAGAAAAAAACGTGCAGCCTCCCCTCTCTCAGCTTACAGAGAAATGTATGGCATGGTGTTCCCTACCGCTTACCCCTGTGGGTAGAATAAATCTGCTTAAAATGGTGTTTCTTCCAAAATTTCTCTACTTCTTCCGCAACACACCCTCCCATATACCTAGGTCCTTTTTTAGACGTCTGGATGGGATTCTGACCTCTTTCATCTGGGCTGGGAGGACACCCAGAGTGGCAAAGAGGGTACTTTATCTTCCTCTCTCGGGGGGGACGGGACTTGCCCTTCCAAAAATTTTTTGATATACTACTGGGCTGCCGTGCTGGTCACGGTTCGCTGGTGGTTCTCCCAGCCCAGACAAAACCCTGCAGTCAGGCTGGAGGCTGCTATCGTTGGCTCCTATGCGGCTTTGTCCAACCTAGTTTATAGGGGTCCTAAAGCACCTTATCCTCTGACAATACTGATGAAAACCACCATTAGAGCATGGAGGGAGGCTAGGGCTATTTATGCCGAGCCGAACCAAGTATCTCCACACACGCCGCTTTGGTGCAATCCTGCCCTCCCACATCTTTATGACATGCCAGATACCTCCCAGTGGGCTGCACGGGGAATAACCACCCTAAAACATATAGCTAATGGGAAACTCATGTCCTTTCAGGACATTAAACGGCAGTACTCCCTACCCCGATCTTTTGAGTTCAGATATTGGCAATTGAGACACGCAATGAGGGCACAGTTCCCGGATAGACTCATTCTGGAACCGGACTCGGTTGAGCGACTTCTGACTTCAAGCGTGATGAGGAAGCCCCTATCCACACTGTACATGTATTTGACGGTAGCACATGACGTCAAGCTCTCTCGGGCATTTGATAAATGGAGGGTGGACATTCAGGCATTGGGAGATGACGAATGGGAGGACATTGTCTCAACCTACATCCCAACTGTAATAGCAGCTAAGGACAGATTTATACAACTGAAATTTCTACATAGGGCATACTTCACTCCACACAGGATGGCCAGAATTTATCCCCATATTGACCCCCTATGCCCCTGGTGCAGGACCGGAGAGGGGACATTCTGGCACATGGTATGGGCATGCCTGAAACTCGGGCCGTATTGGAAGGGGGTAACGGGGGTGCTCAATGACATATGGGTCCTCAAACTTTCGCTTGACCCTATGCTGCTTTTGCTGAGCTATATGGGAGATGTGGAGGGGGACAGATACACCAAACTCTCTGTTACATTCCTGCTATTCTATGCTAGGAGGGAGATAATGCTACATTGGAAGTCAGCTGAGCCACCCACTATCAGCTCCTGGAAGAAAGCGGTAAACTCGGTGCTGCCACTGTACAAACTCACGTATGAAAGCAGGCAGTGTCAGGCTAAATTTGACAAGGTCTGGTCGACCTGGGTGGCGGCGCGTGGCTGAGGGACCGGGAGTGGGGGACCTACTGATGGATTCCCCCCTTGCGGTCAGGGGCGCTGCCCCCCCTCGGACACGGGGCGCTGTCGGGTCTTACTGATGGATGATTGATTCCGATCTGACAAATTTATTCACTTGCTGGACCCATGGGCAGTAGGGATTATGCGATCTTCTGATTTTTAGGGGTAAACGCAGACAGGAGCATCCTCAGACCTTATCGGGTTAGGAAGAAAGGGAGCGGGCGGTAATGGATTAGAGGGAGACTATGAACAAGGCTAAATACTCTGTTGTAGATGTAAATATGAGACTATATGTAGTATCTGAATCGCACACCACTGTTGAGTAGCTAACACATTACCCCTCTTATATCCTAACGGGTATACAGGGAACTTGCAAAGATGTACTTGTAAGATACTGCATTATTGAACAGATGTTTTATTATAACGCTGTAAGGAGTCAGATATTCAACGTCGTACACTGACAGTTTTGTAATGCTGATTTGTTTTTGAAACTAAAAACCTTTTGCTGTAAAAAAAAGATTTGATTGATAGCAGCAGGTGCCAATGGCTCCTGCTGCTATCAATCTATCCAATGAGGACCCAATACAGTGGCTGGAGTCGCTGGGCTTGTGCACTTTGCTGGAGCGATCAGGTTCAGGTAAGAAAAGTGTGTGTGTGAGGGGGGCTCTGTGGGCAGCTCCTGCACAGGAGGTTTTTCACCTTAATACATACAGAATGCATAAGGCTCTGTTCACACCTAGGCGTTTTTGGGCGTTTTTTCTGCTGTACGCGTCAGCTCTAAAAAGCCCAACAAAACCAATCCCATTCATTTCAATAGACCCTGTTCATATCTTAGCGTTCTGTTGCCTGAAGCGAAACGCCCATCGCTCAAAAAATTACAGGAGCCTCTTTTTAGATTACAGGCGTTTTCTGCTGTTTACATTGATGAACTTTTGACCTGTACAAAATTGAGGCAAAATTGCGCGACTTTCTGCCTGAAAACGATATGCTCAGGTGTGAATGCAGAGCCTTAAAGTGGATGTAAACTCGAAATTTTTTTTTTTTTTAAGTCATAATGTAGAGTATACGATTTCCTATCATTTGAACCAAGTCTTGCCACAAAGAGTTAATCCAGCTCTGAGCAATCCTCTGTTATTGTTCAGTGAGATAAAACTTGACAGAGAAAAACGTTGTCAAATCCTCCCCCTTGCTGTGAGTGACAGGTGATTTACATATCGCGTGCACTAGCCTAAGACATGCATTGTTTTTTCATTCCCACCCCCACTCCTTTCTTCAGCAGCTCTGCAAGGATTGGCTGTTTCACACCTCAGCATGATTTGGCATGCTGAAGTCATGTGGTTACTTTCCTGTCTTTTCACTGGATGTTAGAGATCATAGCAGAAGTTCAGTGTAAGAAATACACAGGAGAAAATGCATATTGACAAGGGGAGTGTAGAGGTGGGCGGGGAGTCTACTGACATCACGACTCCACCCACCAAGCTCCAGACATCAGACCCACCCACAGAATCTGTAATTTTTTGGCTCTCATTACAGACAGAGGGGAGACATTTGACAGGTAAAAATACATGCAGGAGGGGTGTATATCCTTATAGATAACCCCTATGGCAGTAGTTTAGAAAGGATTACATTGGGTTTATTTCCACTTTAAGCTGAAAAACAATAAAACTTTACAACCCCTTTAAGCACATTGTGTTTGTCTGTTGTTGTGACATATGAGGATCAGATCACATTTTATGGCAAATTACTGCAGAAAACCAGTTAATTCCAAGGGGTGAACATAATAATTATATATTAGTGTGTGTGTGTGTGTGTATGTAGTGATGTGAAGAAGCAGTTACCTGCCATGTAGAAACCTGAAAGTTATGAAAAATATCACATTGTGATATTGAGAATGGTTTTTCTTTTACACTGTAGGTGTTAGTTGGCTCGGTTCAGTGCAACATTGTAAATCACAATATCCCATGTGAATTACTGATGAAATGGGGAAAAAAATTAAAGAACTAATGGTCTCCCACAGAATTTCCTACACTTCTACTAATACGTGCCTCCAGATTTGGCATTCCCTGGGTCTGCAGCTCATATTTATTCGGTTTCAAGTTCTCTTAAGCAAGTAAAGTCTTGTTATACACTGTATCTTGGAAGAGAAACAAAGTGCCTGATGCCAAGTCTGGGAGAAAATAAGGTTGGCCAAACCTACATAGGAGTGCCATACGATTTTCTACGTATTGACTTTATTTGCCACACACCGTTCAATTCCTATGTAGGATCATTTATGCATTGTTTGGCCAAAAATCCATGACTCTCAGTTCTTGTGGTAAAGTTGCTTTTCTAGAAGCAGTTTCTAAGTGATGCAACAGAGAATAGGCAATTTATCATGTGCTGTGTGCTTCAGCACTTGGCAGCCCTGCTCTGTGAATTTCCATGCTCTACTACAGACTTTCTCTACCTTTTCAACATGGAGGAACCCTTGAAATAACCTTTTGGTCTCAGGGAACCCCTGTTAAAAAATGGCTATATCTACAACTCAAGATAAATTTGTGGGATGGTCAATGGAAGAGTGCTCCTTACATCTGTGGTCTTGGGGAAGAATTTCTCCCCTACAGATAGATAAAAAGTTCATTGGTGTCACTGGGAACTTATCTGAGAGGCAAAAAACAGTCATTGCTAAAGGAACCCCTAGCAGCCGTTGGAGGAACCACGGTACCCTGGTTGAAAAACCCTGCTCTACTCTGTAGCTGAGTTGTTGTTGCTCATCTAAGAGTAAGATTTTTTTTTTTCCTTCAAGGAAATTTTATTGAACAAAGGAAATCATACATTGAGACGAGCATACAAGATAAGTTGCTGATAACATGGGTAATACATATTTTTTCGGAGACATATACATAGGAGTGAAACATCATAGTTATTAGCTGAGGCAAACCAGTTTAACGTTAGTGAGTGCTGTAAAATTGTGATTAGAAGTATCGTGCTACATCATTTGAGGATCATGCTATAGTTTCAGGAGCCTTGAGCCACCTCTCTCATATTTTTTCATATTTGGAGGGGCATCCCCTATGGGAGTAAATTAGTTTCTTGTAAGGAAATGTGCTATTCACTTCCACTATCCAGTGAGAAAATTCTGGTGGGGTGGGTCTCATGCAAGCCCTGGCTATGACCTTCCTAGCTGAGAACAGGGTCTCATGTAGGAATATTTTAGTGAACTTATCTAGTTCCGGTTCTGGAAAAATTCCCCGCAGGCAAGACTTGGGCTGCACTGTTATAGGGGAGCCCATAGTGTCATGTAAGAATCGCACCTCCTGCGACCAGTACATCTGTATTTTAGAGCACTGCCAGAGGAGATGATAAAACGAGCCCATGTCCTGACTACACATTGGGAAACTAGTGGGCTGGTTGGGTCTGTACCTAGCTATTTTAAGTGGTGTAAGATACGCTCTGTGTAATATGAAGATCTGGGTGAGACGGTCAGCTAGTTTAGGGGTGACCAATTTACATGTTTTAAGAGCTTCACTGCACTCCTCATCCTCTAGGGGTCCCCAGTTCTCCCTCCCATCTAGTTTTTAATTTGTACGCTGACACGGTTGTCTGTAGAAGCGATAGCATACTATAAAACTGTGAGATCAGTTTATTGGGGTCTGGACATTTTATTGCCTTCATTAGGGGATTATTAGCTAGGGGGGTATTATTTGCTGGAAATTGTGCCCGATAGGCATGGCAAAGTTGCAAGTACCTAAAATACATTTGGTTCGGTAGCTCGAACTCAGATTTCAAGAGTAAGCTTTTACTCCACAATAATAGCACCTACAGTTGACAGGACAGATCTTGGAGAACAGAGATTTCTTGTACTGACCTGTGGCAAAGGTGACACCCAATTAAAGGTTTAAAGTCACTGAGCCTGTCCTACTGGCTCCTGATCGTAAACAGTGACTGGGAGCTCTCAGTGACAGTGTGGTCACATTCTGGGGGCACACTTCCAGTACAGAATATAGTTGCTGGCTGCATGCATATATGTGGCCACTTGGAGTTACAGCTCACCGTCTTGCTGCATAATATACTGTATGTGTATGGCTGGTGGAAAAGAGTCAAAGGAAACTTGTTCTAATTGAAAAATACATAGGCTACCATTCCTGACATTGTACTAAAAAAATGCTAGTTTCCTAGCTAGCATATGTTCTGAGTCACTGACCTGAGACTAGTATGTAGCTAGTGAAGTCACAGTTCTGATCCACATTCTATATATATATTGCAGATCTGTAACTGAGGAACTATTAAAGCCGTTGGGTCTGCACGATTGCTAGCCAGCTATCAGATGAGCAATGATGGCCCCTGCATTTGTGTCATTAAGGTTTCCATTTAAAATGCCTTACAAAGTGAATTGTTAAATGTTATCAGAGCATCGCCATTCAGCCCCTGTATACTAAAGCCTTAAGGAGGAACTGTAGTCTGCTCACATAATTTGTAATGAAAACATCTTTGCCATTCTGAAGCTTCCCTCCAACCACTTTGCATATTATTTTTTATATACTATGATTCTGTACTTGCCAAATATGCTGCAGAAATCTCCCTCCACTGAGTCTGGCTGCAGCCATTTTAACTGTGGGCAGCTGAAGTTGCTGCCTATTCACTTCCTGGATTTACACAGAGGCACACCTCCAGCTTTGCAGCCCTGCAGCTTTCATTGGTCTTCTTATGACTCAACCCCCCCTCCCTTCCTGGCAAACTCTCAGGAGAGTGAGAGAGAGAGATGTGCATGATGTCATAAGCTTAGACTTTTTACCAGACAAGAAACAGGAAGTGGGCTGTATAAGGTATTTACTGGCAGAAAAAAAATGTTTTACTATCCAAAGTTAAAACAACGAGGGCAGAAGATTTAATAGATGGAAAGTTGAAAAAATGACTGAAGTTCCGCTTTAAATAATCAGATACATCTACATTACATACACCAAACAAGTAACAGGTTGTTCTGTAAGAGCAAGACATTTTGCAGCTTATCTGATTTAATAGGAAGGTTCCAGTTGTGTCTGACTAATCAAGGCTTGGTCACTCTAGGACTTGTTTGACTGAGACTTAAGCTGGCTATAGATGGATGGAAATCTGGTCAGTTCTGCAGGAACCAGCCAAATTTCAGTGCAACTAGCCTGCCCAAAGATGGACTGAAGTTGGCCTATTGACTGACTTCTGTACAACCAGCTTGTGAGTTTTTTATTTTTCATGTGATCACTGCCGGTGGCTAAAACCATCAGCAGTGATCACTGTATTCTGACGGCGGGGAAACCTCCCGCTGTCAGAATACAATAGCACAGCGGGAGGGAGCACTGACTGTTGATGGGGAAATCGAGCGACTTTCTTTCCTTCAGCCTATGGTTGAAGGAAGGAAAATTGCATAATCTATGGCCAGCCTTAGAGACCTTTCTTACCAGACAAGTTATTATGAATGCATAATGCCTATCCCACACCCACCTAACAACTGTCCCAGAGTCACCCTCATCAAATCATTCCCTGCATCTATTACCTTTTGTACCATCACCCCCTCCCTTTAGAATGTAAGCTGTACGAGCAGGGCCCTACTGTATTGAACTGTACTGTAATTGTGCTGTCCCCCCTCTACATTGTAAAGTGCTGCGTAAACTGTTGGCGCTATATAAATCGTGTATAATAATAATGGTAATAATAATAATAATGTATAAGCAGCTCTAAGCAACTTGAGCAACTAGAAGCAGCTGAAGCACCTCAAAGGGGCTTGAAGCGACTCATAATACTAAGCAAGTCAAAGCAACACAAAACCAGGCTTTTAAAGTATCTTGCTTATTGCGCTTGAATCTGAGACCCATGTGTATTAAACAAAAAAAAAAAATTCTCAACATGGGAAATGTTATGATCTACAGTAATTGCAAAATGTACAGTATGTTCACTTTGAAGGTGTATCTGGCTTATGTGTAGAATTATTGTAAGTGTTACATTTCTTGCTATTCATTTTATGTCATGAGTGTTTAAAATGCTTTTTTGGGAACATTCTGGGTTTATACTGGATGATTTATAGACTGATAGTTCTTTTATCTGAGGGGCTAAGAGTGTACCACTTCTAATAAGAATCAGTGTCAACGCTTACATGTAATTGTGAGAATTTGCTTTCTGTGTTCACCAGAGAAATAGTCTTCTATTTGAATATTTTATACTGCTAAAAAGTTGGATGGCCTATCTAGTAACAGATCAAGATTTGAAATAACGCCGTCCGTGTATTTATAATACAAAAAAAAGTTCTGTTCTTTTCCTAGTGCGGGTTTCTAGTATTACTGAATTATCCTTATTTTAACTACATCCATATATGTTTTACCTCTTTCTTCTCTGTAAACTTTAATTCAAAAGCTCTGTTCCTCAATATTTGTAGATCTATCTTTATATAAGTAAAACTTGAAAACAGGCTGAATTGCTGTTGCGCTTGAATCTGAGACCCATGTGTATTAAACAAAAAAAAAAATTCTCAACATGGGAAATGTTATGATCTACAGTAATTGCAAAATGTACAGTATGTTCACTTTGAAGGTATATCTGGCTTATGTGTAGAATTATTGTAAGTGTTACATTTCTTGCTATTCATTTTATGTCATGAGTGTTTAAAATGCTTTTTTGGGAACATTCTGGGTTTATACTGGATGATTTATAGACTGATAGTTCTTTTATCTGAGGGGCTAAGAGTGTACCACTTCTAATAAGAATCAGTGTCAACGCTTACATGTAATTGTGAGAATTTGCTTTCTGTGTTCACCAGAGAAATAGTCTTCTATTTGAATATTTTATACTGCTAAAAAGTTGGATGGCCTATCTAGTAACAGATCAAGATTTGAAATAACGCCGTCCGTGTATTTATAATACAAAAAAAAGTTCTGTTCTTTTCCTAGTGCGGGTTTCTAGTATTACTGAATTATCCTTATTTTAACTACATCCATATATGTTTTACCTCTTTCTTCTCTGTAAACTTTAATTCAAAAGCTCTGTTCCTCAATATTTGTAGATCTATCTTTATATAAGTAAAACTTGAAAACAGGCTGAATGCTTGTCTTTCTGTTTTTTTGGTGCATTTTTTAAAATGGGAGCACGTCAAAACAGGTCAACGTGTGTTGACCTAAATTAATACAGGTTAGAATAGAAGATACATGGCAAAACAAAGTGGTGAATGAGCCCTAAATGATAGGTTGTGATTGAGCCCAGTGGTGCCTATAACTAAAATACCAATTGTGAATATATTGTATATGGACGTGGAAGAGATTTGGAAGCAGTCAGCCTTGTGTCTACAACAGTGGTGTCCAACCTTTTGACCTTCATGGGCCACATTAGAAGAAGAGGTATTGTCTTGGGTCACACATAAAATATACTAACAATAAGGATAGCTGATGAGCAGAAAACGTCAGGCTAGTAATGAAACTTTTTTCATTTTTTTGGATTTTTCCCTCTTTTGTCTTTCAGGACAGCACACTTGAGAGACCTCGGCTCCTCCCCTCTTAGGAAACACCGCCTCCACCAGACTTTTAAGTCGCTCCTTCCTTTCAGCCCGTCAGTTTTGGTGTTTCCTCCAGAAGGGAGACATCGCTAGGAACCTGGGCTATTTCAGCTGGTGAGGCTGAGGCCGGTACGATCCTGGAAGGGAGAGACAGAGGTCTCTCATACACAGCAGCACAGATGGGGAGTCTGGTTACCTGCTGTGGCATTGCGCTCTCTGTCCTTCCTTGGGGAATGTGGAGGCCTGGGAGTTTGTTTCTCCGCTGCCTGGGGAGGACGATGCAGAAGTGTCCAGATCCCCCTCACTCTGAGAGTCAGCATGGAGCTCAGCGCTGAGTCGGATGATGGGCGACGTCATTTCCGGCGGGGAGGGCACTTCCGTTTGACCCGCGGCTTCCGGTTCCCGCTGCGGGACAGATAAAAGAATGGCGCGACGGCTGGTGCGGGCTCCATTAGGGCTGTAGTGTCAGCCAGAGGAGCATCCTGAGGCGAACCACTCCCCTGGCCAGAGGGATGTCGGAGACGGATGGTTCCCGTTCTGTGCCGGGTGATGCCAGCACCAGCCACTCTAAGGTAAGTGGAACCCTGGGGTGGTGTTCCCTTACCTTGTTCCCACTTAGCTCCACGGGTGAACCCCCCTCTTAGTGGTCAGAGGGGAGGAGAGGCACGTTTGGAACCCTGGTGGTGGTTGGTCCTGGGGGGTGCACTACTGGTGTTGGTCACATGGTTTTTATTTTTTAATAAAGACTGTTGCTGATGCTGGCACTTGTTTTGTCATTTCAGGACAAATCCGCGGAAAAGACCAAACCCTTACATGTGTCCAAAAGAAAGTGCCCATCATGTAGGAGTACTTTAGGAGAGTCCTGGGGGAAGGTTTTGTGCAGTAAATGCATTGAAGGCTTAGTTAAGGAACACTCTATGGAACAGAGCTCTGACCTGGCAGCTTCTGTTAAGGAGCTTTCCAGCACTTTTCAATCTGTCAAAGCATTGTTTGAAAATTTTCAGCCTTTACAGCCCCCAGCCGGTCCTCTGCCAGCACAGCAAGATGTCGCACCTGGTCCTTCAGGTCCCTCAGTCAGTGAGGAGTTACTGGGGGTTTCCAGAGAGGCTTTAGAGGATGAATCAGATGGTGTATCCTCACATTCCTCAGGTGAATCAGACGGAGAGAAGGTGGACGGCGAGTCCTCCAGAACCTCCCGATATAAACTCTCCTTGGAGGAAGTGGAAGAGCTCTTGGGAGCAATCCACACCACCTTAGGTATCCAGAAGGAGAAAAACTCTCTGTCTCTACATGACCGAATGTACGTGGGTCTTGGAGAGCAGAAGAAAAAGGTCTTTCCGGTGCATGAGGTCCTAGTAGATACCATTAAAAAGGAATGGCGGGACCCAGAAAGGAAACATTTCTTTTCCAGAGCATTAAAGCACAGATTCCCTTTTTCAGAGGATGAAGCTGCTGTATGGAACTAGTCACCTAGACTGGATGCAGCCTTCTCTCAGATATCCAGAAAAACAGACTTGGCGTTTGAAGATATGGGGGTGCTAGCAGACCCCATTGACAAACGGATGGATTCTCTACTTAGAAAGTCCTGGGATTCCTCTCTAGGCAACCTTAAGCCTGCCATGGCTATCACAGTGGTGGCACGTAACATGGAGCACTGGCTAACACATATAAAAGCTCATATTGAAGCTGGGACTGCTAAGGAGACGATTCTCTCCTCCTTCCCAATGCTCTTGAAGGGGATCGCATACATTGCTGACACCTTAGCAGAATCGGTCCGCATGTCTTCTAGCTCTTCTACCTTGGCCAACTCAGCCAGGCGAGCTCTTTGGTTAAAGACCTGGCAGGGGGACAATGCTTCAAAAGTCAAGCTTTGCGGAGTCCCTTTCACGGGGGACTTCGTGGATCTGGAGGCGGTTCTTGATCGAACGGCCGATAAAAAGAAGGTCTTCCCCTTGAAGAAAAAGTTGGGAGAACAGCCTAAAAAGAAGACTCGCTCACAAAGGAAGTTTCATTTTCCAAGAGCAGAGTCTCAGAAAAAAGTCTGAACCAACAAGGGCAGAGGGCGCGGGGGAGCATTTTTCGCCCTCCTGAACAGCCCCGAAAGCCCCAATGACAGGTTAACCCCGGTGGGAGGAAGACTGGGGGCCTTCCTCCCACAGTGGGAGTCAGTTACCTCCATTTAGTTTATTCTAGGGATCGTAAGGAGGGGGTACAGATTAGAATTCTCAAGTCCCCCCCTCCACACAGGCTGCTGATTACGGACTTGCCAAATTGCGCAGAGAAGGCAGCGGCATTAATAGCCTCTCTGGAGGATCTAGAAAGGCAGGATGTAATATCACGTGTTCCATCCGGAGAAAAAGGCAGGGGTTGCTATTCCCACATCTTCGTGGTTCGGAAGCCTTCAGGGAAATTCAGGCTCATCCTGAACTTGAAACCCCTGAACCTATCAATCTCCTACAAAAAGTTTCGGATGGATTCCATTTTTTTCTGTAAAAACACTACTTCCTCCGAATTGCTACATGGCGTCCATATATCTAAGGGACGCCTATCTGCACATTCCGATCGAGGAGGACAGTCAGAAATTCCTCAGGCTGGCGGTAAGGTCCGGGGAGGAAGTAGTGCATCTACAGTTCCAAGCCCTCCCCTTTGGGCTCTCCTCTTCGCCCCGGATATTCACCAAAGTTTTGGTGGAAGTTCACGCCTTTATGCGTCTTTTCGGTAATCGTATACCTGGACGACCTGCTCCTTTTTGCTCCCTCCCCGGAGCAGCTGGTCCAGGATTTGCAGTTAGCAAGGGGTATACTGGAACATCTGGGATGGCTCCTAAATTTGGAGAAATCCAGCCTGGTTCCATCCCAGAGGATTACATTCCTAGGTTACATCCTGGACTCAACCCAAAGGAGAGTTTTCCTTCCCGAAGAGAAAATTGCCAAAATAGACGGAGCCTTGGCAGTTCTGCAGGGCAATCACCAAATCACCATAAGAAGGGCCATGTCAGCCTTGGGTTGCTGGCAGCTGCCCTCCCAGCAGTAAAGTGGGCAGGATTGCACTTCCGCTCTTTACAGTGGTTCATTCTGAAAGCTTGGGACTGCACTCAGAAGTCCTTGGACTCGGCGGTCTTCATTCCTGTACGGGCAAAGAGATCCCTGTGGTTGCGGAGAAAGGCAGCAAACCTATCGCAGGGTCTGGAGTGGGTTCTGCCTGTGTCCAAGATTGTGACAACAGACGCAAGCGGCACAGGTTGGGGAGCACACCTGGGGACTAGTCTGGCGCAAGGTTCCTGGGGGGTCGAGGACGCAGTGCGGTCCTCGAACTGGAGAGAACTGAGGGCCATTTTTCTGGCCCTCAGAGCTTTCCAACAGGAGCTCCAGGGACATCATGTGCAGATTCTCTCAGACAATTCCTCAGCAGTTGCTTATGTAAACCGACAGGGGGGCACCAGAAGCGGTTCCCTTTGGGGTCTGACGGAAACGATTTTCAGTTGGGCCGAGGTCACGGTACTCTCACTATCAGCTGTTCACCTAAAGGGGGAATTAAACCAGAGAGCAGACTTCCTCAGCCGGAGGAAGTTGAGGGAAAGCAATTGGGTCCTCAGTCAAGTCATCTACAAGATGATTATCGAGAAATAGGGGATCTCATGTGTGGACCTTTTTGCTTCAGGGGAAAACACAAAGGCCCCCCTCTTTTTCTCCCTGAACCGCTGGGACGGGGCGATAGGGGTGGACGCTCTGTCCCAGAGCTGGCATTTTTCCAAATGCTATGCCTTCCCCCCTCTGGTTCTGTTGCCTGCGGTCTTGAGAAAATTCCAAGTAGAGGAAACAACCCTGATCTTGATATCGCCACACTGGCCCAGGAGGCCATGGTTCTCGGTCCTAAAGAAACTGGCGGTGGAACCACCCTGGATACTACCGATCAGAAAAGATCTACTCTCTCAAGGCCCAGTCTGCTGCCCTAAGGTGGAGAGGTGGAATCTGGCTGCCTGGCTACTGAAGAGGACTTGCTGAGAAGTAAGGGGTTTTCCGAAGGATTGGTAACAACTCTTCTAAATTCTAGGAAAGAAGAGACGCGCAAAATCTATTTGAAGGTCTGGAAGAAATGTAATTCTTGGTGCGCAGAGATCTCCTTTAATGTTCGCAGTCCAGTAGCAGTGCTAGAGTTCCTACAGAGTGGGGCAGATAAGGGGTTGGCACTTAGTACCCTTAAAAGTCAGGTGTCGGCTTTAAGTGTATTCCTTGAACAACAGCTAGCAGTAAATCCCTGGATATCCAGGTTTTTTAGAGCTTTAAGAAGGCAGAGACCACTCAGCTCTTGCCCTTTTCCGGTATGGGATTTATCCCTAGTATTGCAGGCCCTTACAGAGGGTCCTTTTGAACCTATTGAGTCTTGTACGGTGAAGTTTTTAACCCTCAAGACGGTTTTTTTTAGTAGCCATCACTACTGCAAGGAGGGTTAGTGAGCTACAAGCCCTCTCTAGGAGGGCATCTTTCTATTCCAGATAGGAATTTTTTTTAAAACCGATCCGGCCTTTTTTCCTGTTTCAGAATTTCATAGAAGCCAGGAAATTTGTTTACCCACTTTTTGCTCAAATCCTGTGAAGGAACAGGAGCAGGTCTTCCACAAGTTAGATGTCAGAAGATGTGCATTAAAGTACCTGGAGGTTACGGAGCAGTTTAAAAAGTCCGACTCCTTTTTTTGTTTCTTTTTCAGGGGCAAGGATGGGTTCCAAAGCCTCTAGACACACTATAGCCGGATGGCTAAGATTGGCTATCAGTCAGGCCTATATAGCAAAGGGGGTGGAAGTTCCGGAGGGTATTAGGGCTCATTCCACTAGGGCTATGGCAGCATCACAAGCAGAGTGGGCTGGTGCTACACCCGATCAGATCTGCAGAGCAGCAACGTGGTCAAGTTTTAAGACTTTTGTTAAGCACTACAGACTGGACTTATTGTCTGCCCAGGACCAGGCTTTTGGGCGTAAAGTTCTGCAGGCAGTAGTCCCACCCTAAGGTAAGTGCTCGCTTATCCTCTCAAGTGTGCTGTCCTGAAAGATGAAAGAGGGAAAATCGAAGTTACTTACCGGTAACGTTTTTTCCAAGAGTCTTTCAGGACAGCACCGGTACCCACCCAAATATTGTCTTGCCACTAGGACGTGAGAGCATCAGGAATATGAAAGTTGTTATGATGTATTCTTATGTCTCCCTAGACTGTCCGGAGGTTCTTGGGGAAAAAATGACGGGCTGAAGGGAAGGGGCGACTTAAAAGTCTGGTGGAGGCGGTGTTTCCTAAGAGGGGAGGAGCCGAGGTCTCTCAAGTGTCCTGTCCTGAAAGACTCTTGGAAAAAACGTTACCGTAACTTCGATTTTTTTTTTTTTTTTTTAAAGTAAAAGCGGGCAACATAAAACAAATTCGATATGTGACACTGTGTTTGATAAACGCATCAATATCTTGTTCGATGGCTGTAGTAGCAATTCTCAATTAAATCTCTAGGTCCTCATTGGATATTTGGATTCTAATTTTGCCCTTTGTGTGCTTCATCCTTCAATAGTTGCTCATAAATATAGGTGCTGCCGAAAACTGAATGAATAAGGTGTGATTGTGAGGAGTGGGATATTTTTCTTTGGGACGATAAAACCTATAAAAGGCCAGTGAAGGGACTGTCCCAATGTTTTTAAGGCCGCATGTGTTCTCTAAGTGTAAATGCATTTTTACAACCCCCCCAACCACATAATTTTTAAGTAAGTTTAAGACTTTGTGTTGGGCCACATTCATAGCCATCTTGGGCTTCAGGTTGGACACCCTTGGTCTACAAGTTAGGGGTTTACCACTGTATGCGAAGATTGTAATTATTTTTTTATGTTGAGCAATTGTTTGATAATTTTTTCCATATGTCATTTTTTAGCTGACGGAAATGCCATTATCAAAGATCTACAGCCCGTGTTCCAAGAGCATGGAATGACAGAGACCGTGCACAGCTGGGCAGACCATGGTCACCTGGCCACATACACGACTAATACTGGGAGGTAAGAAAGCAGATATGTAAAATGCACCTTGATTTTATTATTTGCCATCTCAGGTTGACCTCTCTTCTGTAGAACATACAGGAGAATTCTAAAACACTAGTAAGTTATTAAATTTAGATAAGATTTCTAAAAACCTGACAGTCTGTTTTTTTATAATTGCTGGCTAGTTCTTTAATTGCTGTGCAGAGTGTTGTAGGGCACTGTGCATAGCAAACTGAACTTCATCTAAAGACCTTGGAATTCATTATTCAGCAGCCTGCAGGCATCTACAAAGTCATATCAGTGCTTCCATTGACAGTAAAGAAGACTCAAAAATGTATACAGCACTCCTAAGCACATTGGCTGATGGATTCCTGCCATAATATATATATGTAAACAGTCATTAATGTATGACAGTTCATGGCAGGATAAATAGGCAAAAACAGGTAAAAGTCTAAATTTTCTTGTCCTCTTCATAATTATTTGTCAGTTGTGAAAAAATGTGCTTTCTTTTGAAAATTACCATGTTAATCAACCACAGGGGTAGCAAAGGCACAAGTTAGAGATTATGCCCTGCAGCACCGTGGGTGTGAAACTATTGTAGGCGACCTTTTTTCTAATACTCTACTGTAAATCTGAGGTATACAAATACAGGTTTGGGATCCAATTAGTATTCTAACGTATAGAATATATGGCTCTGCATTTAATATTGTTCTGTTTCTATGATTACTTATTTCACAACATATTTTTCGGACAACCTCTGTAGGTTGTAAATTGGAATTCCTATACTTTAGTCAATCCTAATGTAAGAGGGTATTTCTGATTTTAAAAAATTCCAAACAAAAAGTACATTTGGCCTGACATTATCATGCTGGGGACAAAGTTTGGGCCCATTGGAGAGTATTAAAGGGTGAGAAAGGAATCTATAGCCATCCATTTTCAATACATGTGTGGCATTTGGCCATCCTGTATGTTACTATTTTACCAATAAAGCACTCCTGCAATCAAGGGCCCTTTCACATGGGTGGACTGATCCTGTCACTTTTTCGGACCCTCCAGTCTCCTCTCCTCTGGTGTCCATTGATGCTCGCCAACATCGGATCCTGTCTGCTAAAAACAGATGGATGGGATCAGATGGCAGTCGGGTGTAAATGGACAGGCACAGTAAACACACTGTGTGAATTGCACGATTAAAAAATCATTACATGCATTAAAAGCATTTAGAAATGTTATCTGAATACAGATTTGACAGTGTCAGTGTATATCTGGTCTAATTATAGTAAAAAACATTTTTTTGTAATAAAGGCTTCCTCATCTTAGAAATAATAAATCAATTTTACAGTTGCTGACAAGTTGCATTCTACATTATTTTAATTTATCTCTCAGGATGCCCACTTGTTATATCATCACTAGAATTCCCACCTTTGCTCAGCTACCTCACCATTACAAATCCAGTTGCTGCAAGTAGGTCACACTTTCTGTCTGGCCTTGTGGAAGTGGGGAATCCTCAAACTGCTGTAGAGAAATTTCTATCCTGTAGCCTTGTTATTTTTTTTAAATTGCTTGCATGAAGTGACACTTTACAAATTGGGAAGAGTTTATTTAGTTCTAATAATTGTATTTATTGCTGTACTGTACCCCTTCTGCAGGATGGCCGTTATGCTTTTCTAGGTCATGAAAAGCTCTGGGGTATTTTCTCACTCTAGTTGTTTTCCATTTCTAAACAATTTCATTGAATACATCTGTCAATGAACCATTTAACAGATTGCATTATATAATATGCTTTAGGCATTAGGCCTACAGCTATCAAATGCTCTATATATCAAAAATAATTCAGCAAATAATTAGGGTTTTCTGTTTTGCTGGAACATGTTTCAGAGATGTTGGCATCATATCACAGCAGAATGGATCCCGATGTGAAAAAGTACATAGTAGAACAACATACTCCTGTTACTGTGTCTTATCTCAAGGTCAGGAATCACCAAACACAAAAGGCATGAAATTGGTATCTGGTAACTTCAATGTTTGATTTATCGCATCTTTGCAGTGTTTGCCAAATAGATACAAAGTGGCCTCTTATTTTTACATCCATGCACAGCTGTGACAGTGAGCAAAACTCAGTAAAACCCACTGCTAACAGATTCCACAAATTGTTTTTATAAGCTTTGGGGTGTTTTAAACATTGCTTTTATCTTATTGGTTTTATTCACCTGTTTTTCTTGTTAAACTGTAAAATGTAAGTAACTAAATACCAGGCAAAAATACCCAAAAAAACAGCAGTTAACAGATGTACATAGATTTATTAATGTGAAAATAGAAGAAAAAAAAAACTTTTTAAAGCTTTTTAATTTAGGATCAGCATAAAACATGTTCTTAAGCTAGTTGAACTAGACGGGGGAAAACCCAGAACCTGCATTCACTATATTTGGTCTTCCACAGTACACAGAACATGGAAAAGCAATTATTTTAGTAAATATAAACAGCTAAATACCCTTTCTCACCAGCTTTACATAGCAGTGTTGTGACTTCAATTAGTGTCCGGCTGAGCACTGGTTTAAGCTTGTAGGATAAGTTTTCATTCTCCTCTGACTGTCCTATGAGGCTGCATGACCCCTGACCCTCTGTCTGGACAGTGCTGATTGGCCCTGTGGTGATTACATGTACCCCCCCCCAAAAAAAAAAAAAAAAAAACTCTCTAGCAATACACACCAAACTAAGCATGTGCAGAGTGCCTCCTAGAGCTCTGTTCTATCAGCAGATGAATTAGGGACAGTAAAAGGGGAGGATCAGAGAAAACAGGATCAAACAGTCATTTTATACAATACTGAGGATAAATGCCTTAGGTTCCCCAGTGAGTATAACAAATATGCTTTACTGCATATACAGACTGATTTTACTGTTGTGAGTTTAGTAACCTTTAAAGGGAAAAGGTTTTTTATCTTAATGTGTTCTCTGCATCGTACCATGCATGAGCAGGCTGATTGTACCCAAGTCGATCCAACAATTGACTTGGGGAAAACAAGCATGTAGGATTTTTAAATGTAACTTTTGCAATAGCCTCTAGCAATAATCAGTGTTTTCTCTCAGGAGGGACCCCCCCCCCCCCCACTGGCAGAGCACAATAGCTCAGTGGGAGGGATTCCCCCATCAACACTGACTGTTTTGATGGGGGAATCAAGCATCTTTCCAAAAGAAAACCATATCATCTATGGCCTGCCCTAATGAGTCCTGTATGGATCCAGCCTGTTCCTGGCTTCAGTTCTTCTCTCTCTTCTCCATGCTCTTACCAGCTTGGCTGAGAGCAGCAGGAGTCATTGGCACTTGCTGGTGTTAGTAAAATCATGAGAGGAGGGTGTGAGGGAAGGGGCCAAGCCGCGCTATGTGTCTATGAATGCACACAGTCCACCTTGGGATTGAGCCCACATGAGTCGCCCCATAGCAAGCGGCTTGCTATGGGGGCATTTGGTAGGAAGGAGGGGCCAGGAACGCCAGTGGAAAAACCAGAAGAGGACGTTTGGAGCCACTCTGTGTAAAACCATTGCACAGAGCAGGCAAGTATAACAGGTTTGTTATTTAAAACAAAAAAGAACCTTTACAATCATTTACCGGTATTTACATTTACATAATATCAGTGGTTTACTAAATGTATTTTAAGCAACTTTTTATGTGAGTTTATCTTGATATCACCCTGATGTAATTTCCTGCATTCTAAGGCCTGGTTCACACCTATGCAGGTTGCAGTTTGCATATTCCAGGTGCATTTTGCCTCTTTCCACACACATTTTTGATCCATTGAAGTCTATGGAACTAAAAACCAGAAAAAAGTCCCTGGCTCTTTCCATAAAATGCACAGATGTGAACATGACCCATAGGAAACAATTTTAAATAGACTGTAGTGTTTTTCTGCAAAACTGAAAATGCACTAAAAAATGCATAGGTGTGAACCAGGCCTAATGCTTGGACTAGGTGAGAAAAAAGTAGCTCATTGAGTCTATTAGGCTCTGCAACAGCGTACATGTGAACATGCTGTGAGGAGGAGGAGAGAGCAGAGTGATGATTTATCAGTGTGCAGCTCCTTCTTAGTATCCAATGAATATTCTCAGGAAATGTTATTGGTCGAACTGCTGCAGTGTAGCTGTACTTAGAAAGCTGGAATCGGACTGAGTATGATTAAAGTAAGATTTTTTAATAGTGAAACAAACCCCCTTCCAACAACAGCAAAAAATGTATAAGACGTATAGGAAAATACATGTGAACAGTATAAGTGAACAAAGTGACAGAAAACCTAACTAGCATACTAAATTATACTACAACATATACAAGCAAAGGGGAAGCAAAAACAGGGCATAACAAGGAATGGGGCTGGGAACAATTTAGCAGAAAAGGGGTAATAGGATACAGTATAAGGATAAACAGCAAACAGGTATGTGGCTAACAGGCAAAATACTGACGCATTGATGAAAATCAAGGGAGGGGTTCTATACCTCCCCACCAGACAGCATCAGGTGGACTCCACTTACTGGGATTTTCTGGCTGCTGGGAGATGCCCGCTGATGGCCACTGGAAATGCACCCTTTAATCTCAGGAACTTTAGTGCCAACAGCAAGTGTTCTAGTTCCTGACAAGGAGGCTGTAAGAAGCACAAAAAGTAGAGACTATAATAGTAGTTTCCAGTGTAGACTCCTCAATCTCCAACAATTTTTGTAGCATGTCCGCAAGCTTTGACCATAACTTATAGCATGCCCATAGTCCTTGACTATCAACTGTTGCATGTCTGCAATATTTGAGTGCTTTCTGTAGCATTTTATTCCTTCATGTTATGTGTGGCCCTTTTGGTGATATTGGGAATTAAGTTTGACCATCACTGCCTTATATAGCCCTCACATATTCTAGTCTAGCAGTCTGTATATTTTAACATTAGTCAAAATTAGAACAGGAAAATCCTGAAAAAGCAAATTAAATTGTTTGACAAAAGTTAGTGAATAATGTATAGTAAAATGTTTACTTTTCCTTTAGTGTACACTTGAAAAGCACCAAATAAAATACCTGGTGGATAAATATGATGCACTAATAGATTTTGGCTGTATGCTGTATTTTTACTGACATTAGGTAAAACAGCATATTAAATTACATTACCAGGATTTACCTCTTCTTAATACCCTAAATAAAGGAAAGCTAATGTAATTTATACCACATCTTTGCTTTTGTAAATCTTATTTTCATAGGAACAAAGGGTATTGTGTGGCTTTTCAGTAAAAAAAAATATTCTGTGACATTCAGATGGAATGGAAATTTTGTATAGCGTTAAAGCATCAAAAGTTTCTCTTTTTACAAATTATACTTCTACAGATGTGGAGCTACTTCTCCTGGGCTTCTTCCAGCCCAGTGTTTTATCCCTTCGTCCATTGGACGACAACTAATTATATTATCCCTGAACATGCATTCTGGGATTATACCAAAATGGCATCCAGCTCCATTTAAAAGAGTCTTACAGATGCCAAGAGTGGGTAGGAATTGCACACTGTACCATGCATGCGCTGCAGTATTTTACAGAAAAAAACTATTTTTGAGCAGACAGTTGTAGTTTTTAAGGGGAGAGAGAGATCTGATTTGTATCTTAATGCAGACTTCTGGGAAAATCAGTTACAATATGACTTGTATCGCAATTGTAAATGCTATATAAATATTATTTTTGTTTTGCAAAAGTGGAGTTACCCTTTTAAACTATAAAAGGTCTTGATCCCCAGTCAGTCCATTCCTTCAAGTTCAAATAGCTGGCATAGTGAGGTTTTTGGCTCTAACAAATGATAAGTGCATGGTCCCAGAGAAGATAGATCCTCAGCACTCACACGGACTCTGAAGCAGGGTGATAAAATAAAACCGCGCACTGCACCAATGTCAACAAAAATCAAGACCCCTTTTTAAAAAAAAATTACCTCTCAAATTACAGTGATGAAAGTTCCTCTCTCAAGCCAACCCCTCCCCTGATTCTGTGGCCAACAGTGAGTGATGCTTAGGCTGGGGGACATGCTCACAGATAGAAACAGACGGTGTCCTTGTTGCTTGAGTGGGCGGCTTAGTTTGACAGCTAAGCGACTACTTCTGTGTCCAGGTTTCTGGGCAACGTGTTTCAAGGGAAATTCTGCGTAGTTGTGTTAAAGGCCGAAAAATTTACTTTTTTGCAGATTAGATGTCCTTTTCATTTGCTTTGCACTTCTGAACTTGTTGCATATATTTTATGGGTGGATAAAAATTGAAATTTGGCACACACATAACCACCCACAAGCCTTAGTACCACGTTGTTTTGTTTCCCTTTTGGGAATTCTGCACACTAGTAGAGGATATATATATAGGGGGGGACTTACACTGTCTGTTATCAATGACTTGATTCTCTTCATCTTTTTATTTCTATCATCCTTGTTAGTGTTTTGGTGTGGCTCCCCTGCCACTTAGCATATTTTTTCTGTTATACAGATGTCGCAGATGCAGTGCACGTAAAAAATTCTTACATCACTATAGTCTGGTGTCCATGTAACACTCGACCGGATTTAATTGCCTTTTGGTGCTTTTCTAACATGGAATCATTCCATTGGGTATGTGATGTCATAAAATTTTCAAAAATTTTTTTCATTTATCACCCTAAGAAGCAGCATATCTTTTTGCTTATTTATCTATTCATTTGTTTTTCTCATTTTAATTTTTCTGTTTGTAAATTTATTTATATTTATTCATATTTCTCTTTTTGGGCCAAAGCCTTTCAACACTACTCACGCTCCAAATGGATGTTTTTTCTGATATGTCTCTCTGTATTTTTAGAATCAATATTTGTATAAACATATCCAACTCTCAGTCCCTGAAGAAGGTATCTGAATACTGGAAACGCGTCGGGTATCGGGGCACATTACCCCTTGGAGAGTACATAGGATGATTTGTATCCGTGCATGTTCTGTTCTGTTTTCCATGTGATGTATTTTTATGTATTTTTGTAATATGTAGACGATCTATGTCTTTTATTCTATATTATTAAAAGATATTTTTTATCATTGAGTTGGTGGTCTGTTAAAGTCCCATTCAGGGGGTTACTTTTCCTTGCTCTATAATCAAAGGGTCCACTCTGTGAGGTGAGCTGCCATTCTTACTATTGATGGAGGATGGAGGTTTGTTTTCCCACAAAGTCACTTGCATGATTGTATCTGTAGTTCATCGCAGAAGACCTCATTGATTGTCTTTTATATTTGATTTATGGACTGTTAAGTGCTGCACTGTCTTTTGTACATGGACAAAAATGTGCACAGAATCCATGATATTATGATGCACCCTCTTCATCAATCCGATAGACTCCATGCGGAGAAGCACTTGTAACCATGGTACAGAGGGGGACCGCCAATTAAGAGCTATTGCCCATTGGATGGCACTAAAAAGGGGAGGGGGAGACCTCTGGGAGTTTGGCAAATAAAATGCACATCTGGTAAGTCAGTGTTATAGGTACCCCCACTAATTGGAGCGCCACCGTGGTAGTTTGTTACCATAAAGACCCAGAACTGTGCAGCTCCAGAATGTGTGAAGCAGAGTACCCATGTCTCGACATCCTCTGAAGCATGTGTTGGGTACCAATGGGTAAATTCTGTGCAACCCAACAGGGGTGTAATACCACTGGGTATGAAGCTTGACTACAGTCTCTTTGATAGTGATAGAGTGTGTGCATTTATGCATATTGGAGACCATGTCATGCCAGTCCTCCTCCGAAATCTCCTGGGCAGTTTCTACTTCCCACCCCAGCATAGCCATTGATTTTGCTATAGCATTATGATCATTAAGGTATTTGTATAAGATTGAGATAGTAGCTCTAGAAGCCTCCCTACAGATTTTCAAATGGCGATTTAGCCGACTCCACATCTTGTGTTAAAATGTTTGGGAAAAAAAAAAGTGTTGGATTTGGAAGTATTTGTGAAATTCTGAACGGTAGAAGGCATAGTTCTGTTGAAGATGCTCAAAAGAGCAAATGGAGGAGCCTTGCAATAGGGAGTCTAGAGTCACTAGGCCTTGTGAGGTCCAGCTGGCAAACTCCAGGCCTGTATTGAAGGCTGGGGGGAACTCAGGTTTGCCAAAAACGTGGTAACTATTCTGCGTAGTTGTGTTAAAGGCCGAAAAATTTACTTTTTTGCAGATTAGATGTCCTTTTCATTTGCTTTGCACTTCTGAACTTGTTGCATATATTTTATGGGTGGATAAAAATTGAAATTTGGCACACACATAACCACCCACAAGCCTTACAACTACTTACCCTATGGTCCTCATACCGTATATACTTTTTGGGCTGAATACAAGTAGTGAAAATGTTGATCCTCCCTAAACTATTATTTTACTTTAGATCTTTGCTTCTTTATGTCCCCTGTTCAACAATAGCGGCAATACAGACTGAGCTGTTTAAGTTTGTCTGGCAGAACAAGAAGCCTCAAATGGGCCGCTTGTTGATGTATAGGGCCCAATCTAGAGGTGACCTGGGCTGCCCGGGTCTTTGGAAGTACTTCCTGGCCTCACGCTTGATACAACTAGCACAATGGCACACCTCTCCAACCTCTGTTCCATGGTTACAATTTGAGAGGATTTCGGTTGTCCCATTCTACCTCCCAGGTCTCCCCTGGTCACGCTCTATTTCTCCAAAGGATATTGCACCTTTTAACGATATTGTGAGCCAATCCCTTTACCTCCTGGTCTCTCTATAAGGAAAAGTTTAGGTTACTCTCTAGTCCTCCACACCTAGCCTCTTTTTTTTTGGCAAACCTGAGTTCCCCCCAGCCTTCAATACAGGCCTGGAGTTTGCCAGCTGGACCTCACAAGGCCTAGTGACTCTAGACTCCCTATTGCAAGGCTCCTCCATTTGCTCTTTTGAGCATCTTCAACAGAACTATGCCTTCTACCGTTCAGAATTTCACAAATACTTCCAAATCCAACACTTTTTTTTTTCCCAAACATTTTAACACAAGATGTGGAGTCGGCTAAATCGCCATTTGAAAATCTGTAGGGAGGCTTCTAGAGCTACTATCTCAATCTTATACAAATACCTTAATGATCATAATGCTATAGCAAAATCAATGGCTATGCTGGGGTGGGAAGTAGAAACTGCCCAGGAGATTTCGGAGGAGGACTGGCATGACATGGTCTCCAATATGCATAAATGCACACACTCTATCACTATCAAAGAGACTGTAGTCAAGCTTCATACCCAGTGGTATTACACCCCTGTTGGGTTGCACAGAATTTACCCATTGGTACCCAACACATGCTTCAGAGGATGTCGAGACATGGGTACTCTGCTTCACACATTCTGGAGCTGCACAGTTCTGGGTCTTTATGGTAACAAACTACCACGGTGGCGCTCCAATTAGTGGGGGTACCTATAACACTGACTTACCAGATGTGCATTTTATTTGCCAAACTCCCAGAGGTCTCCCCCTCCCCTTTTTAGTGCCATCCAATGGGCAATAGCTCTTAATTGGCGGTCCCCCTCTGTACCATGGTTACAAGTGCTTCTCCGCATGGAGTCTATCGGATTGATGAAGAGGGTGCATCATAATATCATGGATTCTGTGCACATTTTTGTCCATGTACAAAAGACAGTGCAGCACTTAACAGTCCATAAATCAAATATAAAAGACAATCAATGAGGTCTTCTGCGATGAACTACAGATACAATCATGCAAGTGACTTTGTGGGAAAACAAACCTCCATCCTCCATCAATAGTAAGAATGGCAGCTCACCTCACAGAGTGGACCCTTTGATTATAGAGCAAGGAAAAGTAACCCCCTGAATGGGACTTTAACAGACCACCAACTCAATGATAAAAAATATCTTTTAATAATATAGAATAAAAGACATAGATCGTCTACATATTACAAAAATACATAAAAATACATCACATGGAAAACAGAACAGAACATGCACGGATACAAATCATCCTATGTACTCTCCAAGGGGTAATGTGCCCCGATACCCGACGCGTTTCCAGTATTCAGATACCTTCTTCAGGGACTGAGAGTTGGATATGTTTATACAAATATTGATTCTAAAAATACAGAGAGACATATCAGAAAAAACATCCATTTGGAGCGTGAGTAGTGTTGAAAGGCTTTGGCCCAAAAAGAGAAATATGAATAAATATAAATAAATTTACAAACAGAAAAATTAAAATGAGAAAAACAAATGAATAGATAAATAAGCAAAAAGATATGCTGCTTCTTAGGGTGATAAATGAAAAAAATTTTTGAAAATTTTATGACATCACATACCCAATGGAATGATTCCATGTTAGAAAAGCACCAAAAGGCAATTAAATCCGGTCGAGTGTTACATGGACACCAGACTATAGTGATGTAAGAATTTTTTACGTGCACTGCATCTGCGACATCTGTATAACAGAAAAAATATGCTAAGTGGCAGGGGAGCCACACCAAAACACTAACAAGGATGATAGAAATAAAAAGATGAAGAGAATCAAGTCATTGATAACAGACAGTGTAAGTCCCCCCCTATATATATATCCTCTACTAGTGTGCAGAATTCCCAAAAGGGAAACAAAACAACGTGGTACTATAACCACTATGAATCCACCATGGGCAAAAAGAAGTAAGGGGGGAGGGAAAGAGGGGGGGGAAGGGGGAGGGAAAGAGGGGGTAAAAAAGGGAAGGAAGAGGGGGGAGCCCTGAAAGTATTGAGCTCCCCACTCAAATATACCAAGACAAGCATTTACTGGTAACTATACTGGATAGAATACAGTCTTGGCATTTTCTTATGTTTTTCTCCCACTCGATCCTTTTGGCTACGTACATCTTGATGCTGCTTGTCTTGGTATATTTGAGTGGGGAACTCAATACTTTCAGGGCTCCCCCTCTTCCTTCCCCTTCCCCCCTCTCCCCCCCTTCTTCTTTTTGCCCATGGTGGGTTCATACTGGTTATACTACTGCGTCTTTTGGTTTCCCTTTTGGGAATTCTGCACACTAGTAGAGGATATATATATATATATATATATATATATAGGGAGACTCTGCCTGTTATCAATGACCACTATAAGCGCACTTGTTTTTGCTCGATTCTCTTCATCTTTTTATTTCTTTCATCCTTGTTAGTGTTTCGGTGTGTGGCTCCCCCGCCACTTAGCATATTCTTTCTGTTATACCAGGAATCTTCAAACTACGGCTCTCCAGCTGTTGTGGAACTACACATCCCATGAGGCATTGTAAAACTCTGACATTTACAGACATGACTAGGCATGATGGGAATTATAGTTCCTGAACAACTGGAGGGCCGTAGTTTGAAGACCCCTGTGTTATACAGATGTCGCAGATGCAGTGCACTTAAAAAATTTGTCCATCATTATAGTCTCGTGTCCATGTAACACTCGATTGGATTTAATTGCCTTTTGGTGCTTCTCTAACATGTAATCATTCCATTGGGTATGTGGTGTCATAAAATTTTCAAAAAAAAAAATCGGCAAGGAAATCCAAGATAATCCCTTCTTTTGGTCGGTTTTGCAATCAGTAGTTACAGAGCCCAAGCCACATAAGTCATGCAAATAAAAAGGCAATACATAGTGCTCTCTGTAGAAAATAGCATTTAATGAATATAAAACAGATTAAAAACTCACAAAAGTGGCACTTTAAACCAAGTGCCTGGTATGAACAGCGTGTGTAACAAGGTCAGCGATGGCCGCGGGTGACGTTTTTCTTGTGTTCCATTTTTTAAATTTTCTCTCATAGTTATAATGAGAGATGTATATTTGTATTATCATACCTTGTCTCTAGAATGTACTTACCGATCTCTCTCTGCCTATATATTTTGTACTTGCCTAAATCAATAAAACGTTTGTAAACAAAAAAAATGGAAGTTTAGTTGTATATACAGTAAATTTTACATTTTAAAATATTGTAACATTTTTCTGTGGGTATATTTCATGTCAAATTGAATTTTTGTTAATGTTATTCCATATTTTCATTAGTTTTCATTTGTACATCAGGCAGATTTGTTCATCAATCCCACAAAATGGCTATTGAATAAAAGACATGTCTATTTTTTTCAAGTCAGTAGGAATAGACTTTAAACACCTGGCATTGTAGAAAAGGAACAGTTAAGTGCACTCACTGTGCATGAATTACCTAGTGAAAAGTTAAACCTTCTAATGAGGATATGATAAGCAAAATCTAGCTATTCTCTTCCTCATATCTATCTATAGTAATTACAAAAAACATATTTTTTACAGTACAGTAAAATGCCTTTTAAAAAACACTTCTTCTCAAACTGACTTTCATGCATTGTACTTTATAACGCTGTCTTCCTCAAGGTTAAAGACTTTATTAGTACAGATTTAAAGTTGTAAGAAAAGTGATTTTCTGGGGTTTATTAGCCATTAAACAAATTTGACTGCATTCTCCAGCTAATAAATTACAATGCAATGGTTGTGTGGCCTATCATTCATGCATGGTTGTTAGACTTAAAGTGGATGTAAACCCAATCCTTTCTAAACTAATGCCATATGGGTTATCTATGAGGATATACATGCCTCCTGCATGTATCTTTACCTGTCAAATGTCTCCCCTCCGTCTGTTATTAGACCCGAAAAACTGCAGATTCTGTGGGTGGGTCTGTTGTCTGGAGCTCGGTGGGTGGAGTCGTGATGTCAGTAGACTCCCCACCCACCTCTACACTCCCCTGTGTATTTCTAACACTTAACTTCTGCTATGATCTCTAACATCCAGTGAAAAGACAGGAAAGTAACCACATTACTTCAGCATGCCAAATCATGCTGAGGTATGGAACAGCCAATCGTTGCAGATCTGCAGAAAGGAGTGGGGGAGGGAATTAAAAAATACTGCATGTGTCTTAGGATGTCGCTCACAGCAAGGGGGGGTATTTGACAAAGTTTTTCTCAGTTTGTCAAGAATTATCTCACTGAACAATAAAAGAGGATTGCTCAGAGATGGATTAACTCTGTGTGGCAAGACTGGGCTCAAATTATAGGAAATCTTATACTCTACAGTATGATATAATTTTTTTTTTTTTACATCCACTTTAATATTTACCTAATATTGTAAGTATGAAAAACGTAATTGGAATTGTGAGTGAAAGACTTGCATAAAAAAAATACTAATCTCAAAATAAAAGAAACACAGTATTAATGAAATGCCCATTTGCAAGTGTCTTTTGCTTGTGGCTACATTATCTCTTAGAAAAGTTTAAAGTTGTCAGTTGTGAAGTTTTTGTTTGATAAAATTCTGTATCACTTCTGATATTCACCAAAGAGAACCTATGTAATAATATATAATATATATATACATCAAATCTCAAGTGTGAGGCTGCATCATGTGCAACCAAACCAAAAGTTGAAATAATGTTATGCTCCTCTCAATTCAGCTAGCCAGTAAAGAAGATCTACATTGTTTACAATTTTTAGTTTAGAGCGAGTGGTCTAAGCTGCATCATATATACGGTAAGCCTAGATTCACACACATGCAGTGCATAACGCAGCAATCTCTGCATATTTTTCACACCACATTGCAGCCATGCTGTGTTTGTGATCCACTGTGGGTATAAATACAAAAGTTTGCACGCACCGAATTGCATGGTACAAAATGATCATGCAATGCAGTTGTGGTGCAGTTCCAAAAGAGGTGACTGCACTTCTTTGGTGCAATTCGGTGTGATTTGAGCCCATTGAAAATGAATGGGCTCAAATCGCACCACACTGAATCGCATGTGACTTGCACAAGAATGAGGTGTGGTTCCTGTGTGATTCAGATACGTTTATAGTGTGCACTGGGGCTAAATGTGAAAATGCTTTTGTGAAAAAGAAACAACTCCCAAAGGCTTATGCGCAGCAAAATATGCTTTATTCTTCCAATTGATGTAAAAAATCTATAAAAACAGCAACAAAAAAGAAAGAATAAATAAAAAAAAAAAAAAAAAATATATATATATATATATATATATATATATATATATATATATATATATATATATATATATATATATATATATATCTCTATATATATATATATATCTATATATATATATATCTATATATATATATATATATCTGTGAATGTTGTTGTCAAGGAATACCCCAACGCGTTTCAATCATCATAATTTTGTTTTGTAATCTTCTTCCGGGGGTAATGGACATCTATAATGGATCAACAACACATAATATTAGTAATATCATTTAGGGGAGGTCAAACCTGTATATACAGGTATCCAAAGTATCAGAGTCCTTCCTAGTCAGAAAGTATACTATTTTATTTTTTTATTTTTGCTCTGGCCATCCAATATTACAATACAATAATAATAGGACTCTCTGATGCTCCTGTTGTTGTTTTTTTTTTTCTTTTTGTTGCTGCTTTTTATTGATTTTTACATCAATTGGAAGAATAAAGCATATTTTTATACAAGACAAGTGTATTAATTTCTTGTAGCTGCGCATAAGCCCTTGGGAGTTGTTTCTTTTTCTTTTTCACAAATGCTATTGGGCTATCAGCACCCTGCCCACAAACCAGGGGAGGTGGGTCCCATGTTTTGTTTAATGTGAAAATGCTTGCCTGCTAATGTTTGTCATATAAGAGTTTTGACCAGTCCTCCTATAAATGTGTGCACTTTGTGAACCTGAATATTTATGATTATGTTTAGCAGAGAAGCAATGGGAAAAGTTCCAGCCTTATCGGAGGGAACAGTAGCGATTTGAACAGTTTTTTCCAGGCGATAGCGGTTGGCCACTGGGCATCTGCCAGAGTCTGGAGGTCATTTCCTGACCCATGCTGAAAACAACCAGGGTAGGCAACTGTCTACTTTGCAAACCCTGTTGCAGAGTTTGTCACTTCTTGTCTGGTAATCTCTTGAATGCAGCCCCAGATAGCAGTAAAAACCTGTCAGGCATTAAAATTTATCCCCACTTGTATGGGAAAATGTGTAGCCAAAAAAATAAAAATATGAATGTAATACAAAGCCAGTTATGCAAAACAAGTCCCATGACTCACACCCTTGGCTCAGATGACCTTGTTTATGATGTACAGAAAAAAACAAGAGAAAAATGATTATATTGTGTTCACTCAAGTACTCGGAGTCGCATCAAGTTTTTCAGACTTTAAATTGTGCTATATTTTGATATTATTCTTGGATTCCTAAAAGTAGCTATATAAAAACTGCACTCTGTTTAAATCTTTTTTTATTAAGATTTCAAATAACAACAGAACATTATAGGGTAACAAAGTTAAGTACAAAAATAGAACTGTCATTCTAGTGTACAAACAATGGTGACAATAACATTCATGAAGAATGAGGGCTTCAGCCATGAACCAATGAAAAGTCCATACAGTAAGTGGGTATAAGGAAATACATCAAAGTGGTCAACAATAAAAAGTCCCCTGTGGCATTACGTATTTAGCTATATTCCACAAAAAGGCTAAACCAAAAATGGGCCTAAAATTCAGGTCAACATTGTAGGCCCAGCAGAAGAGTCAAGCAGGACTACACCCACCCCACCAACTGGGCACACGAAAACCATAATATGAGATTAACTTTAGCCAATATAGAAACCAATATGGCACCAAACAATAGACTTCTATACAGGCCCGGATTTACTCCCTTTGCCGCCCCAAGGCCGGGTCCTTCATTGCCGCCCCCCCCCCCCCCCCTGCGAGGGGTAAGGAATTTTTGCGGGCAATTTTTCAGGGCAATGGCTGGTGTTAGTGCTTCAATCATCCCCGGCACCATGGTTGGTATGGTGTCGGGATGATTGAAACGCATTATTTCTATCATTACATTGTAATATAAAATGAAATAGTTCAACTCACCATAATGCAGAATCATTGGGAGCCCTGAGCGTGTCACTTGCCACCATCGCTTGTCACTTGCCACGCTGCCTGCCACCAGATGGGGATGTCACTTGCCACTATGCCTGCCACCAGATGGGGATGTCACTTGCCACTATGCCTGCCACCAGATGGGGATGTCACTTGCCACTATGCCTGCCACCAGATGGGGATGTCACTTGCCACGCTGCCTGCCACCAGATGGGGATGTCACTTGCCACGCTGCCTGCCACCAGATTGAGATGTCACTTGCCACTATGCCTGCTCCCATATGGAGATGTCACTTGCCACGCTGCCTGCCACCAGATGGGGATGTCACTTGCCACTATGCCTGCCACCAGATGGGGATGTCACTTGCCACGCTGCCTGCCACCAGATTGAGATGTCACTTGCCACTATGCCTGCTCCCATATGGAGATGTCACTTGCCACACTTCCTGGCTGCCACCAGATGGAGGAGGGCGGAACAGTGGTGCGGGCAATGAGAGATGTCATCTCTCTCTCCCCCGCCGCTGCCGCCACGCTGACATTACTGGTCTCCTCCGCGGCCTGGCAGCAAAGGCGCTGCGGCACACAGATTGGAGACCTATCTTTTCAAAAATGGAGCCGGGCGGCGCAATCACGCTACTGCGCATGCTCCGCCCGGCCGAGTGCGTACGAGCTTTCCCGAGCCCGGCCGGCTTCGGAACGGCGCATGCGCAGTAGTAGGCGGCTCGCGCCCATCTTTTCTACGGGCACCGGTGCCCCTAATGCACATTAACGGGCTGCCTGAAAGGGGGGCGGCCGCGAAGTCGCCGCAGGAGTGGCACCGCCCCTGCACCACTGCCGCCCCGAGGCCTGGCCTCGGTGGCCTTGTGGCAAATCCGGCCCTGCTTCTATATCAGGTGAACATCAAAGAGTAGAAAAATATCAAATGTATCAGCAACATATCCTGTAGAATAATTTGTCACATATAGAACCTAGACAGACACCTCATTCTTAATTTAAAGAGTAAAGGTCTGGGTAGAGGACCAAAAAAAATGAAATTATCATAATATAAATTATATATATATATATATATATATATATATATAAAATCTCAAACAACAAAATTGAGTTGAACTGAGATCTGCTCAGCCATTCAAATAAAGCCTTGTATTTTTATGAGTAATAACAGGGCTTCCTCTAATTGGCTGAGATGGAGAGGTGGGTGGATGTTGTCAGGATCTCTGCCTCAGCCAAACTGAGGAAGCCTTGTATTTATTCATAAAATACAAAGCCCCCTGTGCATGGCTAAGAATTCCCTGCCCTACTGTGGCAACACAGTGCTGTATACTCTACATAGTTGATCCGTGATCGCACCTCCTCCAGACACAGCTGATCAGTTTGAGGTAAAAAAAACAATCGGTGACTCTTTAACACATGATCAGCTGTGTCCAATTACAGCTGATCACGATGTAAACACAAGCCGGTTATCGACATTCCCTTCCTTGCGCTGACAGCGCGAGTAAAGGAGAGCCGATAACCAGCTTGTGTGAAAGGGACATCTACACTGATCATGAGTGTCCTGAGGACCAGTGCAGTCCCAACAGTGCCCATCATGCCACCTATCAGTGCAGCTTCATCAGCGCACATCAGAGAACGAGCTGTTTGGAAATTTATTTTTTTTTCAGGGTTTTTTTGTTTTTTTAGCAAAAAAAAATAAAAAAAAGGTAAGGATTAACTACCCACCAAATGAAAGCTCTATTTGTGTGAAAAGCATGATAGAAATTTTATATGTGTACAGCGTTGAGTGACCGTAAAAGTGCCCAGTAGGTAAGTGGTTAAAGTTTACTAAAACCTGGAGTTAGGCTTTAAGTGTTAGGGAGTGCTTTATGTTAGGATGCCCTAATATTCAGCAGTAATAATCCCAGTGAGTGTTTATTTTTTCTTAGTTTGAGCTGGGTAAAAATTCTGTAGCAAGCCTAAAGCCAGTTTTCAACACAATGTTTCTATGTATTCAGAACAGAAAGAAACAACAGTTTACAGTGGAGTTTTATCCATCTATATTGAGTCCTTCCATGCACATGACTTTTTGCAACGCTGCACTACCCTGCATTAAATCCATCTGTGTATAACCTGGTATTATGATAGATTTCCTAAAGCATATTTAAACCCAAAAACAAAAATGTAAAATATTGCAACTTACCAGTCCTTAGATTTGGCAGCTGTATTCGTTTATTTTTCTGGCTAAGAACATTTTCAACAAGTGCAGAAAATGTCTGTTGATCTTGCTAGAAATGCAACTACCTGTGACCTGAAAAGAACATTCTTTCATGTGTAAACTACTAGTCCCATCATCCCACCATGTAATGGAGATAAACAAAGGTGAACACGTTTGAAGTCCCAGTTAGCAGTAGACACCTGACCGGCATTAAAGTGTCTGTAAAGCCGGCCATAGATGGAGCAATTTTCTTTCCAGCAAGGGAAGAAAACTGGCTTGATTTCCCCCAGTCAGTGTTGCTGGGGGAATCTCTCCGTGGAGCTATTGTGTTCTCCCGGCGGGGCGGGGGGAGCCATCCCTTTCGGGAAAACACGCAGTGATTATTGCTAGGGGCTGGTTGTACCAAAATTGATTGATCGATTAAACGATCATATGTAAACAGTGTAGCGCGAAAGTAACTGTGATGATTAACTCAATCATTAGTTTAATGTGGTAAATAAAACATTCAAAAGTGTCCATAAAATCAGTGTGAACAGATCTGAATATCCAAAAAGGTTCTAAGAATATATTTCAATAGTCCAAATGCATATAAAGTGAAGGAAAAAGTAGCTGGTGCATCCACTCCAGTGAACATAGAAAGATTGTGTCCAAATAGCTGAACCGCCTCGAACTCACCGGGACAAATGGCTGATGTTACCGCAACGTGTGTACCTTACAGCAAACATAGAAATCTCTCTGGATGTAACACAGCACTGTGCTTGCTCTGACAGTTCTATGCAAAGTCCAACTGAGAATAAAAAAAGCTTACCAAGAGCCCAGATGGCTATTCCATAGTGTAGTAAGATTTATTGATCCAATAGTATAAAACAGCATAAAAATAGAGCTAAAATTGCTTACATGCTGGCGATCTGGAATTGCACAGTGGCAAGACGTCGGCACCAAGTCTCCAGCCCAATGCGTTTAGTCCAATGGGATGTTATCAACGTGTAGATCAATCAACTTGGGTATAATCAGCCTGCCCATAAATAGTCCCTGCTGAGATTTGAACCATCTATGGCCGGCTTTAACTTTAAAGGTTGTTCACCTTAATGCATTCTCTGCATTTAGCTAAAAGAAAACCTTTTGTGTATAGCCCCCCCTCTAAATACTTATTTATGGACACACAGAACTGGCTCAGGAGCGAGCCCACACGTCTACCCCTCATAGCAAGCACTTGTTATGGGGTAGACTCTGAAGAGAAGAAGCAAAGCACGCTGGAGCAAAACCATTGCGCAGAATAGGTAAGTAAAAAATGTATATTTAAAAAAAAAAAAAAAAAAAAAAAAAAAAAAAGGCCTTCACAATCTTTTTAAATTCCCTCTCTTGTGTGGGGGAAAAATGGATATAAAAAATGAATGTAATACAAAGAAGTCATGCATAAGTAGCTGTATAAAAAGCTGCACTTTCTAAATGAATCTTTATTGGTGACCAGTACCTGCTGTTATATTTTGAGACAGCGTTGTGTCTTAAATACATGTCTCTACTGCATAAAACACAACTATAATCCTTGCTGTTTTGTCATTTATTCAGTCGTTATACGAATGCTACACCAGTTGCCAAATGTTAGCTCAACTTTTTTCTGTTTATTTAATCACACCCGAGGCTCTTGATTAATGCTGCTGTGATTTTATTGGAGTTGGCCTTAATTAACTAAACCTCAGTGTGGCACATAGCCAAAAATGAGAAGAATGTGATTATTTTGCACATTATCATCATCGCAGTGGTGAATTTTGAGCAAAGCTCCATGGGATGATTTTAAATCATGTTATTTTACCAAACAGTGACTCACATGTGGTTATCCTTCAAAATATTATTGCAATAGCAATATGAGAATTGACGACTTCTACTTTTTTTATTCATTTAAATTAGTTCTAAGAAGAAAATGACAAAACAAATGATGAGTTGCTCCAGATATCCTGTTTACGACGCACCTTTTCGGATGCAGATCATAGGCCTAAGTGAATGGTCATATGTACATACATGATCCTCCTACTTCTTACAATGTCTGCAGGTGCAATATCTCTCCTGAGTAAGAATGCTGTGCTCCTGAATAAAAGAGTTGGGCCTAATCTTTCCAATTGCTTTGTCCTCCATGAAAAGTCATTTAAAACTGATTAAAGTGGCCCATAGACATTAAAATGCTGCCCCATTTGGCTAAATACAGCACTTTATTGTTTATTTGCCCCCTAAAATTTCCATGCAACCACTTCAGTCCTAGCCATATTTACCTCTTCATTACCAGACCATTTTTCATTTCTGTGATGGTTTGACTGACAATTACTCTGTCATACAACACCATGCCTAAAATAATTTTACATCTTTTTTTTTTTAGACCGATGGTGCTTTCCTTTAGTAGTATTTAATAAATTGACTGTAGGAACGAAAAAAAAAAAGACTAAATATTTAAAAAAAAAAGTTTTCCCTTATATTCGGTTATCGAAAAATGCCGGGTCAGTACAAATGCATTGAAAATTACCCCTTTTTGGGAAAAACACCCAAAGCTCTCTCTTTTTTTTTTTTTTTTTTTGTAAATGAAGGAACATACTGGCATTGAGGGTAGGGGTGCTGAAATTAATCGTTGCATCAATGCATTGCGATTTGGGTGTCCCTGATACGGCATCGATGCATAATAACCAGAAAATCTATGTCGGGTGACGTCATGACGACTAGCCCCGCCCCTCCCTGGAAAGCGCTCGGAGCGTATTTTTAAAATGACTTTCTTTTAATAAATGTTGTGTTACTATGGATGATGTGCCCCCGCTGTATGTGCTTTTTAAAAAACTATGTCACTTCATACCGAATTTCCCCGTAGTACGATACGATCCCGCTCATGTGACTCCCGCCCCTCTCCGCTCTCCTCTCACATGTCTCCTGAGTCCTGACGTCAGTGGGGAATTCTCAGTACCGCCCGCCTATCTTCTGATACGATAACTATAGTCAGCGGGCAGGACTGAGAATTCCCCGCTGATGTCAGGACTCGGGAGACACATAAGAGGAGATCAGAGAGGGGCGGGACGGGACGGGAGTCACATGAGCGGGATCGTATTGTACTACGGGGAAATTCGGTATGAAGTGACATAGTTTTTTAAAAAGCACATACAGCTGGGGCACATCATCCATAGTAACACAACATTTATTATAAGAAAGTAACTTTTAAAACAGTAACCTTACACCTCTTGCTCCGTGCTGACAGGTCCCTGGCTATCCTGTGCACATTCCACTGTTAACTCCTAGTTTGCTGGAAGGTGCAAATAGGAATGCCAAGGAACTGTCAGCACCAGTGGTAGCCCGTTCATTGTGGTGGGGGGGTGGTTAGTGATGGCTGCATTTGATGGGGACAGGTGGCTGCGTTTGACGTGCGCAGGTGGCTGGGTTTGACGGGTGCAGGTGGCTGCGTTTGACGGGCACAAGTGGCTGCGATTGACGGGCACAAATGGCTGGCTTTTGACGGGCACAAGTGGCTGCGTTTGACGGGCACAAGTGGCTGCGTTTGATGGGCACAAGTGGCTCCATTTGATGGGCACAGTGAGGCTGCATTTGATATGGGAGGTTCAGTATTTTTCAGTTTGTTTGCACCCCCCAAAAATATTTTGAGCACCAGCTGCCACTGGTCCAGCACAGAGACAGTACAGGGAACTTCACAGGGCTGTTTGTCATCTGTGGATTCTATCCCTTCTGACCTCCAAGCAGCCGTGTGTGTGTGAATCTGTGTACCCTGTAGTGCACCGGATTAGTGCACTTTTTAGTGAGGTTATTTTTAATTCAAAGCGGAGTTCCAGTCAATTTTTTGTTTATTAAAAGTCAGCAGCTACCAAAAAGTGCATCTTCTGACTTTTAATAAAAAGACACTCACCTGTCCCACAATCCAGCGACGTGACCACCCAAACCCTCTCTTCTCTCCCCCGCCTACTGTGGACATCCGGCTGTGACAGCTTGCAGCTTCACAGCTGGGTGTGCATGTCTCACTGCGCTGTCCTGCATAGCCGGGCAATCTTTTGGGAACTCAGAAGATTGCAGGGTGGAAGGGCCGCCTAGGCGGCCCAAGTGGAAGTGGGAGATCGTCGGTATTCGTGATGCATCGTGATATCTAATCGAATCGTTGACCAGATAATCGTAATCGAATCGTGAGACCAGTGAAGATGCGCACCCCTAATTGAGGGGGTTAAAACCTGAATCTTGGTAATGGTACACTAGATGCATAAAATGCATATGTCGTGACAAATAGGGAAAAGAAGGTGGAAATGTTATTGTAGAGGTCACGTACAGTGGGAGGATGGAGTTGAAGAGATTTGTGTTAAGATGTTCAAGATAGAGGAGATGAAGCAGTTATTGTACAGGTCGCAAAGAGAACAGCATGGTGTTGAGCTATATAGTGGAGGGTTGACAGTGAAAGGGTTAAAAAAATTTCACTACATTGAGTGATTCATTCAATAGTTCCTCCTCCATTTTAAGAAGGGGAGGGCTCACACATGTGAACATGTCAGTGTTTACATCATGTGAGCAGGGTGATTGGTCATCACAATGATCATGTGGTACAGAGCTGCTCAGACTGGCTCTTTACATCCGTCCGAGGACTGCTTGTTTATATCCATTACCTTGTGCACTTTTTTTGGAGTCATGTTTATAAACAGAACTCCAGAAATAGATTTTTATTTTTTTATGGTGGTAGAAAAGTGGTTTATCTGAGCTTTATATATTCCATTACATCCAGACTATGCAGATTTTTCACTGTGCTTCTGGGAACATTAAAAAGCCTCTTGTCACAGGATTCTTTGCTGAGACACTTGGATCCAGGGCCGCTTAGGTGGAGTTTATTTTTCTGGTTCGGGGCTGTGCCTTCTGATCCGACTTGTTATGCTGCAAGGTTTGATAGATGTGACCTTTTGACTTGGCATGCATGATTTGAGTACGTTGTGTACATGAGTAAAATGTCTATTCTATTGTTTGCACTGGATGTACTTTGTTGTGTTTCAAAAATAGGTTTGTGTCCACTCTCTGGGAATGACATTTTTACCTATTGTTGAATTGTTCCTGTTAGCTGGAAATAGGCAGAGAATGCACACAATATGACAATCGCACCAAAACTTTACTTGTTATATTGTTTATAGGAAAAAGAATGTTTACTGAATGTATTTTAGTATAGACACAATGTGGGAAATCAAGGACATAAACAATATACTTTGTAAATGGTTTCTTAACTTGGCTACAATGTATCCTGATATGTCACAATACACTGCAAACAGTATTTTTTCAAAATGGCTCTTCACTTATTTAAAGTCAATTCTTGAAGTGCAGATTTTTACCTAGGCTGAGTTTTTTCAACGGTCTTCTGCAGGCAGGATGAAGCATTTCCTCTGTTTCCTCTCCCCTACTGATCACTCAGACTGTACTTTGTTGCAAGTGACAAGGTAAGATGCTATAGTTTGGGGGTGGGAGGGCAAGATTTGTGACATTGGTAAACAAAGACAAAAATTGCTAACAACTTAAGGACCACCCTCCGCATATATACTGCGGCTGGGCGGCCCTATTGTGTGAAACAATGTACCTGTATGTAGTTTCGTGTACGAGTCACTGTGGGTGCGCGCCCCAGCTGCACAGCAGGGGAGCCAATGAACAGCGATCTCTCAGTACTCCCAGTCATCCCCCCCCCCCAGTTAGAAACACCTCCCTAGGACACTTAACCCCTTAAACACCCCCTAGTGTTAACCCCTTCCCTGCCAGTGTCATTTATACAGTAATCAGTGGCTATTTTTAGCTCTGATCACTGTAATAATGTCACTGATCCCAAAAAAGTGTCAAAAGTGTCCAATCTGTCACAGTCCCGCTAAAAATTGCTGATCACCACAATTACTAGTAAATTTTTTTTTTTTAAATGCCATAAATCTTTCCCCTATTTTGTAGATGCTATAACTTTTGCGCAAACCAATCAATATACACTTATTGCAAATTTTTTGCAAATTTTTTTTTTTGTTTTTTTCCAAAAAGATGTGGAAGAATACATATTGGCCTAAACTGATGAAGAAATTGTTTCTTTACATTTTTTGGGGGGATATTTATTATAGCAAAAAGTAAAAAATATATATAACTTTTGTCAAAATTGTCGGTCTTTTTTGATTTTAGTGCAAAAAAATAAAAACCGCAGAGGTGATCAAATAGCACCAAAAGAAAGCTCTATTTGTGTGGAAAAAAAGGACATACATCTTATGTGGGTACAACACTTTTTTTTTCTAAATTCCAGCTCCCCTATGTACCAATATAGCATTCATGTACTTATTTTGCAAAAATAAAATTGCTTTCCATTTATTCTACACATGCTTACCTCACTCTCTTCATAGTGGTTTAAACACACTGCTCGATTACTTCTGCCTTACTTCCTGGTCGGACTTTAGGTCTTGACACAGGAAGGAGTTGACCAGCTGATCTTATTAGCACACACCCTGCATCATCTAACCTCAGCTGGTCAAATTCCTGTGTCATGACCTAAAGTCTGGAAGTAAGGCAGAAGTAATCGAGCAGGGTTTTTAAACGGCTATGAAAAGACTTGGGTAAGTCGATGTGGAATTAATGGAAAGCTGTTTTATTTTTGAAAAATCATACTAGATTGGTACATAGGGGAGCTGGAATTTAGAAAAAAAAAAAGCAGAGCTTGGCCTCCTTTAAATCGGCCATAGATGGATCGAATTCAGCAGGGACTGGCCGAGATTCAATCCATCTATGAGCAGGCTGGTTGTACTGAAGTGGATATGGCTAGTGCTCTTAGCCATTGGTTGAGAGCGCTGATCGGGTGCCGTTCGGGAGACCTTTTTTTGGTCATACCCCTTCAACAGAAGCAGGCGCAGTGGCTGGCTTTTGTCAGACTGGCTGCCGTACACACGTGTGTGTCAGCCGGTTGCTATTGAATGTGTACCATGTGTACGGGGCTTAGGTTAAGTAAAAAAAAAAAAAAAAAGTACAGAATGGTACTTGCAGTAAATATGAAGTGTCCCTTGTGCTGCTGGCTGTTTTAGTTGAAATTAGTTATTTATAGTTATCTGACCCCCCCCAGGTCCTTTGGCACGTAATAATGCCCACAGCACCAAATCTATGAATGGAGGAGGCAGGCCTTTCATTCATCTGCCTGTCCTCCCAAAAATAAAGTGCTGACAGAAGCTATAGTACATGTTCTATAAATGGAGGAGAGGTGGAAAGGGCAGGCATAGCTGGCACTCTTAATGAGTTATCATAACTGGTCCCTAAGCCTGTAGAAACCCCTGTAGTATTGGATTGTGGCTGCAGGATTGGGGAGGTTCAGAGGACTTCCCTGCCAAGACATTGTCTTCTGACAGAGGGACTCTCTGCTGTCATAATACACTGATCAGTTGCTGCAGCCCCTAATTGGCAAACTTTTCCCAACAAATGATTGACCTCTGTTAAACAGGGGTTGCCACACACTGATCGAAATTCGGCTTCCTGATAAACCAGACACATTTTAATCCATCTATGACTAACTTTAGGTTTCAAGAAAGTTTACTCCGTACGTTTGGAGAAAAAAAAGGTGAAGGTCTTCTAAGGAGAGCCTGAGCCAGCCGCTCCTGCCCCTCCACTGCCCAGCGCTCCAGTGAGTGAGGTACAGCAGGCCCGAGAACTGAGCAATTAGAAATCCTTGGCATTGGACTGATGCCGCAGCTATCTAGGTAAGTATATATGTTTGTTTGTTTTCTTTTCCTGCACTTCTCCTTTCAATACAAACAAAAGAAAGCTTTATCTGTCAACACAAAAAGATATAAAATTAATTTGGGTACAGTGTTGCGTGATTGTCAAAGTATCAGCAATGAAAAATAACCTGGTAATGAAGGGTGAGTAATATGCGGGCACTGATGTGGTTAAAGAAAAGCCACACGTCTGGTAAAAATTATACCATTAATTTTCTAATTTTATAAAAGGGGACTCTTTATATTATATTATATTATATATATATCTAATCTCAATTTCGCCATCTGTATATCTGGGGAGATATATACAATCGCATAGGGTCAGGGAGCGTGTTATACAGTAGGTACTATTTCTGTGTAATTGTGCAATGGTTTGAAAATGTAGTCACTGACAGAAGACATGTGGTGTGATGGTGTCTTGGCAAATTTCAAACAATTGCAAGCTGTTATATGCTAAGTGAGAAGAGCTGGACAAACCATGTGAGGCTTATTTACTAAAGGAGTTGGGAATTGTCCCACAATAAATTGTGTGAATATTTACTTTTCACATATTTGGATGATTGAAATGAATATTCACACAATCAGCCCCTATGTATCGCATTCTGTTTGTGTGTATAAAAAAAAAAACGAGTGTAGTAGCAATATGCTGTCTATTTTGACTATTTCTTATTTTAAAGTAATATTAACCACTTCAACCCCGGAAGATTTGGCTGCTCAAAGATCAGGCCATTTTTTGCGATACAGCACTGCGTCGCTTTGACAATTGCGCGGTCGTGTGACGCTGTACTCAAACAAAATTGACGTCCTTTTTTTCCCACAAATAGAGCTTTCTTTTGGTATTTGATCACCCCTGCGGTTTTTATTTTTTTTGCTATAAACAAAAAAGAGCGCCAATTTTGAAAAAAACACTATTTTGTACTTTTTGCTATAATAAATATCCCCAATTTAAAAAAAAAAAAAAAGCAAATATGTATATGTAAGATATGTATTCTTCTACATATTTTTGATAATAAAAATGGCAATAAGCGTATGTTGATTGGTTTGCGCAAAAGTTATAGCGTCTACAAAATAGGGGAAAGATTTATCACATTTTTATTTATTTATTTATTTTTACTAATAATGGCGGTGATCAGCGATTTTTATCGGGACTGCAACATTATGGCGGACAGATTGGACACTTTTGACACATTTTTGGGACCATTGGCATTTATACAGCGATCAGTGCTAAAAAAATGCACTGATTACTATGTAAATATCACTGGCAGGGAAGGGGTTAACAGTAGGGGGCGATCAAGGGGTAACTGTTACCTAGGGAGTGATTCTAACTGGGAGGATATGGGACTGCCTGGGTGAGGAGACCGATCATTGTTCATACTTAGTATGAAAAACAGATCACTCTCCTCACCCCTTACAGCATGGATATCTGTCTGTTTCCATTGAGAGATCTCCATTCTGTCTCTGTGTGGAGCGATCGCGACCGCCGGGGACCCGCATCGGCTCCGGCGTTGCACCCCCTAGTGGTCAAAAGGCAAGCCAACATATAGCTACGACAGATCGCCCAGGGGAGCACCAACCTGCCGCACTATAACTGTGGTGGCTGTTTGGGAAGGGGTTAAACTATATTTAAAAAAAAAATGTTATACTTACCTGTTCTGTGCAGTGATTTTGCACAAGATTCTCCTCTTCTCGGGCCCCTCGTTTGGCGCTCCTCCCTCCAGCTGAGTGACCCCACAGCAAGCAGCTTGCTATGGGGTCACCCAAGCCAAGCAGCAACTCTGTATATCCATTCAGACATTGAGCCGCGGCTTGGTCTCGCCCCTCTCTCTCCTCATTGGCTCACTGACCTGTGTCTCAGCCAATCAGGAGGGAGAGACCAGACAGCCGATGCTCTCGTGCAACATGGCCTTATGGGGCTCAGATAAGTATTAGGGGAGCTGCTGCGCACCAAAGGTTTTTTTTTTTTAATCTTAATGCACCTTCTGCCAAAATGAACAAAAAAAGGTTTTGATTGTATTTCAATAATGAAGTGGAAAATGGAAATTAATTGGTAAATTACACAATAAATTAAATTTTGTGTGGTCAAACCAGACATTTGGTCATAAGATGTGTATTCCGCTAACACACCCAGTACTGATACTGCACATATTGAGGTCAACTTTTCTTAGTTAATCTCTTTGGCTCTTTTATGTTTCCCTGGACATTTTGTACAAATTTTAAAGCAAATTTTAAGGGTCTAATTAAGTAATAAAGCAATCACTCAGTGTGTACCAACAGTCAAATAAAAAACTTGATTTTCCTTGCTATTTTAAATATTCAAAGTTGCTGAGACAATAGCGCATTTATATAAATTGGTGAACCTTGTGATGTGATCCTTTTGAGAGAGTAGGTGTTGCAAATCACAAGATAAGATAAGAAAAAATTCCCTTGTTTATTTAATGCTAAAATGTTACTTATTCTCTCTTTTTAGATAGAGATATTTAACTGGAACAATTGCATCTATTAAAACCACATGATAACGGGCTCCAGGCAAATCGAGCAAGGCCAATGAATGTGTTTTTTTGTTAACATATAGTGTATATAGATTGCTATCTCACAAAGCCTCCCATGTTTTAAAAGATTTTTCTCTTAACACATTGTCATAAAATGGAAATAGTTGAAACATTCATAAGCCAAAGGCTGCCATGTCCCTTAACTGAATTCCAAAGAAAAATGTCTCCCATGGGACTTTAATGCAGCAAAACCAACAGTGTATGTAAAAGAAAAAGTGTTTGTACAAATGTATAAAAATGTATAAAAGCAATAAATAAAATAAAGTTATCATATACACTCTGGTACATTCACAACCAGTGTACCCCTAAGTTCTGGGCTACAGTGAATCAATACATATATAAAGCATCCACAAAGCATCTTTTGCCACAGTTACCCAATACGTTTTGATTAATATATAATCTTTATCAGGGGGTAGTAGAAGTACCTGCATAAAAGAAAAAAAATGAAAAACATACAAGAATATGCATTAGATAATTAGTTACATAAATGTATATAACTCACACAGATCACTGGAGTGAGGAATAAAAGTCGTTCAAGCTTCACCTTGAAGTGTTATGCCCTGTACACACGGTCGGATTTTCCGATGGAAAATGTGTGATAGGACCTTGTTGTCAGAAATTCCGACCGTGTGTGGGCTCCATCACACATTTTCCATTGGAATTTCCGACACACAAAGTTTGAGAGCTTGCTATAAAATTTTCCGACAACAAAATCTGTTGTCGGAAATTCCGATTGTGTGTATACATATCCGACGCACAAAGTGCCACGCATGCTCAGAATAAATTAAGAGACGAAAGCTATTGGCTACTGCCCCGTTTATAGTCCCGACGTACGCGTTTTACGTCACCACGTTCAGATTGATCGGATTTTCCGACAACTTTGTGTGACCGTGTGTATGCAAGAAGTTTGAGCCAACATCCGTCAGAAAAAATCCATGGATTTTGTTGTCGAAATGTCCGATCAATGTCCGACCGTGTGTACAGGGCATAAGTCCACTTTCGTGGAGAAAAGAAATCGCAAAGAAAGAAAACACAATATAGTGTATACAATTGCGACACAAGTCAAATTTGTAATTGAGTGTTATTAAAAATTACCTTTCCTTTTCTGTCTGAAGCTCTAACTTTTCTGAAAATGCAATGCAATATGGCTACCTGAAAGTGTTCTGTACACAGAGTGTGTACAGAACGCCCTGCAGATATATCATTTTCTGCTTGTGTGATTGGCTCACTAATTTTCCCAGAAGTCTGCCCCAAGATACAAGTTAAATTTCAGGCATCCCTGCAATAAAAATTTCATTTTTGGTGAGATATACACAATAGGAAATCACGTCAAAGGAATGCAGGCCCAGCAGCTTTCCTCATTAGAGCCCTGCAGGTGCACAGCTGATTGATAATTATGAAACGACTCCCATTACACTCACTTTCTCACATGTATACAGAGAAACACACAGGGATTTCTTTAAAATAACAAAAAGTAGGAATCTGCAACAAAGTTTGTTAAAATTCTTGTAATGTACATGGATCACCCAGAGGGAGTTACGCTTTAAGGTTTGGGTCACACTGATGCGAACCTGATGTGATCCGAAATAGATTTGTATGCCATCTGAAAATACATTGTTTTCTATGGATCATCGCACATCAGTGCGGTTAAAAAAAGGGTCCTATGCGAGTTTGCCGTGGTGCAAATTTAATGTCCAGCTATGCCCAGTCCCCTCAGAAATTGCAATAAATTTGCACCTGTCAAAACACAAATCACACTGTGAAATTGCATCAATTCGCACTGCATCAATGTGAACCACGCTTAAAGGACCCCAAGACCCAAAAGAGCCTGACATCAAAGCCCACAAGGGGCCAGGATGGCTTCCCACGGTCAGTTAAAGCAAGCCAACATCCACAACAAGGTCCAAGTGAAAAAATGGGGAAATGTTATAGTATGTACTGGTTGACAGATTTGTATAAAAATTATTGTCAAAATGATAAAAAAAAAAATTATGAAAATCTTAGATGACAGGATACAGGAAGGAGATAAATATGAACTTCAGTTTCAAGATGGAATATAACCTTATAATGTAAATGTAAAAACATCCATAAATTAAAACCATATAGTAAGATGCCAAACAAAGTTATCAATAATGGCATCAAAAATACGTGTCAATAGATGTCAAAATTACAATTGGAAACGCCAATCCTAGTAATGTCCCAAAACAAACGAGGACACTCTAGAAATTTTTCAAAAATGGCAAAAACATAAGAAAATCACAAATCATATACAAGGGTGGGCGCAACATTCCTGATCCTGGCAAGGAGGCAAATGGTAGTAACATGGAGCCTCCTAACTTATTTATAATGACTCATTTAATTAGTCGAGGGGCGTGGGTCACAAGGACTGGTCAAGAGTGTGATGAGCCACGCCAAATTCCCAGCTCCCTCGGAGTCCTCGTGGTGGGTACAGCTCCCCCACCAGTCCATAGGGATGTCACACTGCTGCCAACTGCAAGTGTGATAACACAGCATCATGACATCATGCGTGAGAAGCTCTGCGGTCGACGTGTACCAAGAGCGCACCAGCACAGACATACACCCGCCCACAATAACCAGCCAGGTGGGGGCAATGAAATGCCCACGCTGACCAGAAGTGCAGAGCAGGGCAAAACAGGGGACAAATCAGGCAGGATTAAAACTGCTCGAACTTCCCCCTGTGTCCATGCTGGGTGGGGGGAAGACGCATTGGCTTTTTGTTTCTCCATTTTTTTGTGTCATACCAACACAAGCAAAAGAAATATACATGAGAACGCCTAAACATTTGTAACGGCAACAATTTTCTGGGTTAAGTGATGCATTATCGGACAAATGCAAGGGTGCCAATATTTTTGTCCATGATTGTATGTGCTTATGTGAGAGGTACCATATCCTCATTGAACATAAGAATGGTTAGATTACAGTAAATAACAAGTACTGTGATAATAATAAAACCCAGCTCTTGAGGATGTTACAATATAGTTGAGTGCAATAATCTGGTCTGTACTTTCTACATACTGTAGGATCTATTTTAGGTAAGGGAAGTGGTTCTCACAGACGGTGAGAAAGGAGGGGAGGAAAAGTAAAGAGTACAGGTACAATAGGCCTTCGTCAAAGCCAGGGAGTAGGAAATGTGTAATCCAGGGTTGCCAGATCATTAGGTATTTGTCCATTTTTTCAGTTTTCTCATGGATCATTATCCAGGCAATTTGAGATCTAGTTTCAACAGTAGAAAGGGTGGCTGTTTTCCAGGCTATAGTTTTTTTTGCTTCTGTAAGAACATGTAGCATCAGTTTAAGTTAGGTTTTGTGGAGGTTGGTGGGATCTTAGGTTAACACCCAAAATTTTTGCACCCTTGGACAGGTCCATCAAATATGGAAGAAGTCCCTTTCTGAGCACAGTTTTTGAAGCACAAGGAAGAATACCCAGGCACATGTCAGGATATTCTAGCCAGTAAAAAGCGTTAGCACTTTATAATTATTCTGCAGGCTCCATTTTTTTATTTTTAATTACATGCCACAGTCATCCAAATCTTATCTCGATGCCTTCTGGCAGCAGTTGTTGGTGCCAGGGTAAAGGGTTGCAAAAAATGGTCACAATTAAGACACGGCGCAGATCGGGTGAACATTGCTGTATCTGTAGATAGCAACACGTTTTTATTCTTTAGCTGGCCATACATTGGTAGATTTTTTTCTTGTGAAAAATCTGATCAGTACATTTTACAATACCTTAAGAGATCTGATGAATGTCGTTCAAAATTTAATTTGCTTTTAGTATTCGAGTTTGGCGTGAATGGACTTTCCAGAACGAAAACCACATTTCACTGTCGATACACTTTTCATCCTGCTCCTTCGATGTTATGCTTCAGGCTACATCCACCCAGTGATTAACATTGCAGACAACTAGCAGTTTCAAAAGATCAGCAATGACAGCCCACAGTTGACAGTTTGGTACCCAAAAATGTGGTTAAATTGGTTACAGGCAAAAAGTCAAGATTGAGTGTGTATGGACTGACAGGGTTATAGCCATCTCTAACATTTGCCAGTCTTTGTTAGCACAGATTAGATTAAATTATTGATTGTATCATACCACAGAGTTTTCCTGTGGATACATCAGTATACAGTGCCACGTCCTATATATTTGGAATAGCAAGAACGAATGGGACTTGGTCTTTTTAGGCACAACCAAAAAATTATACAAAAATAATTTAATTTTATTATAAACACATAAATAATTACATGATTGCTAAAAAACCCACATTGATAAATCAATACATAATATACAATACCGCTGCTGTACAGAACCAATGATAACTACAAGGCGATTAGGAGATTAATCAAGTTCATCCCATATTGTAATATGAATCCAGGAGTATGGTAAACTGGCAGTTAAGCGGAAAGAAGATGTTCAGAAAAGACAATTTGCTTTACATGTTACGCGCTCATTACGCTTCTTCAGGAGAATTTACATTGACTATCAAAACATGGAAGAAAAAGAACATACATAAATATAATACATAATACTACAAAACAACAGAATATCGATATAATACACATTTAGTGAGCTATTACATCTAGACCCAGGGAGGCCATTACCCGAGCATCTCAAGTGCGGACAGAGAGAGACAAACCAGATTGCTATAGGAGCGTGCATAATATGATGTGACACGTCTGTGGGAAACAGAGGTAAAGGCCCCATAGGGGTAACCTAAATATGGTTAATAATATACAGTCACTCTAAAGACACCCAGGAAGAGGGTAGGTATCAATAGGGGAATTGTACGGCCCTTAAAGAGGAACCAACATCCCAAAGTGCATCTGCTATGGTTATTTATACTGGGAACCAGGGGTATACCCATGTATACTATAACGTATATTGATAATATTAACAAAAGCATATATTTACTGAGTAATGTGGGATAATTGAACACATGCGATTTTAAAAACAGCACGAAATAGCACAGACGGAGATGCGAAAGGTCGCAGGGTGGAGTAAGAAAATAGCTCAGAACCTATCACAAGGGAGAGTAGCAAAATAGATATTACCTAAAATAAAATGTCACAGAAAGCTAATTAGCTAACACTGCTTGAATGGAATCCTTAATATATTAATGTAGCAAGATAGACTGAAAAAATAATAAGACTATTGATGGTGAAACTCAACATGCAGGTAGAACACCCCAGGAATTGGGTCAAAGAGCCAAGGACGGGCCAAAAGATGGTTCTAGTAGTGAGACATATCCCATAATAATACAATAGATGCCAGGTAGGATGATAAGCGAGATGTCTAAATTAAGCCCAATGTGCTATTCATTCGCAGAGAAACCCAAACAACGCACTGGTGTATCCTCAAGAATCTGTCTAAATGATAGGACCTATAGCAAATATAAAAGCTATATATCTCAAAAGATCGCATAATAGGGGGAAGGGGGGGGGGGGGGTCCAGTGAACATACCCAAAGCGAACCTAAAGTACATACCTTTGTAAACGAGACCCCACACCAACCGCTGCCTCCGTGAGGCTAATAACCGTGATATGTAATAGCTACGTTAGACTCTAAACACAGCGTGCTTTTTAAATGCACGCCCCACCTGTAGTCAGGATTTCCCAGATCATTAGGGATTTGTTCCTTCTTTCAGTCTCCTCATGCCTCATGGATCATTATGTGGGTAATTTGAGATCTAGTTTTAACAGTAGAAAGTGTGGCTGTTTTCCAGGCTATAGTTTTACTTCTGAAGGGGAGCATGTGGCATTAGTTTAAATTTGGTTTTGCAAGGGCCGCCTGATTGCATACAAAGTGAAACTCGTAAGGTTTGACCTCATATTATATGGTTTTGGTAAATCTGAAGACAAAAATCTGCAGAAAATCTAATAGTGTGTATGGGGTCTTAGGTTCAGCAGTGCATATTTTGCTTGTAATGATATCATGGAATCTAGTAACTTGGTGAGCATGTGGAAAACTACAATGTAACATTTTTGAACCACTGAACATGTCCATCAAATATGGAAGAAGTTCCTATCTAAGCACAGCTTTTGAAGCACAAGAAGGAATAACCAGGCACATGTCAGGATATTCTAGCTGGTACAAAGTGTTAGAACTTTATAATTAGTCTCAAGAGCCTGCACACTCCATTTTTTTTTATTTTTATATTACATGCCACAGACATATAAATCTTCTTATCTCAAGTGCCTTCTGGCAGCAGTTGTAGGTGTCAGGAAATAACTCTATCAGTATTAACTTGGACTTGAGCCTTGTTATCTTTTATGAATGTTTACTCTATAAATACATTGCAGGTGATCATTTCCTTACCATTAATTAGCAAATTACATAATATTCAACAAGGGATGTGTGATGACAACTTGAGAGGTAAAAACTTCTGTTTTCTTCCTTTAGAAAACCAGTGCCCATATGAGTGAACAATGGGTAAAGGATTGCAAAAAAATTGTCACAATTACGACACGGCGCAGATCGGGTGAACATCGCTGTATCTGTGGATTACAACGCGTTTTTATTCTTTAGCTGGCGATACATTGGTAGATTTTTATTTTTATTTTTTTTTTTTGTGAAAAATCTCAGTACATTTGATAATACCTTGAGATCTGATAAATGTTGTTTAAAAGTTCTTCAAAATGTAATTTGCTTTAAGCATTCGAGTTTGGAGTGAATTGAATTTACCAAACAAAAAACACATTTCACTGTTAGAATTTCTATTGTGCGAGAAAAATTATCCATCCTGCTCCTTCGATTTTAGTTATCACTACGGTCAAATTCGGTAATTGGTTTGACCCGATTAACATCAAACGAACTTTCTGAAAACTAACATTTTTTAATGAACTTCAAGTGGTATATGGCTAGCTTTAGAAAACTATTCATCTGCAGGTTTATGCCTGTGCTTACAGACAGAAGCGGCAAGGGGCTTTTTTTTCATTTTTAGTTATTTGCCATTCTGTTTTCCAACATCAGTGGAAATGCTGTTATCTCAAATAGTATTTTATGACAATGTGTAATTAAGCCTAAGCCAGAGTTTGATCTGTGTAAAAAGGGTGATCCAAGCAGAAGGCGCTGTTAAGATGTCAAAGGTTGTGTGTCTACAAGCTCCAGTGATGGAAATCCAAACATGTCCCTGCCCTCTATCCATAGCACAGATATTAAAGGGGTTGTAAAGGTTCATTTTTTTTGTTTGTTTTTTAAATAACATGTCATACTTACCTCCTCCTGTGCAGGGGTTTTGCACAGAGTGGCCCCGATCCTCCTCTTCTGGGGTCCCACAGCGGCGCTCCTGGCTCCTCCTCTTCTCGAGTGCCCCCACGTAGAGAGCCGCATTCCATGGGGGCACTCATGCGGACGCGCTCCTGAGTCCTGCTGCTCCAGAGTCCATAGAATGCATTAAGGTGAAAAACTTCTAGGGTTTCCAACCCCTTTAACACTTGGGTTAACCAAGCATCCATGTGTATGCTTCGGGCTACATCCACAGACATTTGGAATTATGCCTAAACTTCTGTCTCTTCTCCGATGTCTGCAAGCCTCCTGATATTCCAAGCATGGACAGATTAATGTACCCGTTTAGAGCCAGTCAGGCAGAAGTAACCAGCAAAGCCTTGTTTGCACAGGTGTTCAAAAAGGTTTCTCAGAACATGATTGTGATGCCTGTTCAGTGCCTCTCCCCAACTTTTTTTTTATCCAACAAAGATTTGTATTGAAGATACATCAACATACAATGCCGATAGTACATTTTCAGTGTAAAGCCCAGCAGAAACGCACCCGCCACTGAGGACAATTTTAGCAAACTAGTAAGCCTGTTAATACAGTAAACAAGACATCTTGCCTAAACAGGGGGACCAAGCAACAGTAAATTTTGCACCATACACAGACAAACTGTCCCCACTCGAGTACTATGTCAATATACCCTGCAGAGATACATAAAACTAGCCAGCATTGAGCAAGTAGCCTATCCATGGTCAAATCCACCAGAGCAACCCCCGGAACATCCAACCACGGTACCAATAACCTCTCAAATTTATGCTCATTTCCCCTATGTTGGTATATAAGCTTTTCCATGCTTAACAGTTCACCAATATTCTTGACCCACCCCCTCACAGTAGGGGGGACCTTGGACTTCCAATGTACCATGATCAGTTTGCGTGCCTGGAATAAAGTTCTAAGGATAGCCTCCCTGGTATACACTTCCTAGTCATACTCTTCCAATATACCCAATAAGCAGGTCTTTGGGTCTATGGGAAGGACCACCTGAAAGACAGAGTTGATCCTATGTACCACCCGTGCCCAGTAGGAATGAAGTTTCTGGGGACGCCAAAAAAGGTGTATGAGCTCTCCATGGTCCCGCTTACACCTTGTACAAGTAAAGTCTGTTTGTAGGCCCATCAAGTGGAGCCTGTGAGGCGTAAAATACACCCTTAGGAAAATATACACTTGAGTTAACCTTTGCGATACGATTAATGAGCACGTGACCACAGCCTGAAAGGCTTCTTCCCATTGTTTACCTTCCAGATAGCCAACATCTCGTTTCCAATGATCCATCACTCAAGGGTGCCGACTCAGGTAGGACTGTGAAAGTATGGCATAACTTTGTGAAATAAATCCTTTGGAGGATTCGGCATCCCTAATGAGACTGAACAACGGAGTGGGCGACGAGTGACATTCCGAGGATTTACTCTGTGCCTTAACTGCATGCTGCCTATAATAAAAGTGCATAGATAATGATACATTTAACTTATTCTGCAATGCAGCAAATGTCAGAAGTGCCCCGTTATGAAATATTTGTTTAAGATGCGTTACTCTTTATGCTGTCCACCTACCTGCACACTGTAGTTTCGACAACTTCATATAGGTATCATTACACCCACCATATGGGGCTAAATTCTGTATAGCCTGTTGCCTTCTGAAGGTATTTGGTCTTGTTCCAGACCTTCTGAATAAGATTATATGTCGGGTATCGTTTGCGCGCTAATCTAAAAGCCTGCGCTTCAAGGGCCAGTACAATGGATTCCCTGTGGGGAGTGTGAGACATCACCACGATGGATGAGCTGCGCTCTGTCATCCAACCCATTCCCCATGCCGATGGTACCTATGAGGTGTTGTAACTGAGCTGCTAAATAATACAACCAAGGGTTGGGCAAAGCCAACCCACCATCATCTTTAGGCCTTTGTAAGTGTTCTAGCTTGATTCTGGGAGAGCCCAAATTAGAGTGCGGAAAAGTGTATTAACTATATTATTAACTAAAGATTTTTAGTAGGATCACCATTGGGGTATTATGCAGGAAATAAAGTAGCTGTGGCAGAATAATAATTTTAATTAGATTTACCCTGATAAGCATAGGGAGTTCCATGTTTTAATACGGTCCCTAAAACGTGGAGCAGGGGGGAAATATTCAAGTGACAAAAGTCTCAGGGATGTGGCGTTACTTGGACTCAGAAATATTTAAATGATGATGTAATCGGTATGGGGCACGCCGGGGTTAGTTTGTACAGCATTACCGTTGAAGAACATCAGAGCAGATTTCGACCAGTTTATATTAAGGCCCGAAAATCCTCCAAATTCTACAATAGTGGCCATGCCTTCCCGTAGGGAGGCATCCGTGTCGCCTAGCATAAAAAGCGTTTTGTCGGCATACAACCTCGCCTTCTCCAGGACATTCCCGTAAGTGAAGCCAACAATGCCGGGGTGGGATCTGATCCTAATCGCCAAAGGCTCTATCGCCATTGCAGGATATAACAAAAAATTCCACTCTACCCAGGAAAACAAGCAGCTAACACGGCCAATGGATTATGTGCATAGAACAGATAACAAATTAAATGTAGCGCTAATATAAAAAGTCAAATAGCCACATATAGTGTGGCATAAAGACCATTACATTCCTCAAATCAACGGATCCCAATTGAATGGGGGGACATCAAAAAGTGTATTCAAAGATAAAAGGTATATCATACATAGATATAATGGGATAATAGTCCTCAAAATATGTGTGGCTTCATGTGAAAAGTGTCAGTGTGCAGAAGAAATCTGGAATGGAAAAAAACACCACCACCAACAATAGGGAGGCTAACCGGAACGTTTGAACCCAAAAAACCTACGTTCAATTGGGTCAAACAAGCTTGAAATTGAGCGGCTGCTGAAGTTCCATAGAAGATGAAGGAAGATCATAAGATGCTCTGTGGACCAGTGTGTACCTCAGGGTTGGTGCCCGCAGTGGATGGTGATTACATTGAATGTCCCTTATTTTCAAGGTTGCTTTGTTATCCAGGCCCTGTTGTGAAGTGACACCACATTCCATACTGTGTGACAGGGATCTGTAAAATCCTTTTCTTTAACCACTTCAATACAGGGCATTTGCACCCTCTTCCCGCCCAAGCCAATTTTCAGCGCTGTCACAATTTGAATGCCAATTGCGCGGTCGTACAACACTGTACCCAAAAGAAATTTGTATAATTCTTTACCCACAAATAGAGCTTTCTTTTGGTGGTATTTGATCACCTCTGCGGTTTTTATTTTTTGCATGAAGATACACTACAGATTCCTTTTAAGAAATCAGAAGTAATGAAAGATGTGTCCCTTGGAAAAGAACGCATTTTTTTTTAGATAGTAAATGATTCTCTCTATTGACTCTTGAATTTCCACTGTCTGAATTTCCTTGCAGCAGTTCTGTACAACTTGTCTTCTCTATTCCCTGGAAAGAAATTGTTCCACATGCAATTCTAGGTATGACTGGTGGTCTCTGTGACGTCACAGGCTGGCGGAATAGTTGAGATCTCAGATTGAGCTGAGGGAGAGCAGGTGCTGGCAGCGGATGCGGTTCCTTTGCAGAGCTCGGGGCATGATACTTGGATCCTTGTCTACCATCAATTGGAATATTGCAGAGACCACGAGTCATACCTAGAATTGCATGTGGAACAATTTCTTTCCAGAGAATAGAGAAGACAAGTTGTACAGAACTGCTGCAAGGAAATTCGAACAGTGGGAATGAGGAATTGGACATGGTGTGGCAATTACCTATCAAGAGTCAATATAGATAATCATTTACTATCTGAAAAAACTGCGTTCTTCTCCAAGGGACACATGTTCCATTACTTCTGATTTCTTAAAAGGAATCTGTAGTGTATCTTCATGCAAAAAATAAAAACCGCAGAGGTGATCAAATACCACCAAAAGAAAGCTCTATTTGTGGGGAAATAATGATAAATTTCTTTTGGGTACAGTGTTGTACGGCCGCGCAATTGTCATTCAAATTGTGACAGCGCTGAAAACTGAAAATTGGCTTGGGCAGGAAGGGGGTGCAAATGCCCTGTATTGAAGTGGTTAAAGAAAAGAATTTTACAGATCCCTGTCACACATTATGAAATGTGGTGTCACTTCACAACAGGGCCTGGATAACAAAGCAACCTTGAAAATAAGTGACATTCAATGTAATCACCATCCACTGCGGGCACCAACCCTGAGGTACACACTGGTCCACAGAGCATCTTATGATCTTCCTTCATCTTCTATGGAACTCCAGCAGCCACTCAGTCTCAAGCTTGTTTGACCCAATTGAACATAGGTTTTTTGCGTTTAAACGTTCCGGTAAGCCTCCCTATTGTTGGTGGTGGTGTTTTTTTCTATTCCAGATGTCTTTTGCACACTGACACTTTTCATTTGAAGCCACACATATTTTGAGGACTATTTTCCCATTATATCTATGAATGATATACCTTTTATCTTTGGATAAACTTTTTGATGTCCCCCCATTCTATTGGGATCCGTTGATTTGAGGAATGTAATGGTCTTTATGCCACACTATATGTGGTTATTTGACTTTTCATATTAGCGCTACACTTAATTTGTTATCTGTTCTATCGCCAATGCAAACTGTCTAGTACCTCTCCTCAGAGCAAAAGTGTAAGATATTTCCCCAAATGCCCTAATCGCAGGGTGTGGTTTAGCATGAAGTAGGCGCACCCACAAAATATACTGTGGACCAAACCGAAAGCATTCTAGTACTTCCCATAAGTATGCCCAGTCAATGCTATCAGAAGCCTTTGTGGGGTCTGAGGTTTACAATGCCCTGCTGCCAACATTGTCAGCTGTGGACTGTATGCTCAGGAAAAGCCTTCTCAAATGAATTGCAGTTGACTTATTTGCATTGAAACCAGCTTGGTCAGAGTGCACAAGTGACGTAATAGCCTCATTCATTCGGATTGCCAACACATTTGCAAGAATCTTTACCTCTCCTCAACTTTGATATGGCTCCATACTCCTCAATGAAAAGTTTCCTTATGGCTCTTCAAATATTGTTTGCAATTGGGGAGATTTACTAAAGCTGGTGTACACCGAATCTGGTGCAGCTGTGCATAATAACCAATCTGCTTCTAACTTCAGCTTGCTCAATTAAGCCTTGACAATAACACCAAGAAGCTGATTGGTTACTATGTACAGCTGCACCAGATTTTGTGTGCACCAATTTTAGTAAGTCTCCCCCCAATGTCTTATCATGTCATTGCAGGCTCATTGATTTTTCATAAACATTTTTGTGCTGCTAGTGTCTTTGTAAATAAGGTCTAAAGCAGCCAGGGAAAAAAATGCGCTTATACTCTCAAAATGGTTTATAAAAGGTCCTGGCTGTTCATATTCCAAATGAGTGTTTAATCAGTTTTGTATAGCTTTTTAGGCTGACGTAATTTTTAGGGCTGTGGAAATTAACTACTAATTCATCGATTAATTTTTTTGATTGATCAAAAGTCTTTTGATCGGTACTCACCTCTCTGTCGGTTCCGAGTCTTCAGGGAATTCTGTCAGAAATCCGATGACGTCACGGACAACGACGTTGCGTTGCGTTCCACCGACATCATTTCCGACCGATGCGTCATCTCGGAGGTTTGTCCTTCCGTGATTGGCGTCATTTGCTATCTAGCCATTAGTAAGTGTTAGGCGATGAGGCGCAGGCGCTGTGCGTGTTGCGCTCCACCGACCTCGCTTCCTGTTGACACACCACCCAGGGGGTTCGGTCTTCCTGGACTGCTGAGAACTGGGGAGCTAAAACAGTGGTGTACCAGTGGAGGAGTACTCAGTCATAAAAACTGCATTATTCATCAGGATTAATGAATTACAAATACTGCAGGAAAATGATTGAAATTTAAAATAAGTTCTCCTTCAGATGGACAATATGAGCAAATACATCCTATTCTCATTTTATGCCATACTGGACAAAACCCATTTTTTACATAGATTTATCCAGGATCTGTATGTGCGTTATAATTAATCGAAATTAGTCAATTAATCGATTTTAAAAAATCGATTAATCGAACGCGAAAATTTTAATCAGTAACAGCCCTAGTAATTTTATATTTATATGCCCGATGGAAATTTTTTGCTCTGATTGCTTGATTAGGGTGGCTTCACACTGCCCTGCTGCACTGGCTAAAGTGCGGTTAACTCACAGCTCCCGTGTATGTTAGCTGTGCTTTTCTATAGACTTCTGTTATGCCCCATGGTTTTGGTGTGCTTTCAGAAATCTTTCTGAAAGTGCACCTAAACCGCGGGACATTATAGAAGTCTATGGGAAAGCACGGGTTAGCTGCTCTTTGCCCAAAGTGCAGTGGAGCACTGTGAAGCCGCCCATAGTCAGATGTCTTGCCATCTCAAAATTACGGTTTCCTTCAGTGTTTATTTAGAAAATCGTACGCTTTTTTTTGCAAGTTATACAAAGAATCAACTTTTGTTTGATGTACTAATATGCATTGAAAGAATATATTTTTTCATTATAAAAAACAAAATCATAGTTTTTATCAGTTTGACAGCACGTTTTCATGTGTTTAGACACATTTTCATTGTGTGTTTCTTAAATTATGCGTTCGGCATCTAGGGAGGTGTGAGAGGAGTCTGATGTTTTCCAAATGTAGCTAGGACAATAAGACATGGCCTTCTGCTAGGAACTGGTCCCAGTAACCATGCATTTGTCCTTTTAACTTCTGTGGGACTTCCTTGGACTCACAACGACGGATGAAAAAATGTACTAGACCTACTTCCCATGTTGTACCGGAACACACAACTGTGAACTAGATGTATTGAAAACAATATTGCAAGTAGCATGCATTTTTGTTTTCATGTGATACACATGTCTTAACACATGTGTGAACAGGGCCTAAATGTTGGCGTTTAGTGAAGAAAACATTGGTATCCACAGATGTAAGAAAAAAAAAGTGCTGCTTGAGTCTTTCTGGATTCTTTCAGCAAAATGTTTCTTCTTGATGGTTGTTTCTTACACCCTCCAGACTGGAAACAGAACTCCTTTTCAATTTTTCTAAACTCGAGCAAAGGGGTGGGGGATAGCTGTTATTGGCAATCGGTAAAATTCAAATAGAAGAAGAAATCTGGTTCTTGGGAGCAAGTGCTACTCCTTCCCTCCAGTCTGTACTTCCTGAGCATTTAGGTGGCCTTTATAGCACCAATGACAGGCTCTGTTCACCAGTACTGGTGAACAGAGGTGTGTTTAAAGTTCATTAGGGGTCAGTGCAGGCACAGATGATAGCAGTGTATCCATGTGCATGCTGGTGTCTGCTGTGGGCTCCCTGCTCTGTCTGTATGGCAGCTCCTTTCAACAATATAGATAAGTGGAGCCTGTCACTTGTACCATTTAACTGCCTGGTAAATGCAGAAAGGGGAACTGTATTTTCCAGATTCAGATCATTGTTTTAATGAGCTTTTTTCTAGCTCCAGTGCCAAAACTTTTTTGGTCACAGTACATATGAAGAATAAGATCACATAGGTGTTATGGTAGACAGACTCACACTAGCATGGAGGAAAGCAAGCAATGTCCCAAAGTGTAAATCTACCCTAACTTCTAGAATTGGCATGTATTTTCATACTAAAAAAATCACATCCAGGCTAAAAGTAAGGTTGTTACTGCAAACCGAAATAGATCATACATTTACATATGTGTCTTTTTTTCAGCTTTGCTACCTTAAGAATTTATCAACATGGCTTAGTACTGTTCGATCTCCAGAATCGTGATGTGCCGAAGGAGAATGAATCTGTTCATGAAGTATGTATATAATGTCCTCAGATATTAGATGTGCACCACATGTTTGTAATCTTATCACTTCTCCCAAAAATGATCATTTGTGCCAAGATCACATTCATCCAAGGGAAAATTATCTCACTAAGCTGATAATTACTGTATATACGGTAGCAATAACATACTGTAGTTTTAAAAAGGAAATAAAAATCACAAGCATTAAAAGTTGTCTTGTGACCTTGACTCCGTATTGGCCTTTTTTTTTTTTTTTTTTTTTTGCCACTTCAGCGAGGTATTTCTCTGGAAGTCATGTTTCATTTATTGAAATGTCATACTTGTCCCTTCACTTCTTCACATCATAGTGGCATTTTATTTTATTTTTTTTTCCTTCCCATATTGGCCTTTCTTAACCTTTTTAACATGGAGGAACACTGGAAAAAATGTTTTCCGTCTCGGGGAACTCCTGTTAATAGTTTCCTCTGTTTGAATCACTATACATTAGTTAGATAGTCAGTGGGAAGAATTGCCCTCATACAATAGCTGAAAAGATCATTGGTGTCAATGGGAATGTATCTGTGAGTCATAAATTGCTCAATAAATCCCTAGCAACCTCCTAGAGGAACCCTGGATGAGAGACTGCTTTTGGTTCTTGCTCTTCATGCACTATTAATACATATTTATTTTCCCACATTTTCATGGTGCTACCTGAATATTCTGTCTCCATGTACAGTATCTCTGTAAAGGCCTCCAACCTCCTTCCCCCCCTAGACTACCTAATACTCCTCCTTGCCTGTGTGCCCTCACCCCTCTTTCCTATGTCACAGCTGGCGACACTAACTGGTGCTTTTGAGTAAGAGGGAGCATGTGATAGTGCTTTGTTCTAGCAACTAATCTCTAGCCCCAATCACTGTCACATGACTGAGGGATTATTGTCACAGCTCATCTGTGCTTAATGGCATCATTGATTTCAGCATTAGTTGCGAAAGAGGAAGGAACCGCAAGGGAGTGTAAAGGGGTTAAAGTAGAAATAATGATGTATTGGACCAGGCAGGACCTTCAATGATGCAGGTTTATTAACAGCTGGGAATAAGTTAGAGCATGCTCAAAAGCATAGGGGCATGCAAGTCCAATTTATACAATTTTTCGAAATGCAAGAATATTAGGAACAATATAATTGGTTGCTAAGACCTACGTTACTGTAACTAACCATACATTTGACACCTGTCTTGCAATGAGAAAAACTTCTTAATTCCCAAAATTCCTATATGTTTGTTAAAAATTATTTGTAAAAGTCATTATCTATTCTTCCACCCAATTCAAAAATCCTTATCTACAGTGAGTATGACACCAAGCGTATTCAGCATTATATCAAACTCTTTTTGTCTTGATAAAACTTCTCCATCCCAAAAAAAATAAAAGGAAAAAAATTGCTCATAGGGGATTGGTAAGCTGCCAACGCACCACTAGACATATAGTGCAAAAAATATAAACAAAACAATAGTGTGCCGCTCAATGGTGAACAAATGAAACATATATGAATCAAAAGGTGAACAACCAATCTGACTGGAAAGTGCTAATATTTGAATAAAAAATGTGTAAAATAAAGTATCAAAATATTATTCAAAGTGAGTGTTCAAAACGAATAAGTGAACATCCTGAAACAGTCCATCTTGAGAAACATATAAACAAAATGTGTAAGAGTCTTTCTTGTGCTGTTCAAGGTGACAAGACTTGAGCTTAACAGTGCAAATGATGAGATTGGCACACTTACCAGAAATGGTGGACACACGTACCATACGGCACGTGGGTCAAGCAGGCAATCGTGAGGGAGTATTTTCAACGGGGTCCACCACAAGGGGAACAATGATTAGAGAATAGGCTCCACCCGGTATTGAGCAAGGTGTTCCAGCATCAGAAAACGAATTCTAAAGTATACGGTGAATTGCATCAAATGTTGCAATGATCCATGATATTGTGCATGAGAAACAAATGACCGCACATAGTGTTACTCTGTATGGTATATTTAATCGATAAAAAGGGGGTTTTACGCTTACAGTAAATCCAATAAAATAAGCTTGTATTTTAAAAGGCAATAAGAAACGATTCCATGAGCATCTCCCTCCCAAGAACAATAACTTGTTTACAACTTTGGCAAAATTAACTCTAATTCACCCCATTCTCCCATTCTGTGTATTGTCTTACAGGTTTTTCACCATAAAGTTCTATATATGTATATATATATATTCATATATTCGTTACATAAATAAATATGCACTATTATATATACACACATATATATATATATATATATATATATATATATATATATATATATATATATATATATATATATATATATATATTACAGTGGATATAAGAAGCCTACACACCTGTGTTAAAATGTCAGGTTTCTGTGATGTAAAAAAAAAAAAAAAAAATGAAACGAAGATAAATAATTTCAGAACTTTTTCCACCTTTTAATATGACCTATAAACTGTACAACTTAGTTGAACAACAAACTGAAATCTTTTAGGTGGAGGGAAGTAAAGATAAAAAATAAAATAATATGGTTGTATGAGTGTGCACACCCTTAAACTAATTGTTGAAGCGCCTTTTGATTTTTGTTACAACACTCAGCCTTTTTGGGTATGAGTCTATCAGCATGGCACATCTTGACTTGGCAATTTTTGCCCACTCTTCTTTGCAAAAACACTCCAAATCTGTCAGATTGCGAGGGCATCTCCTGTGCACAGCCCTCTTCAGATCACCCCACAGATTTTCAATCAGGTCTGGGCTTTGGCTGGGCCATTCCAGAACTTTAATCTCATGGTAAAGCTATTCCTTTGTTGATTTGGATGTATGCTTTGGGTTTTTGTCATGCTGAAAGATGAAGTTCCTCTTCATGTTTAGCTTTATAGCAGAAGCCAGAAGGTTTTGTGCCAATATTGACTGGTATTTGGAACTGTTCATAATTCCCTCTACATTGACTAAGACCCCTGTTCCAGCTGAAGAAAAACGTCCCCAAAGCATGATGCTGCCACCTCAGTGCTTCACTGTGGGTATGGTGTTCTTTTGGTGATGTGCAGTGTTGTTTTTTCGCCAAACATATCTTTTGGAATTCTAGCCAAAAAGTTTAACCTTGGTTTTATCAGCCCATAACACATTTTCCCACATTCTTTTGGGAGACGTCATTTGTGTTTTTGCTAAATATAGCCGGGCTTGGATGTTTTTCTTCGTAAGAAAAGGCTTCCGTCTTGTCACTCTACCCCATTGCCCAGACATATGAAGAATACGGGAGATTGTTGTCACATGTACCACACAGCCAGTACTTGCCAGATATTAATGCAGCTCCTTTAATGTTGCTGTAGGAGAACATTGATCAAGCTTGCAGTGTATGCTTCTGGATCAGCATTGTCAATAACTGAAAATGCATATTGGCAGGAAGCCTGTTCTCATGTATAGTTGAAATGTTCCTAAGATACACAGTCCTTGTTGTTATTCCATTTGTAATATCTTCCACCTTCCACATCTGTGCACGCATGGGGTTTCCCCCGTGCATGAGCAAAGATGGATAGCACAGAACTGACAAAACTACCCCTTCTTTGCACACACACAGGAGATACACTGCACATGCACAGGTGTTTCCGAAAGGCTCTAAAAGGGCCTGCTAGCCAAAAAGAGCCATTCGGCATATCTGCAGACATCATAATGGGGGCAAAGTGGCACAGAGTCATGAAAAACAGGGGCTAAAATTCCGCTTTAAAGCAGGGGTCCCCAACTCACGGGGCCGCAGACCGTTGGCGGTCTGTGGCCTGTTGCTGACCAGCTGCAGATCAGAATGGAGAGGACACAGACTGATCACAGCCTCTGCCCTGCTAAAGGTAGGAGTTCTCTGCAGGGGAGGCAGAGATCAGAATAGGGGCGCTGTGATGGGCAAGAATGCAGGGGCGCTGTGATGGGCAAGACTGCAGGGGCGCCGTGATGGGCAAGACTGCAGGGGCACTGTGATGGAGGAGGTTGTGATTGCTAGCGGCACTGTAATATCAAGGGCACTGTCTGTAATCATTGCAGTGCCCCTTTACAGTGTAGTCCCCTTTACATCATAGCCCCTCTTTATATCAGTGCCCCCTTTACAGCGTAGTGACCTTTAGATTACAGTGCCCTCTTTACAGTGCAATCCCCTTTACATCACAGCCCCCCTCCCTTTATATCACAGTGCCCCTTTACAGTGTAGTCCCCTTTACATCACCCCCCCCTTTATATTACGGTGCCCCATTTACAGTGCAGTTCTCTTTAGATTACAGTGCCCCCTTTACAGTGCAGTGCCCTTTACATCACAACCCCCCTCTTTAAATTACAGTGTCCCCTTTACAGTGCGGTCCCCTTTACATCAGAGTCCCCCTTTACATTACAGTGCCCCTTTTACACTACAGACCCCTTTACATCACAGCCCCCCTTTACATTACAGTGCCCCCTTTACAGAGCAGTTCCTGTTACATTAATGTAAAGTGGACTGCACTGTAAAGGCGCACTGTAATGTAAGGGGGGCTGAGGATAGACTCTGTGAAAATCCCCCCACCCCACCCCACCCAAAGGTCCCTGGGGAAAATTGTGTGCTGTGAAACCAGTCTCTGGTGCCAAAGAGTTGGGGGCCAGTGTTTTAATGGAGAAGCTCACCTTTGGGAACAGATGACATGTTCTCACTCCTGCAGCCTCTCCCCGATCCGCTGCATTGAGCGACTGTCACTATTTAAAAAAAAATGCGGCCATGCGGGGCTCCGCCTGCTTGCCTGCGTCATTCATTCACTGAGTTCTGTAAATGGGAAACTACAAGTACCCACAGCCTTTGCAGCTGTTGACTTGTAGTTCTCAATGAACTACCAGGGGGTTGTTGAGCTCTCTGGTAGTCCATTGATTCTTCCTGTCAGTGTATAACTGCCTGTCCGTACAAGGTACGAGCAGACAGATACACTGACAAGGCACTGCTGGAGTCGCGGCAGGAGTCCTTCATGGCACCCGCGATCTGCTGATTGCAGGTGCAATACTCTCCAGGCACCTAGTAAAAAATAAAGGCACATTTTTTTTAACCTGCAAAAACATGTGCATGTATTTTTTTTTAAAAAAAAGCAAACTTATCGTTTAAGGCAGGGGTACTGAATTAAAATTCACGGAGGTCCGGTTGGTAACATTTTCTTTCTGCAGAGATCCGAATCTCATTTTTCTTCTATGACTCAGGTCTTTCACGTCATAGCCCCCTTTACATTATTGTCCTCAGTCCCCTTACATCACAGTCCCCCTTGCAATCACAACCCCCCACATCACAGCTCACCCCCTCCTGACATCACAAACTTAATATCACAGCCCCCATATCACAGCCCCCTATATCACAGCTTCTCCCTCTCACATTACAGCCCCCCCCCCTCAGCCCCTCATATCACAGTGCCCCCACTTTCTCATCACAGCCCCCTATATCACAGCTCCCCCTCTCACATTACAACTCCCCCATATCACAGCTTCTCCCTCTCACATCACAGCCCCTCATATCACAGTGCCCCCACATTCTCATCACAGCCCCCTATATTAAGCTCCCCCTCTCACATTACAGCTTCCCCCACCCCTTTCTCACATCACCTTGACAGCCCCCCAAATCAGATTCTCCCTTTCTCACATCGCAGCCCCCCAGTATTACATTCTCCCCCCACAGCCCCTCCTATCACAGCTCCCCCCTCTCACTTCACAGCACCCCCCCCCCCTACCTTAACTCAGTGTTGTGGTGGGCAGGGAGAGTGGCAGAGTGGACTCCCCTTCTGGGTGTGCTCGCCTGCCACCACCGCTGGGCTCCATGACCCCGTCCCCCTCCTTGATGTGGGTTCAGCGGCAGGTGAGTGCATTGGTGGAGAGGGTCTACTCCTCCTGTAGACCTTCCATTCCACCCGCTCTGCTGTGGCTTCAACAGGCAGGGTGAATAGGGGGTCCAAGTCCACCCTGCCATTCCTCCTGCCCCCTACAGGGCAGTTATCCTTCACAGCTGCAGTGGCGGGAGGATAGAAGTCAGTTCAGGCAGCTGGGTGGTGGGGCCGCGGTCCAGGCTGGACTGTCACTCGGTCCGTGTCCAGACCAGGTCCGCCATTTTGTGACGCCTGCTTTAAGGTAAGATATTGGCTACATAGAGATTGCATCATTTTCAGTTAGTTGGCCTATATATGTTATACCTTTCTCCTATTATATCTTATGTAGGTTTTTTTATATACATGTTCTGTAAAAGTGTGATCTGTTTCCTCTCAGATATTAAAGAAGGTAGAAGAAAAAATGAAAGAAATATTGCACAACAGTATCACACAAGTTAAGCGGTAAGTGTTTTTTTTCTATTTTGCTTTCTTTTGTGTAGTGCATTTCTAAGGTCAGGAGTTCAGACATCTTAAAGCGGAGTTCCACCCAAAAGTGGAACTTCCGCTTTAAGCACTCCTCGCCCCCTAAAATGCCACAATTGGCATGTCATTTTTTTTTTGGAGGGGGGGGGGGGGAGTGTGTACCTTCTTTTTAGTGGAACTTCCTCTTCTTGGCCGCCAAGGCGACCAATAGCAGAGCGCAGCACGACTCACGCATGCGCAGTGCACGCCCAGCCGTAAAGCCGTAAACTGTCACGGTCAGGTGCCCGCAGTTGCTATGATAGCGGAGAGGAGGGAGAGAGGAGCGAGGCTCTGGGCGGCCGCCTCACTTGACCGTAGGACAGGTAAGTGTCTGTTTATCATTAAAAGTCAGCAGCTATGCTTTTTGTAGCTGCTGACTTTAATAAACTAAAGAATGGGTGGAACTCCACTTTAAAGTGGTTGTAAACCCCCCTGATACATTTTTACATATAGGTAAGCCTATAATAAGGCTTACCTATAGGTACTGAAAATATCTCATAAACGTACGCCATTTAGGAGATATTTACCTTGTAGTGCGCTGATGTTGTCATCGGAGTGACGTCACACAGCTTCAGTCAGTCACAGAGCCAGAGTCTGCGTCCCCGGAAGGAAGAGGGGCAAAGATGGATGCTTCCACCAGTGGGGACATCGCGGGCTTCGTTTGCAGGTAAGTGCCACATAATGGACTAGTATGCGATACATACTAGCCCATTATGCTTTTACTTTGCAGGGGAATAACGAGGAAGTAAAACCCATAAGGGTTTTACTTCCTCTTTAATAATGTTTTTAAAAGAACAGAACAGCCTAGAGCAGTGGTCTCTAAACTGCAGCCCTTTGCTTGCCTTTACCTGGTCCTCCGGGCTCTATTCCTCCCACTGACACACAACAAGGGGGCACAATTCCTTCCACTGATATCAACAGTGGGGAACCATTCCTCTCACTGACCCCAACAATGGGGCATTTTTCCTTTCACTGATACCAGTAATGGCACACTATTTATCCTCCTACTGACTACAGGCACTACTGTGTTTTCCCGAAAATAAGATCGAGTCTTGTATTAAGTTTGGCTACAAAAAAATGCATTAGGGCTTATTTTCAGGGGATGTCTTATTTGTCCCCTGTCTTCTGTCCCCCTCTCCCTCCCTGTCAGCTCAGGAGTCAGCATCTCTGTATTCCCCAAAACAAACCCTAGTTAAAGTCCTTGTAAAATCATGTAATCCGCTCTGTAAATGGATTATGTAATGTCCAGTGTGTGCCTTTATGTAACATTGTAGAAAGTTCCTTATTTACAGTGCTGCTGGGGGCTCACACGACCTGCTGGAGCTCTTCTTCCCCGCTCCGAACATTGCTGAGGGAGATGCCAAGATCCCCGTTGACGTCAGCCGGGAGGAGAGCTCCGGCAGGTCACATGAGCGCCCAGTGGCGCTATAAGGCCCCTTTCACACTACCGCGACTTCAAAGTCGCGTGATTTTGCTGCAATTTTACTGTGATTTCGGGAATGCCTGTGTAAACTTGAGGTATATGGACCTCAACTCGCATAAAAGTCGGACCAAAGTAGTACAGGGACTACTTTGAAGTCGGCACATATATGAATGGTTATCATGGGGAATGACACAAGTTGCACAAGTGTCAAAGGAGCCTAAATAAGGTATTTTCTACAATATTGTTACATAAAGACACACTGGACATTATGTAATCCTTTTACAGCGTGGATAACATGATTTTACAAGGACTTTGACTAGGGCTTACTTTCAGGGTAGGGCTTATATTGCAGCCATCCTAGAAAATCGAGATAGGTCTTATTTTCAGGGAAACACGTATGAAATTTGTTTACGCCCACTGACGCCAGTGCATTGTCTACATCCACTGGGCACTTCAGCCCCCCTAAAATCTGAAGGATAGTAAACCGGCTCTTTGTTTGGAAAGTGTGTTGCTTTGCAGCCTAAAATGAAAACATACACAGTTTTCTGTTTTATTCAGCTGTATTTGTATGCAGCTTATAGCATTCAGGTGAAAGATGTAACACGAACATGTCAGAAAAATTGTCAAAAACCGCATCAGTGAGTTGGAAAAAGGAACACCCCTAAAAATGACTTGCAAACTCAGTCTGGTGTAGCTAATCACCTTGTCAATGGCACACAAAGCCATTTGACTTTCTGTGATCAACTGTGGTCATATTTATTAGCTCAGCATGAAAAGAGCTTTCCTGTAGCATATCAGTCCCTGGTAGTGCAACCCAAGCAAACAATCAACTATGGGTGGCAAGGCACTGTCAAAAGATCTCCGGGATAAAGTTGTGGACAGGCAGAAGTCAGGAGATGGATCCAAGAAAAATTCAAAGGCTTTATCAATGAAGTGGACAGTATTTGATACAACACAGACCCTCCCTGGTCAGGACATCGCTCCAAACTGGATGAATGAGCCAGGAGGAAACTGGTCAGAGAGGCTACCAAGAGGCCTACAGCAATTCTGAAGCAGTTGCAGGAAATTATGACAAAGTGGTGATTGTGTGCATTTGACAACAATATTACAAATTCAACACTAATGTGGCTTGTATGGGAGGGTTGCAAGAAAAAGACACTCCTCAAAAAAGGCCACATGCAGTCACAGCTGAGCTTTGCCAAAACGCAACTGAGATTCTGAGGCCACATGGAAAAAGGTGTTATGGTCAGATGAGACTGAAATTTAATTATTTGGTCTCAACACCAAACGGTATGTCTGGCAGAAATCCAATACAGCTCACCATAAAAATACTATCATTCCTACAGTAAAGCGTAGAGGTGGTAATATCCTGTTAGGGGGGTGTTTTTCTGCAGCAGGGACTGGAGCACTTGTCCGGATAGAAGGAAAAATGGATGGGGCAAAATGCCATCAAATTCTTGGGGACAATCTGCTGCCCTCTGCAAGAAAGTTGTCAATGGGAAGAAGGGTTACCTTCCAACATGACAATGACCCAAAGCACACAGCAAAAATGACCACATAGCGGTTGAAGGAGAAAGAGGTGAATGTCCTTGCATGGCCCAGACATAAACCTCATTGAAAATCTGTGGAATGAGTTGAAGACTGCAGTCCATAAACGCTCACCATCAAATTTAAGGCCCCTTTCACACTGCGGCGGCAGTAAAACTGCGCTTTTTTTAGCGCCGCTTTACTGTCGTTTTAGCGGCAGTATTCGGCTGCTTGCGGGGCGGTTTTAACCCCCGCTAGTAGCCGAAAAAGGGTTAAAACCACACGCAAAGCGCTCCTGTAGTGGCGGTATAGCCACGCTGCCCCATTGGTTTCAATGGGCAGGAGCAGTGTGTACACACTGCTCCCTTACTGCTCCAAAGATGCTGCTAGCAGGACTTTTTTTACCGTGCTGCCAGTGCACCACTCCAGTGTAAAAGCCCTCGGGGCTTTCACACTGAAGAGACAGCAGCAGCTATTTCAGGGCTCTTTGTAGGCGCTATTTTTAGCGCTGTAGCGCCTGCAAAGTGCCCCAGTATAAAAGGGGTCTAACTGAATTTGAGCAATTCTGCCAAGAAAAGTGGGCAAATATTGCAAAGTCTAGATGTGCATAGATAGTTGAGACATATCCCAACAGACTAAAAGCTGTAATTAAAGCAAATACTGACACAATACTGCAAATACTTTCCAACTCGGTAATAGTTTTTTATTATTGTTTTTTTTTCTGACATGTTGGTATATCTTTCACTTGGATGTTATAATTTGCACTGAGTAAATACAGCTGGATAAAACCAAGACTGTGCCTGTCTTAATTTCAGGCAGCAAAGCAACAAAATGTGATTATTTTAAAGGGGGTGATTCTTTTCTATACCCTCTGTAGTAGGTGTAATGATTACACACTCTTTTTTTTAGCCATGTAGGGTACAAGTGTATCTTTCTATGTGGTGAATGTTATAAGCTAGCAACCTCTAGTGGTGAAAAGTGAATATTTCTTCATTTCTAAACAGAACATTTGTATTACCTTACAGTTAGGCAGAACTTTTATAATCATCTGTTTATCTTCTGTTCATTGACATAACTAGCTTCTCTGCTGAGATAATTTGTTTTTAAAGCCAAGTTACTTGATAATAGTAATATACTGATTTTGTTTGTTTTTTTGTTTTTTTAATTGGTGGCTAATTTGGCTTTCATTTTTAGAAGCATTGCACTATTGCATTCTTATATGACATATTGTGAAATCTGATACATACCTTTTTTAATCCTAATGCATTATTTTATGTTTTGTATATCTTTAAGAACATTAGTGAGATAAGGTGTAACTAACTTGATATCTAATTCTACCTTTCTCCGTTATTTAAATACATTTGATACTATATGCAAGGCTGAATTTGGGCCTTACCTTCAGGCTTGCTCATTTATATGGGTTCCTTCTGTAGTAAAATAGCTTACTCTGATTTCACTGTGCACAGTGAACTTCCCACATTGTTTATTAGAAGCTGCAACATGTCAGATAAAACCAGCCTCCTGTCTGGGCAGGAAGATGCCCAGCATCTTCTCCTTCTTTTTTTCTCCTCTGCTTTATGATCCTTGGTCTGTGCCTTTCATTCAAGGGACTTCAGTTATTGTATTAATGGAGGCTCAGCATCATTTTTATAAAAAATGTAATTGTCATGTTTATGAAGGAGAAAGAAGGAACCAGGGAAGACAAATAGGCAGATTAAACTTTAGCTGTTATAGTATTACTTATTCTATTCTGTTGCGTCTGTGTGCAGGCTGTTGCCTGCAAAGTATTGATTGTGCACAGCTGGAAATGTTTACCCTGGTAGTTGTATTGTCACTGCAGTTATCTGCAGATGTGTTCACATGATCTTGACTGTGTGCTTTATCATCCAGTCTCCTGTAAAAGGTACAACTGTGTTTTGTGACAGTTAAACCAGTTCAAATCAGACTTTCTTTTCCAGCTGCCCATTTCATGTACACTTCTAACCATTTGTGGACTGCCTGCAATGTACTGTAGACGGGTGGCCCGCACAGGCAAAACGCCTTACCCGTGCATCACTGCCTACTTCCAGGTGTACCTCTGCCGGCACCCGTTGTGATTGTACGCAGCTGGAGCCTATTGGCAAGCCCTGGCCAATGATTTATGCCTGGGAACTTCTGGTCAGTTGAGCGCAATCACAGCCCACAGCTCTGTGTTAACAATCAGCACAGAGCTCTGTTCAGAGGGAATGCACACTCTGTTTCTCCTCCCTGAAAAGCAGGACTGAGAAATTTAGAGATCCATTAGAAAATGCAGCACATGTTACATGCACTACAAATAGGCAGACATTAACCCCTTGATCGCCCTAGATGTTAACCCATTTCCAACCAGTGTCATTAGTACAGTGACTGTATATACTGTGTATAGTATTATCGCCAATCACTGTATTATTGTCACTGGTGATGTCAGTGTAAGTCAGTTCCCCCCAATGTCAGTTAGTATCAGATTGTCCGCTGCACAATATCGCTGTCCCGATATAATTTGCTGATCACTGCTATTCTAGTATCTATACCACAGTTTGTAGGTGCTATAACTTTCACACAAATCAATCAATATACGTTTATTGGGTTTTTTATTTTATCAAAGACATGTAGCAGAATAAATTTTGTTCTAAATTTATGAAGAAATTCGATTTTTTAAATATTGTGTTGGATATGTTTTGTAGCAGAAATTAATAACATTTTTTTTTCAAAATTGTCAGGCTTTTTTTTAGTTTATATAATAAAAAATAAAAAAACCCAGTGATGATAAAATACCACCACAAGAAAGCTCTATTTGTGTGAAAATAGTGATATAAATTGTGTTTGGGTACAGTGTTGAATGATTGCACAATTACCAGTTAAATTAAAACAGTGCTAAATAGCAAAAATGAGCTGGTCATGAAGGGAGGTTAAACCTTCCAGAGCTGAAGTGGTTAAATCTGGTTGTTTTGACAACATAGTTCCCAGGAGAGGCTCAAGGTGATTGTAAAGTCTTGTTTTTTAAATAACAAACATGTTACATTTACCTGCTCTGTGCAGTGGTTTTGCACAGAGCAGCCTGGATCCTCTTGTTCTCGGGTCCCTCGCTGGCACTCCTGGCCCCTCCATCCTGCCTAGTGCCTCCACAGCAAGCAGCTTGCTATGGGGGCACCCAAGCAGGCGCGCTCCCAATCAGCGGCTCTGTGTGTCCATTCACACACAGAGCCGTGGCGTGACCCCACTTCCGTCTTCTGATTGGCTCACTGGCTGTGAATGATGGCTCCCACTGCTGCCAAAAGCCAATCAGGAGTGCGGGTACCGGGAGAGGTAAGGCTCTTGTGGGCGTCGCTGGATTGAGAGGGGGCTCAGATATGTATTAGGGGGCTGGGGGCGCTGTTGCACACAGGTTTTTTTTTTATCTTCATGCATAGAATGCATGAAAGTAAAAAACCTTGTGCCTTTACAACCACTTGAATACAAAGGCTCCATTGTGTGTATATGTGAACAGTGTACATAATGAACTGTGTGCCCTTTTACACATATGTGCATGCAGTAGCATGCATTTAAATCTGCATTTTAAAAGTGGTGCAGATTCACAAAAATTGCACAAAATGTATGACACACACTTACTATTCATTTCATTGTGCTTGATTAGAACACATAAATCCAGAAAATGTTCTGTCCTAAAGTATTTTCTTCAATGCTGTATATAAATGTGAACTAGCCACAGAGTAATAAATAAGATTTTTGTTGCTTCATAATAAGTTGTTCAGGTATCTTGATGTACCTTTACCTATCCATGCACCAATTTGATTGTCCTTATATTTGATCTATTTAATCGGCACCATTCACTACTAATAATGTAGTGCAAGAGCCTACCTGATTTGATATAAACTGGTGAAATAAATTCCAGCAATATCGGAATATCTGATCCAATCAGTGGCGGTCGCTTGTACAGGGCGCAGGGGCGCCGCCCCCTAATCGATGGGCCCGGCCCTTAATCTCCATGCATGGTGCCGGACGCATGGCTTTCAAAGGGTGTGGTTTTTTTTAAGTGCATGATTAGGGCCTGAGGCTCTAATTGCCTTCAAAAAGGGTGGGCTGAGCCCACCCAGTTGTGTGACATTAGCGAATTAATATTCACTAATGTCTTCTTACTTCTCCTCCTGGCAAATCAAGAAGCGGGTCCGGAGACTCAAATGGCCGGGAGTTTTAAGACCGGATGGGCCGCAAGTCCTACTGTAAGTCTTGATTGGCTGGGAGAAGAAGGGACCACCGGGACTCGGGAGGAGAAGCAAGGGGGAAGCCGCAATCTGTATGGGGTAAGTGCAGGGCTGGCCAGGGGCCTGACAGGTGAGCAAAGCAGCGATCGATCAAGCTAAGGGGGTTGGGAAGGTTGGCTAGCTTGGCCGCCCCCTCAGAAAGTTGATACATTTAGAAGACAGAAGGCGTCACTGAAAAATCATCTTACATCAGCCTAGCAAGCCTTTGAACAAGTTTGCAGCATTTACATTTTTTGCCATTTGTGTAATAGAATTTAGAGGTTTTCCTAAAAAATAGTGCTTTAGATTTATAAGGGTAGGCGTAGCCAAAAAATTCCATCAAATGGAAGAGGAACCCAGATAAGTGATAGTTATCATTTCAACGAGGAATATGCTTATATCAAAACATGCACACCTGAGCTAAAGAGAGATGGATTCCAGGAATTAATTACTACACAAATTATCTGCCCTAACTTAAGATGGCTGCACAAGAAATGCTACGGGGTGTTTTTCAAAGTGATTTCTCAACAAAATAAAGCATGGAGACATGGATGGATGGGTGAGTTTTCTTTGAACTTTAATAATGAATTTTAAATAGTTTTTTCGGTTTAGTGCTCAGATAAACTTAAAACGGGAATACACTGTATCTGAGCACCAGAAACCAATAACACTATATAAGGAAGAACTCTGGGATGGTGGTTCCATTTGCACAGTAGTCCAGTATAGTCAGACAAAACCGCTGACATTGTATTGCTTAAAACTGTATATTTTGTCCAAAACTCACGGTTTTAAAAGCCGTGATGTCATCATTCTGCTCTGAAAGTTTCTCAGTCCCCAGGGTCCAGGAGGAGGTGTCTCAGAAGTGGTAATGTCACTTCCTATTAATGTTCATTGCTGTTTACTGAGACTACACATCCCAAAATGCCATGGGATATAGTCTGTGTGGGCAGGACTGTCGGCATGTGTGCAAGGAATCTGTGTGCTATACAGTGGCTTCAGACTCCGGCCACCGGTATCTATGTGACCCACTTTGCTCTTATTTTATGACAGTTCATTTCACATTGTTACCCCACAGTGTTAAGCCAGGTATTCCCTGTCAGCTCTGATCTTCCCTGCTGAACTGTTGTGTTCTCATAGTGGGGAAGGCTACCCCTCCCCCTCCCCGCCAGAACACTTCGATCAGCACTCTCCATTAAATAAAACATGATGTAGCACAACTCTCAAAATAAGCTATTTAGTATAGTAAGTTTAGAATCACTTATGGGTGTCGGCCAGCAACTTTTCTAGCACTAGTTTTTGTACATATCTTCTTTGTGGTTCACATATTATTGGATTGCCCAGATTGAATATTGGTACACAGTGCTCTCCGTTGGCTGAGAGCACTGATCGGGAGTCAATCATCTGCTTGTTTTCCAGCATACACGTCTGACAGAACTTGGCAAAACTGCTGGCTTCTGTCAGACAGACCGACATACACATGGGCAGAATGTATTTTTTTTTTTTGAACCAGCAAATGTCTCCCAACATTCGGCCGTGTGTACGGGGCTTAAGCAGAAAGCTGATGTGATAAGGATCGCTTTCTCTGAGCCGTGCACATCCTGGTCTACCAGTGTCTGTCTCACAGAAGGTGGAACAGACCAGGAGTGCAGTAGCCAAAGCATACAATATGACACAGCACAGTGGATAGATCAGACCGAGAGCCCGAGTCTCCTGGGTCCACCCACCGCATCGAGCAGTAGTGTGATTACGTGTCCCCTGCCTCTACTAAAAAACTACAGAGGGCATTGTACAAGACTGGTGGCTGAGAAAATGGAAGGCATATCAGCCACCGGTCTTGTGACCAAGATATGAGGGAAACAGAGGGCTCTTCACTGAAGAAAGAAGGTTGGAGATCTGACAGGCAAGAGAACTGTGCACTGTAAGACCAACTGATTATTTAAAGGTATGGAAGCACCTTTACAAATATGTAATAACATTTCTGCCCGGAGTTCTGCTTGAAGTAATTTATAATATTTAAAGCAAACCCCTCCATCCATCCATGCCTCAATGCATTAATTCCCTGAGAAATCAGTTTGAAAAACACCCCAAACTTTGTTTTTATTTTACTAAAATAACAAACATGTCATACTTGTCTGCTCTATGCAATGGTTTTGCACAGAGCAACCCCGATCCTCCTTTTCTGAGGTCCCCCGTTGGTGCTCCAGGCCCCTCTTCGGCGAGTGCCCCCAGGAAAAGCCACTTTCCCTGGGGGCACCTCTGCAGGATCGTTCCCGAGCCACCCAGTCTGTGTCTATTGACACAGAGCAGGCGACTCGGCTCAGCTCCTCGCTTCTTCGTCACAGCATTTGATTGACAGCAGCAGGAGCCAATGGCTGCTGCTGCTAACATATAAATAGAAAGACAGAGCGCACTGGCTCCTAGTGCAACACCGTTTATTGGATACAGATAAAAAGTAGCAAAGTATCACTAAACACTTACGTTGTATTCATGTAAACAAGCACGTCTGTTGGGGCTGTAGTGGCTCTCCCAAGTTCAGGATTCCAGGCTGGATCCAGGGCAGGCTGACAGTCTCTGTTCCCAATATATCAGCATGTGGCTGTCGACAAGCTGCACGTGAGCTGCCCGCTCACAGTGAGGATCCTAAAAGGGTAGGGAGACTCCATACGCATACACGCGCACGTGATCCTCAAGCAAAAAAAAGCCCTCAACTCAGGGGAGCCACTACAGCCCAACACAGACGTGCTTGTTTACATGAATACAATGTGAGTGTTTTGTGATAGTTTGCTACTTTTTATCTTAATCCAATAAACGGTGCTGCACTTGGAGCCGGTGCGCTCTGTCTTTCTATGTATATCTTTGCAGTTTTCAGTCTTCTCGCTGGTGGATGGAGCAGCACTGCATACTATCACACTCCACACTGAGTTAACCTCTTCATTTGAACATTCAAGACGTGTATAGTTCACCTTGATCATTTGAAGATCAGACTCTCTATACAAAAACCTTTTCTGTGGAATTTCTATACACACTTTTTGTGGAACTCTTCTTATGATACCATTTTTATTTTTATTTTTACTCTTATAGACTCTTTGGACTCTAGTGCTATGGTGGTATTTTTTGTTTAAATTTAGCTGCTGCTAACAATCCGAGGGGGAGAGCCGCTGCTCTTGTGCACATTGCTGGATCAGATCGGGCTCTGGTAAGAATAAGGGGAAGGCTCCTGCAGCACAGAAGGTTTGTGATTGTAAAGCCTGTTTTTTTTGTCAATAAAAAAAACAAACCAGTTATACTTACCTCCCCTGTTGCAGTGGATTTGCACAGAGCACTCTGGATCCTCCTCTTCTCGGGTCCCTCTTCTGTGTCCCTCGCCCCTCCTTCCTGTCGAGTGCCTCCACAGCAAGCAGCTTTCTATGAGGGCACCTGAGCTGAGTCACAGCTCCCTGTGTCCATTCAGACACGGAGCTGCGACCCGGCCCCACCCCCTCTCTCTCTCCTGATTGACTGACTTTGACAGTAGCGGGAGCCAATGGCGCCGCTGCTGTGTCTCAGCCAATCAGGAGGGAGAGTCTCGGGTGGCTGAGACATTCGCGGACATTGCTGGACAGAGATGGGGCTCAGGTAAGTATTAGGGGGTGCTGGGGTTGCTGCTGCACACAGGTTTTTAATCTAAGAGCCCTTTCACACTGGGGCGGTTTTCAGGCGCTATTGCGCTAAAAATAGCGCCTGCAAACCGACCCGAAAGTGCCGCTGCTGTGTATCACACTGGAGCGATGCGCTGGCAGGACGGTAAAAAAAGTCCTGCCAGCAGCATCTTCAGAGCGGTGAAGGAGCGGTATGTATATCGCTCCTTTACCGCTCCTGCCCATTGAAATCAATGGGACGGCGCAGCTATACTGCCGGCAAAGCGCCTCTGCAGAGGTGCTTTGCGGTGGTATTTAACCCTTTCTCGGCCGCTAGCGGGGGGTAAAACCGCCCCGCTAGCAGCCACATACCGACGTTAAAACGCCGCTAATAATAGCAGTGTTTTACCGCCGACGCCGCCCCTCGTCCCAGTGTGAAAGGGCTCTTAATGCATAGAATGCATTAAGATAAAATAACTTCTGCCTTTACAACTTCTTTAATGCATAGAATGCATCAAGGTAAAAAACCTTGAGGCTTTAGAACCATTTTAGCTCAGGCATGCAGGCAGTAGGGTATGCTTAGCTGAGAAAGACCCTCCTCCCTATATGAAGACTCCTGGGATGTATAACATTTGCCCAGGCCTGGAAACCAAGAAGTAACTGAAGAACTATTTTTTTAAATAACAAACATGTTATACTTACCTGCTCTGTGCAATGGTTTGCACAGAACAGCTCCAATCCTATTCTTTTTGGCATCCCCACCACCAGCCCTGGCTCCTCCCACCTGCCGAGTGCCCCAATAACAAGCCTCTTGCTATGGGCCAGCTTGCTCCTGAGTGACGCTCTGTGTGCCCATTCATAGACGAGCGTGGCTCGGCCCTGCCCCCTCATTGGCTCACTTGCTTGTGATTGGCATGCACATCGCTGGATCGAGGTGTGGGGCTGGAGGGGGAGCTGCACCCAGAATTATTATTACCTTAATGCATAGAATGCATTAAGGTAAAAAAAACCTTGAACTATTAGAATCTATTTATAATTGCCAGCAGCATAAGGATTAAAAATAGTCAATGATAATTGAGAGAGTGAAGTTCTGCTTTAAATTTAACTACTAGAACTGGATTTGAGCTATACCAGTGCATCGAGTGTGACCTCCCTAACGGACCTGCATAGAAACAGAGGTAATCATCACAGATAAGTACCCAAGGTTGTCCACACCACTTATATGGTCACCTACAACCTCTTCAGGTGTAAGTTACTACACTATCATCTATAACCTTTTTTAATCTATCTATTACTCTGTTTACAATACTGCACCAGAAAGGCTCTCCTGCCTTTTCTTTGTTGATTTCTCTGTATGCTTTTCACCTCCCTTTCACACACTGACCGCTAACAAGATTCAAGTTTTCAGATTTATAGGTTACTGTTGTAGAAATTAATTAGGTATTAATTATTGGGCTCAGAAAAACTTTGACATTCATTGCAACAGTGCTGGTTACTACACTAATTAAAAGTTGGGGAACTGGAGAAAAGCATTTTGAATGCACCAAGTGTACAATTCATACCTCTGTGCTCCACTTTAATGGAAATGAATATTAATTGGCTAACCGTGTGCCACAGCAGATGGGATGTGTGGGAATTTCTCAGCCCGAGGTACCAACTGTTTTCATCTGTACATCAGTCACAGAATATATTGGCTCTAAAGTTCATATAGCCTAGACTTCTTTGAATATATGCAGCAATTATTTTAGGTAATTTTTAACAAAATGTGTTTACAAAGTCTCAAAGTAAATGATTTCCACAGGATTATTTCTGTTATATAGGACATTTAAATGAGAATTGTTTCCTGCTCTTGGTTTATTTTTTTAAGTTGTTATAAACTTTTGTCTCCCTTGAGTTGTAGAACACCCACGCTTGTGTTTTAGCAGCACCATACGGCTGCCAATTAACATTTTATGTGGTAGGAATCCCATTTAACGTCTGTAGTTTTTGTCTATAGATAGTTAATATCTCCCCAGGGAAGGTGTTTTTCTCCCATCCATATGTCTAGAGTTTGGAATTCTTTACGTTGTAGTTCTGTAGATGCCAGTGAAAGCCATAGCATATTTAGATGGAAAGCAAAAAGTAACATCCAAATGTAAAACCGTTGCTCCATTATTTTTTAGCATATGTACCCATATAACAAAAAAGGTGTGTGTCTAATGCAGGGGTCTTTCTAAACAAAGGCCTGGTTTACCTTCCTTCAGACTTTAAGGGGGCAGACTGTCGCCATCGGGAGTACAAAATGTCCTAGCATCAGTGGGAGTAAGCAATCCCCCATCATTGTTGTCATTGGGAGGAATTGTGCCCCATCATTTGTGTCATTAGGCCCCATTATTGGTGTCAGGTGTCATTGGGAGGAATTGGGCCTGATCGTTGGTGTTTTTGGCCCCCATTGTTGGTGTCGTTGGGCCCCATTGTTGGTGCCGTTGGGCCCCATTGTTGGTGCCGTTGGGCCCCATTGTTGGTGCCGTTGGGCCCCATTGTTGGTGCCGTTGGGCCCCATTGTTTGTGTCGTTGGGCCCCATCGTTGATGTTGTTGGGCCCCATCGTTGGTGTCATTGGGAGGAATTGGGACCCATCATTGGCCCCATTGTTGGTGTCATTTGGAGAAACTGTGTTGCATCCTTGGTGCCTTTGGAATTAATTGTGTCCTTCATCAGTTTATAGGATATCACCCCAAGGGCTGGATAAATGCAAGGAAGAGACCACATCTGGCCCCTGGGCTGCAGTTTGGAGACCACTGGTCTGATGAGTATTTATTTCCTTAAGAAAGGTGGCAGAACTTTTGTTTCCTCATATCAGAGCCCTGGCAAGAACACTGATCTGCAATCAACACATTATGGATGGATTTTCAAACCTGGATGACTTTCATAAAAACAGTCAAAATCCACATGCAGGGGAGAGAGAGAGGTTACTAACGCGTTTCACACTGTTAGTGCTTCCTCATAACCTCAGGTTTTGTTTTTATGAAAACAATGCTTGTTGGAATAAGAAGATTTTTGGAAGATCCTAGGAGTGCAGCCATCCACTTAGGTCCACCTGAGCTGTGACCATTCATACACTGAGCCGCAGTTCGGCCCTGCCCCCTCTCTCTCCTCATTGGCTAACTGAGTTTGATTGTCACAGCCAGTCAGGAGGGAGAGCCCAGACGGCCTAAGCACACGTGGACATCGCTGGATAGCAATAGGACTCCGGTAAGCATTAGGGGGGCTGCTGCACACAGAAGGTTTGTTATCTGCCTTTACAATCATTTTAACATGCTTATATTTTGCCTGGCACTTTCCTTCATCAACAAGTTAGTGATATTTTTAAATAAAACCTTTCTAGTTTTGTTACATGTCTTATACACTTCAGCCCCGGAAGGTTTTATCCCCTTCCTGACCAGGCCAGTTTTTGCGATACGGCACTGCGTCGCTTGAACTGACAATTGCGAGATTGTGCAGCGCTGTACCCAAACAAAATGTATGCCCCCCCCCACAAATAGACCTTTCTTTTGGTGGTATTTGATCACCTCTGCGGTTTTTATTTTTTAAGCTATAAACAAAAAAAGAGCGACAATTTTGAAAAAAAAAAAACACAATATTTTTTACTTTTTGCTATAATAAATATCCCAAATTAAAAAAAAAAAAATAAAAGTCTTCCTCAGTTTAGGCCAATATATATTCTTCTACATGTTTTTGGTAAAAAAAAAAACACAATAGGCATATATTGATTGGTTTACACAAAAGTTATAGCGTCTACAAAATAGGGGATAGATTTATGGTCTTTTTTAAAATGTATTTCTTTTTTACTAGTAATGGCGGCGATCTGCGATTTTTAAGGACTAATCGTTGTTTCTATATACTAGGAAAACGCGATCTGTCTCCTACCCCCCTGCTAGATTGTGAATGTGTGTAAACTTCTGTTTGCAATGCAGGCAGAACATTGATGCTCAGAGGGGGCCAGCATGGTGTTGTCCATTGCTTCCTGAAACCTTTGCAGCACCCCAAGAGCCCCCATTCCTGATGTAAGCAGTGATCTGGTTACTAGAAGGAGTTTTGCAAACCTTAAAAAATGCCTCGATGGGTGGGTGTCATTCTGGCAGATTGGACATATCTAGGCAGGCTGCATTTGCATTGTCCTTGGGTGTTGCTGAGCTTCCATGAGTGAAAGAACTGAAAATTCAATGAATGAAAGTATATATAGCCAGATATAGTTAGGTTGGGAAGGAAAAGACTATATGATGCTGGATGCCCTTCAGCCTGAAAATGAGGTGTCTGACTTGCTGCAGCTTCTAATACACACTGTAAGGGGCTCACAGATTGCAGTGAAATCAAAGTAAGGAATTTTAGTACAGTAGAGGATCTTGTACAAGATTAAGGCTGGAGCTTAGTTTTAAATAGGCACTAACAATATCGACTGAAAGAATTAACCACTTCAGCTCCGGAAGGTTTACCCCCCTTCGTGAACAGGCAATTTTTTACGATGTGGCACTACCTTACTTTAACTGAGAATTGCACGGGCGTGCAACGCTGTACCCAAAAAAAGTATGTAATTTTTCTCGCACAAATAGCTTTCTTTTGGTGGTATTTGATCAACTCTGCCGTTTTTATTTTCTGCGCTATATACAAAAAAATACAGACACTTTTGAAAAAAAACATATTTTTTACTTTCTGCTATAAAACATTCCCAATAAAAAAAAATCAAAAATCTAATTCCTTCATCATTTTAAGCCAATGTGTATTCTGCTACGTATTTTTTGGTAAAACAAATCCCAATACGTGTATATTGATTGGTTTGTGCAAAAGTTACAGCGTCTGCAAACTATGGTATGTTTTTAGTTATTTTTACTAGTAATGGCGGCGATCAGCGACCTTATAGCGGCACTGCGATATTGTGGATGACCAATCGGACACCTAATTGGTACTTTTGACACTTTTTGGGGCCCAGTAATGCTAATAACAGTGACCAGTGCTAAAAAAAATATGCACTGTTACTGTACTAATGACACTGGCAGGGAAGGGGTTCACATCAGGGGCGATCAAAGGGTTAAATGTGTTCCCTATGAGTGATTGTTAACTGTGTGTGGACTGCCGCTCTGCCTTTCTCACAAACGATCGTGTGTCCAATCACAGCGGGAGTGGGTCGCTGGCGGCTCACGCGCTCCAGACCCGGAACTGTGTTGATCACATACCAGGTACGTGATCTGGCGCAGAGCGGCCGCCCTGCTGCAGTAAATCTATGGTGGGTGGTCGCTAAGCGATTAAACTATATCTAAATGCAAAACATTTGTTTAGATTTTCTAGGTAAAGTGCTTTTTCTGTAGTTACATGTTTTCATCCTAGGACAGTAAGTGTGTTTCTTGAAGGATTAATAAAAATAAAGGGGAAATAAAGGGAAAAAACCCTGCTATGTCGATGGACTGTTAAGCTGAAATTAACCTCTTCCCACCGATTATTGTTATTATACAGGTTTTTATAGCTCCAATAGTTTGCGCAGCACTTTACAACATAAGGGCAGACATTACAGTTACATTACAATTTGGTACAAGAGGAATCAGAGGGCCCTGCTTGTTAGAGCTTGGAATCTAAAATGGAAGGGCCAATTGATACAAAAGGTAATAGCTGTGGGGGATGAGCTGATGGAGGAAATAAAACAGTGTTATTTAGAAGCAGGATAGGCTTCTTTGAAGAGAAGGGTTTTCAGTGATCGCCTAAAGATGGATAGATTAGGGGACAGTCGGACAGATTGGGGTAGGGAGTTCCAAAGGATGGGAGAAGCTCTGGAGAAATCCTGGAGGCGAGCATGGGAGGAGGTGACAAGGGAGCTAGAGAGAAGGAGGTCTTGGGATGACCAAAGAGACCGGCTTGGTTGGTATTTTGGGACTAGGTTAGTGATGTAGCTGGGGCAGAGTTATGGATGGCTTTGTAAATTATTTACTTTGAATTTTATTCGTTGGGTGAGTGGAAGCCAGTGGAGGGATTGGCAGAGAGGGGTGGAGGACACTGAATGGTTGGTAAGGTGGATGAGCCTTGCAGCAGCATTCATTATGGACTGAAGGGGGATAGTCTATGTAAAGGTAATCCAATGAGGAGGGAGTTGCAGTAGTCGAGGCGAGAGATGACCAGGGAGTGAATTAGCTTGGTGGTGTCATTAGTTAAAAAGGGGCATAATCTGGAAATGATGCGGAGGCTATGGAGGCATGATTTAGACAGAGATTGTATGTAGGCCTGAAAGGACAGTTCAGAGTCTAAGGTTACCCCTAGAACCCTGGCATGTGAACGGACTGATAGATGTGCCATTGATCTTGACAGAGAAGTCAGGGGAGGGGGCACGTGGGGGGAGGAAATATTAAGAGCTCGGTTTTAGATAGATTAAGTTTGAGGAAGTGGTTTGACATCCAGGCTGATATGTCTGTTAGTAGATCAGTGATGCGTGAGGAGATTGATGAGGTGAGCTGAGGGGCAGAGAGATAGATTTGGGTGTCATAAGCATATAAATGGCAGTGAATGCCCTGGGAGGCTATCAGCTGACCCAGGGACGACGTGTAGATCGAGAATAGTAGAGGTCCAAGGACAGAAACTTGGGGAACCCAAACGGTAAGAGGAGTTGGAGAAGAGGAAGTAGAGTTGTAAGTGACACTGAAGGTGCAATGAGATAGGTAAGATTCGAACCAACGGAGAGTGCAGCCATGGAGACCAAGCAAATTAAGTTTTCTGTGGAGGAGGGGGTGGTCAACTGTATCAAAGGCAGCAGAAAGGTCCAAGAGTAAGAGTATGGAATAATGTGCACCGATGGTACACATATATGCGGGTGGGCTTTAACACTGAGAGGCCGCATATATGCGGCCCTATGTAAACTTTTCTGTACTGATAGCATGTGCCCTTCGTGCTCCCAGCACAGTTACTGATGGGGACCTGAAAGCTCCCTATGTATACTTGCGATCGAGAGCTTTTCAATCATGTGACCGCTGTGATAGCCAATCACAATAGTCACATGACCCAAATGCCCGCTGCCTCCTCTCGGCATTTAGAAGCTCTTAAAGGGCCGGGAGGCGGCAGTGGAAAGGGGTTAAATAATATCTTTTATTTTTCAGTTTATGCTTTGAGCATAGTGTCCATCTTCCCTCCACAACTCTTTGACAGAATTATGTTTGCTGCTAAATTATACATATGCTTTAATTGTTAGAAAAACATTGTCATCTGCCAACTTTGGCATGATTGTGCGAATTGTAATGGCTAGATGACTGGGTCAAAATGACTCCAAATCTGCAGCTCTTGTGGGATGTTCCTGATCTGCATTGGTCAGAACCTACCAAAAGTAGTCCAAGGAAAGAAAAACGCAAACTGGCATAGGTTGGCCTGTGTAGTCCGATCCAATAGAAGAGCTACTGTAGCTCAAAGTTCAAAAAAGTTCATGCTGGTTCCAATAGAAAGGTGTCAGAACATTCTTTGTTGTGTGTAGAGGCAACATAGCTACAGACTGGTCAGGGTGCCCATGCTGACCCATATACACAGCCTAAAGTACCTACAATGGGCACATGAGCATCAGAACTGGATCACAGGAGCTATAAAAGGTAAGGGGGCTAGTCTGATAAATTCAAGAATTGTTTGAGGAACACAACGACTTTGGAGTTTTGACTTGGCCTTCAAATTCTCCAGACCTCAATCCAATTGCGTATCTGTGGGTTGGGCTGGAAAAGCAAGTCTGATCTATGTAGGCCCCACCTCACAAATTATAGGACTTAAAGGATCTGCAACTGATGGCTTGGTGCTGCATACTTTCATAGGTTGAGTGTCATCCATGCCTCGAGGGGCTGTGGTGGGTGGTCATAATGTTATGGCTGATTAGTGTAGGTGTCTGTTCAGATGTTAACAGACACTTCCAGCTAAAACATTTTGGGTGATTCCTGTTGCCTAGGTTGGATTTTAATTCATATTTGTACCTGTTAATCCATTTTTTTTCCTCCATAGATTGCCATCTGTTGTTCGTGGGGCAAAGGTTGACAGATACTGGCCCACAGCCGATGGGCGCCTGGTAGAATACGATATAGATGAAGTAGTTTACTGTAAAGACTCGCCTTATCAAAATATAAATATTCTTCACTCAAAGCAGTTTGGAAACATCCTCATACTCAATGGAGATGTCAGTAAGTAACACTTTTTTGTGGGACCCTAACTTGTGGTATGGTACGCATGCAAAGCTGGCATCTCATCAGTGCGTCCCATGTATTGTCCCTCAGCTATGGGGAAAGACTGCAAGCATTGAACTTATTCTCTCTGCAGAAGAGACGCTTGAGAGGGGTTATTATTGCTATGTACAAATACCATACAGGTGACCCCACAATAGGGATACAACTTTTTCTGTGCAAGGGAATTTAATAAGACTTGCGTCCATTCATTAAAATTAGAAGAGAAGTGGTTTAACCTTAAGCTGTGTAGAGGGTTCTTTATTGTAAGAGCGGTAAGGATGTGGAATTCCCTTCCACAGGTGGTTTCAGCGGGGAGCATCGATAATTTTAAAAAACTATTAGATGGGCACCTAAACGACCACAACATTCAGGGATATACAACGTACTATTAACATAAGAGCACACACATAGGTTTGACTTGATGGACTTGTGTCTTTTTTTCAACCTCATCAACTATGTAACTGTATTCAGGTGTTGGTACAAAAAAATTGTGATTTCCTTACAGTGACCAATTGGATTCAGACTCTCAGATACTATAATTTTCCCAACTTGTAGAAATCTGATTTGTGTGTGTAAGAAAGTGTATTGATACTTAAGACACAATTGAGTTTTACGGCAGACCCAATATTGGCTACCATGCCTTATTTTTCTCCTAGGTGAAATTGGTGAAAAAAAGATTCTAGCTAGTTTCAGAACAGGCAACATTACAAAGATAAGTGTTAAGTTAAAATACAAAGTCTTATGCAGCCCTTTCTTTTCTACATCAAAGTGCTGAAACTTAAAGCTTGTTTGAAATTTCAGAAAAAAGGGGGTGGAGGGCCAAAGTTGCACTCTGAAGAGTTCATTGAGGATAGCTCTGACTGCTGAGGGAAGGGACAACACCCCCTGTGACAGACCGCCTGGCACCCAGCCAGGGTCCCTTCGCCAAGATAAAGCTTCTACCACTCAGGAGCCGGGTATTCTAGCTTATTCTAAACTCACACAGAATATATACCACACAAAATCAGATAGGAGCTTGATCACATTATCCTAAACAATGCAAACCTTAATAGATATAGAGAAATGATGCGCTAAGTGTATATTAAATGTTTATATTGACAGCAGCACTCACAATATTGTACACAGCAACATCCAAATTATTATATAAAAAATGTGTTGCGCTGTCTTGTGAAATACAATCCGATATATAAATCAGAAATAAAATAAAAAATCACAAATGAATATATGAGACACCAAAGTTCATAAAGTGATATTGTGCGGCACAGTGTTGTAGTGGGTAGCACTCTCGCCTAGCAGTAAGAATCCCAACCACGGCACTACCTGCCTGGAGTTTGCATGTTCTCCCTGTGTCTGCGTGGGTTTCCTCCGGGTACTCCGGTTTTCTCCCACACTCCAAAGACATGCTGGTAGGTTAATTGGATCCTGTCTAAATTGTCCCTAGTATGTATGAATGTGAGTTAGGGACCTTAGATTGTAAGCTCCTTGAGGGTGTAGGAACTGATGTGAATGTACAATGTATATGTAAAGCGCTGCGTAAATTGACGGCGCTATATAAGTACCTGAAATAAATAAAATAAATAATTGTGCAAAGTCCTTGAATTCAGTGCAACACCCAGTGCTTAGACAGAAGAGGCAAAAAATGTCTTCTCACCAGATCTAAAGACCTATCAAGGTCTGTATTTGCATCTGTGAGCTTTATTTACTCCTCACATAAGGTGCAGGTCATCTTAGCTTGTCCAGCCTCCTCATGGGGGACCACTGGTAAAAACGAGCCAAAGATAATATCCACAGGATATCCACAGAAGCTGATCCAATCATTGTTCATATGAGAAAAGGAAAACTCATTGCACAGTGTTCAGAAAAAAAAGGCCAATTTATTAAAAATCTACCTGCAACAAAACTGTAATCACAGGCATTTGGAAATATATCCGTCCTAACACTCTCACGAGTGTGCCGACGTCATCGCTATTTCCTGCCCTGCCAACATACATTTCGTCTGAATAGATGTTTTCTGTGAGGCAAACTTTAAACAGTAATATCATCTAGTACATATAACAGTACATCTAATGAACAGCTAACATAAACAGTAAGCTAATCAACAGCTAGCAACTAACAGCTAACAGTGACCTAATAAACAGTCAGCTAATTAACAACAAGTCACCTAGACAAGCCTAGGTGACTCAAGTCAGTGCCCACCCAGACAGTCCGACACCAGTATTCAAGAAGACCCAGGGCTGTCCAAATCTCATTAACCAGCTTTCTTTTTGTGTTCATCTTCTCACTGAATTTCAAGTTGGCAGAGACCATCGTGGCTTAGTTGACTGTTAGATGTGGTAATATCATCTTGCATTTTATAACATGACATCTTCCTGAATGCTACCCTGCAGTCCCTTCCAAAAGCCCCTGTCCTGGTTAAGTCTGTCTCACCGCCTTCACACAGCACACAGGAACAGAGCTGAGGCTGTCAATCAGCTGGAGATCCCTCCCCGTCATCTTTTTTCTCTAGGTGTCAGGAAAACTGGTCAGAAGTAATTCATACTGATAGCAAAGGAACAAAGCAGCAGACTAAAGTGACACTTAGTGCACTTAATTGAGACAAGTACACACTATAGAGGGATATTATTTGCTCATATTTCATATATGAGGTTTACAAACACTTTAAGGTTTCCAGCCATGTTGTCCACCATACCAGTTGGGTAGATTCCAAAATCAGATGCTAAATACAAGACAATGGGATTCAATTGGAGAGACTTTCCCACTGTCAGTATACACTGATCAGGGCTGCTGGCTATAGGTGTTAGCGTTGATCAAGCGTCAAAAATTTGACAGGGCAATTGTACAGATTTAATTTGGTAAATCTAGGTTCCTGTGTTGGGCAACTACAAAGGAGAGCTTTTGCAGTAGCGTGCCTTACTGCTCTCCTCCCTTCCTAATTGACCACAAAGCATGATGGGAAGCCTCAGTGCCCAAAAGAGAATAAAGGTAAGACAAAAGAGACCTGATCATAGGAGTTTTGTGTGCACATATCTGGAGGTGCCTACACCAATGTTTCTCAACTCCAGTCCTCAAGTACCCCCAACAGGTCATGTTTTCAGGATTTCCCCACAGATGACGGTTGTAATTACTAAGGCATTGAAACTGATCAAATCACCTGTGAAAACTAATGGAAAGCCTGGAGTTGAGAAACATTGGCCTACACTATCAGCTAAATACCACCCGCCCCAGCCTCTTTGCACACAGCTCTCATTCCAGCCACAGGAATCCAGTCTTCTGCAACTGGAATTTGCAGGATATGCTAATTGCCCATGTGATTGTAGCCTAAGGGTTAAAAAACATATTATGAAACCCATACATTTGTTTTTACATAATTAATTAGGGGAGGAGGGGTCATGTTATTGGTTACATGTCATTTAAACCCCTATAAAATGGTAAGTGAACCCTTGGTGGGGGCTTGTATTCATGAAAACAGTTTGCTGAATGTGCTAATCATTTTGTAGCACTTTAAGCAATGCATTGTTTCTTGTTCATTAATTTTCTCATTTTGTATTCTGCTGTGTGCATTATTTCCAGACTTGGCAGAGAGTGATATAGCTTATACCCATGCTATCATGGGCAGTGGCAAAGAAGACTACTGTGGGAAAGAAGTGTTAATTCTTGGAGGAGGTGATGGAGGAATACTGTATGAACTCGTCAAACTCAAACCAAAGATGGCTACCCTGGTAGAGATATCCTTTGTTGCATTGTACTCCTGGTATTATCAATAGACTTGAGCTCTATAGCTTTGGCGAAATCAGTAAACAAGTTATTGGTTGCCTGAAAGTAGCTCTGTTTTTCCCCTAGTAATTTTGGTATTAACACAATTAATATCTTCATTAATAAAATAGTGCATATTTGTGAATTTGTCTCAAAACAGTAAGGGCTCATGCTCACCTGGGCATTCTCCAGTACAGCATAAACAAAGCAGTGTACAATATTTTGGTGTTCGTGAGATCCTGGTGCTGTGCACAGCTGGATGTGGACATGAATGGTTGCAGGAGGAAGCACACAACAGTTTATATTCGGGAACTTATGTCTGTGTGCATGCGCTGCTTTACACAAGTAGCTGCTCATAGCTACGTGCAGCCGCCTGCAACCAGTCAAAGAGCACTCAAATACACTTTTGACACAGAGCACATCTGGGTTTTTACCTTCAATGTGCTGTGCTCAGAGTTTAGTTACAGATCAGAGATTTTGTCCCCAATCTATATCTAATAGACATGGTGGAGGCATTAGGGTCTCCTAGACCTCTCTATAAAAATAACCTGTCACTACAGGTGTGCAGTGTAACAATATATATATTTTACAAAAATCACATTTATGTCTATTTGTCAGGCTATAATTATACTGTATACAATCTGAGCAGGGTGCCTATTAAAACCATGTACCAAAATAAAAGCTTCAGATGTCCTTAAAGGAGAAGTCCAGCCTGAGCTCATTCGGCTGGACTTCTTCTATGGGTCACAGCAGTGCAATTCGTTATGCACTCCTGTGACCCATTTTCACAGGAAATGTCTGAAGTCCGCTCTCTGCTGACGTCACTGGAATCAGTCCAGACAACGCGTCATCCCGACTTCGGAAGTCTGGATCCGCCTGATGCATAGACTGATAGGTATGTCAGCCTCTCAGCGAGCCGCTGAGACGGCCGCTCCCTGCCCCTCCACAGCTCAGTGCTCCAATGAGCGTAGAGGAGCAGAGCAGGAGAGACTGTGACTGACAGGCAGCAGCTCACTGCTCGGGGAGGTGAGAGAACCGAGCCATTGGCGATGTTCGGTGGCTCAGCTCTCAATAAAGAGGCGGCAGGGGACAGATGCAGCACTACCTAGGTAAGTATGAAAATGGGATAAAAAATCCCATACTTCTCTTTTAAAGGCTAAGTCCACCTTTTTCAGGCAGAATTATACTTCTCATAATAAATCAAAGCCTTTTCTAATGTCTCTTCTGGCCAAGCCATCCCATTGTGCTTATCTCTCCCATTGCAGCCTTCAGTCTGCACCTCTGTTCAAAATTTAAAAACATGCATTCTGAGCCCAGGCTTCCTGTAGCATCCTGTGACCAGCCAGGAAAGTTCATGTCCTACCATGCACTACCTTAAGCTCTTCCAGCCCGCCGGCCGTCAATTGATGGCTGGGCGGCGCGGCTCTCGTTCTGGGTGGTTGTCATATGATGGCCGCCCAGAACGACCGCTCTCATGGTAATCGTGCCCTGATTACAGTTGAGTGCCACCAGTGCCAGAACTGTCTTCCCACCACTGCCAGCAATCAGTGCCAATCTGTGCCCACAATTGCCACCAATCAGTGCCCACAAGTGCCAGCAATCAGTGGCCAGTCAGTGCTGCCCATCACTGCTGCCCATCAATGCTCATCACTGCTGCTCATCAATGCCACCCATCAATGCCCATCAGTGCCACCTATCTGTGCCCATTATTTCTGCCTATCATTACTCACCAGTGCCACCCATTAGTGCCACCTATCAGTGCTCTTCAGTGCCACATATCAGTGCCCATAAGTGCGGCATATTCGTGCCTTCTCATCAGTGCCTATATGTGCCGCCTCATCAGTGCCCATAAGTGCCACCTCATCAGTGCCCATCAGTGCAGCCTATCAGTGCCCATCAGTGCTGCCTCATCAGTGCCCATCAGTAAAGGAGAAAAAATACTTATTTACAAAATTTACTGACAAAAACTAAGAAAATTGGTTACAGTGTAGCATGACTGCGCAATTGTCATTCAAAATGTGACAGCGCTGAAAGCTGAAAAATGGCCTGGGCAGGAAGGGGGTGTAAGTGCCCTGTATTGAGGTGGTTAATGCATCACAGAATAGGATGTGTTTCACTACTCTGGATCACACCTCCCTCGGTACTGGACAACCTCCCTTTTTTTATTTTCTAATCACTTTCCTACTTCTTCCATTAAAGTGACCATATACTGTACAATCTGAATGGACAATCTCCTTTAGATCTACCACCAACTATGTAGTGCAAGGTGGGTACTCCTATTACAAGTTTTTGGTAAACCTAAAGGAAATTATACAGCGATTGTTCAATCAGATTGCATAGTGTATGGACAGCTTTATACAAATACATTGGAGAGAGTGGGCGGAGACACTCAGCTGTCATTATTCTTGTAATCCAGTTCAGGGATGGGGAGGATATAAATGCTTTAGGCCCATTTCCACCTAGTGTAGTGGGAGCGCATGTTTTTTGGCATGTTTTACCTGTGACACACCTAGGGCAGCTCATTGATTTCTACGTGTGACAAACACAACAAAGTAGCTCATTGAAAATTTTGGTGTGTTTCGGCTCACCCGTGTCCACCCGATGCAGCCTCACCCGTGTCTACCCAGTGCAGCCTCACCCGTGTCCACCCGATGCAGCCTCACCCGTGTCTACCCAGTGCAGCCTCACCCGAGTCCAACAAATGCAGCCTCACCCGTGTCCACCCAGTGCAGCCTCACCCGTGTCCACCCAGTGCAGCCTCACCCGTGTCCACCCAGTGCAGCCTCACCCGTGTCCACCCGGTGCAACCTCACCCGTGTCTACCAAGTGCAGCCTCACCCGTGTCCACCCGGTGCAGCCTCACCCGTGTTCACCCGGTGCAGCCTCACCCGTGTCCACCCGGTGCAGCCTCACCCGTGTCCACCCGGTGCAGCCTCACCCGTGTCCACCCGGTGCAGCCTCACCCGTGTCCACCCGGTGCAGCCTCACCCGTGTCCACCCGGTGCAGCCTCACCCGTGTCCACCCGGTGCAGCCTCACCCGTGTCCACCCGGTGCAGCCTCACCCGTGTCCACCCGGTGCAGCCTCACCCGTGTCCACCCGGTGCAGCCTCACCCGTGTCCACCCGGTGCAGCCTCACCCGTGTCCACCCAGTGCAGCCTCACCCGTGTCCACCCAGTGCAGCCTCACCCGAGCCCAACAAATGCAGCCTCACCCGTGTCCACCCAGTGCAGCCTCACCCGTGTCCACCCAGTGCAGCCTCACCCGTGTCCACCCAGTGCAGCCTCACCCGTGTCCACCCAGTGCAGCCTCACCCGTGTTCACTGAGTGCAGCCTGCCTGTGTCCACCCAGTGCAGCTTACCTGTGCAGGGGGAGAGGAATTGCTGGCCGGATGATGAGAGTGCCGAGGAACATCACAGCTTTCATTTCAATTGCTGTGTCCCCAGCGTGCGCCGTCCCATACAGCCACGCCCCCTTGACTGGCGAGCTTTGATAGACGTCACACGTCTCGTGATTGGACGGGTGATCTGTCTATCAAAGTCCAGGACAAAGAGGAGGGGCTGTGACAGTGAGTGCGGAGAACACACAGCAATTGAAATGAAAGCTGTGATGTTCCTCGCCACTCTCATCATTCGGCCATCTGCTCTGCTCTCTTCCCCTCCGCGATCGCGGCTCCCATACAACCCCGGTACTCGGCCCCCCTTCCAGGCAGCCATAGCTCGTCAACCCTCAAAATCCAATCGCGAGCAGGCGACTGGAATTTTAGAGGGCTGGCGTAGTGCTTGCGGCAGACTCCTTATGTTACTATACAGAGGCTGGTCCCGATTTCCAGGGAAGCGGTTACATTTACAATATATGTTGGGGCTTTCTTTACCATTGAGAGTAGTGTTTATGGCTTTGTTTTTTAATATAGTAAAATACTTTTAGACTGAGCACATTACCGTGTTTCCCCGAAAATAAAACCTACCCCAGAAATAAGACCTACTGTTGTTTTCCAGGAGGGCTGCAATATAAGCCATACCCCGAAAATAAGCCCTAGTTTAAAATGCTTGTAAAAGCCTATAATCCACTCTATTACAGTAGTATATAATGTACATTGTGTTTTTCTGTAATATAATTGTGTCAAATGCCTTCAGTACAGCTCCTCTTGGCACTCAGGTGACCTCCTGCTGTTCTCCTCTTCTTCCAGCGGGGGATCTCGGCCCCCCTCCCTCTGCAGTGCTCGGAGTGGGGAAAAGCGCTCCGGCGGGTCACTGAAGCGGCAAGTGGTGCTAAACGAAGATATTTGACACAATTATGTTACAGAAACACACACATTGTACATTATACAGTGGGGATGGAAAGTATTCAGACCCCCTTAAAATTTTCACTCTGTTATATTGCAGCCATTTGCTAAAATCATTTCAGTTCATTTTTTTTCCTCATTAATGTACACACAGCACCCCATATTGATAGAAAAACACAGAATTATTGTCATTTTTGCAGATTTATTAAAAAAGAAAAACTGAAATATCACATGGTCCTAAGTATTCAGACCCTTCGCTCAGTATTTAGTAGAAGCACCCTTTTTTTCTAATATAGCCATGAGTCTTTTTGGGAAAGATGCAACAAGTTTTTCACACCTGGATTTGGGGATCCTCTGCCATTCCTCCTTGCAGATCCTCTCCAGTTCTGTCAGGTTGGATGGTAAACGTTGGTGGACAGCCATTTTTAGGTCTCTCCAGAGAAGCTCAATTGGGTTTAAGTCAGGGCTCTGGCTGGGCTATTCAAGAACAGGCACGGAGTTGTTGTGAAGCCACTCCTTCGTTATTTTAGCTGTGTGCTTAGGGTCATTGTCTTGTTGGAAGGTAAACCTTCGGCCCAGTGTGAGGTCCTGAGCACTCTGGAGAAGGTTTTCGTCCAGGATATCCCTGTACTTGGCCGCATTCATCTTTCCCTCGATTGCAACCAGTCGCCCGAGTTCTTCAGATGTTTTTTAGCAAAGATTTTAGCAAATGACTGCAATATAACAAAGAGTGGAAAAGTTAAGGGGGTCTGAATACTTTGTCCCCACTGTATACTACTGTAAGAGTGGATTATAGGATTTTACAAGCATTTTAACTTTGTACACATTGGGGATTCTTGACAGGCAAGGAGGGAGAAGACAGCACATTACATGGTAAGACCTATCCCAAAAAAAAGCCCTACTGTGTCTTTTGATGCCAAAATATATATAAGACCCAGGCTTATTTTCGTGGAAACACGGTAGATGTACTTTTATTACTTTGAGGGGCATATGAGAAGTTTTCTCTGAATATCCTCTAGACGGGCTGGAAATATATTTGTGACAAGATCCCAGTTTCCATTAAGAGTGGAGATGTGTGGAGCAATTCTCCGTTCACATCATATAGTGCCCATTTTTTGACCTCTCATTCACTGGAGGGCATTACCAAGCTGAGCAGATTCACAAATCAAGCATAATGTGGCATTCTCAAAATTTTAAATATTGATGGTGGATTTTTGGGAAGATTAATGAACTGGTGTTTGCATGATTCCACAATTATCACTATTTGAATTTGTGTTGATTTTTTACACACTTTTTTTTTTTTATGGATATGGCTTTATTGTACTGTATTCGTCACACTTAATTTCTTAAATTATTTATTAATTAGGGCTGCACACAGTGTATTGTTTAAGGTGAAAAATGTAAATTTTTGGAAGTGCCTGGCATTCAGGCTTTTTTGTTAATGTTATGGCATTTCTTTTATTTATATATACAGTGGATATAAAAAGTTTACACACCCCTGTTAAAATGTCAGGTTTCTTCAATGTAAAAAAATGAGACAAAGATAAATAATTTCAGAACTTTTTCCACCTTTTAATGTGACCTATAAACTATTCAACTCAGTTGAACAACAAACTGAAATCTTTTAGGTGAAGGGGAGAAAAAAAAAATGAAATATGTTTGCATAAGTGTGCACACCCTTAAACTAATACTTTGTTGATGCACCTTTTGATTTTATTACAGCACTCTATCTTTTTGGGAATGAGTCTCTCAGCATGGCACATCTTGACTTGGCAATATTTGCCCACTCTTCTTTGTAAAAACACTCCAAATCTGTCAGATTGCGAGGGCCTCTCCTGTGCACAGCCATCTTCAGATCACCCCACAGATTCAGGTCCAGGCTCTGGCTGGGCCATTTCAAAACTTTAATCTTCTGCTGGTGAAGCCATTCCTTTGTTGATTTGGATGTATGCTTTGGCTAGTTGTCGTGCTGAAAGATGAAGTTTCTCTTCATGTTCAGCTTTCTAGCAGAAGCCTGAAGGTTTTGTGACAATTTTGGCTGGTATTTGGAATTGTTCATAATTCCCTCTACCTTGACTAAGGCTGCTGTTTCAGCTGAAGAAAAACAGCCCCAAAGCATGATGCTGCCATCATCATGCTGCACTGTGGGCATGATGTCTTTTGGTAATGTGCAGTGTTGATTTTGAGCCAAACATATCTTTTGGAATTATGGCCAAAAAATTCAACCTTGGTTTCTTCAGACCATAACACATTTTCCTACATGCTTTTGGGAGACTTCAGATGTGCTTTTGCAATACGTAGCTGGGCTTGGATGTTTTTCTTTGTAAGAAAAGGCTTTCATCTTGCCTATCTACCACATAGCCGAGACATATGAAGAATACGGGAGATTGTTGTCACATGTACCGCACAGCCAGTACTTGCCAGATATTCCTGCAGCTCCTTTAATCCTTTAATGTTGCTGTAGGCCTCTTGGCAGCCTCCCTGGCCAGTTTTCTTCTTGTCTTTTCATCAATTTTGGAGGGACGTCCAGTTCTTGGTAATGTCACTGTTGTGCCATATTTTGTCCACTTGATAATGACTGTCTTCACTGTGTTCCATGGTATATCTAATGCCTTGGAAATAATTTTGTACCCTTCTCCTGACTGATACCTTTTAACAATGAGATCCCTCTGATGTATTGGAAGCTCTCTGTGGACCATGACTTTTGCTGTAGGATGGGACTAAGAAAATGTCAGGCAAGACCTACTAGAACAGCTGAACTTTGAGGTTAATCGGAGGCACTTTAAATGATTGCAGGCGTGTACTGACTCCTATTTAACATGAGTTTGAATGGGATTGCTTAATTCTGAACATAGTTACATCCCCAGTTACATGAGGGTGTGCACACTTATGCAAAAGATTTCAGTTTGTTTTTCAATTGAATTATGCAGTTTATAGGTCACATTAAAGGTGGAAAAAGTTCTGAAATTATTTATCTTTGTCATTTTTTTACATCACAGAAACCTGATATTCTACCAGGGGCGTGTAGACTTTTTATATCCACTGTATATACAGTGTGTATATCTGTATATATTTGTCCAAATATCTAGATTTTTAAATAAAACAATTTTAAATTATTTTTGGTAAATAATCTAGAATAGTTTGTAGTGCATAATTTAAGAGCAATAAATTAATGATAAACAAGGTTGAATGTGTCTTCGTAGTCTGTACTGATTCTTTGTACACTCGGGTATTGCTTCCAGATTCTTGCATCCAATGTTCCCCACTTTCGCTGCCAGGCCCTGTGCTCCATTTTTACACTCAGGTGGCCAGGCCATTTTTGCAATTTTTCCATTGCTTTTTAAATTTTTCCCTTACAGCTTTTAGTGTTTGTTAAAGACCTCAAACCATATATTTTCTGAAAGCACATGACCAGTAGAATACAAATAAGGTGCTACTGATTTTTAGGGCACAATAATATTTGCGCAAATGTTTATCAAAACAATATTTTCATTAAAAATACACTAAAATCATTATTGGCAGATAAAAACACAGTATATTTTACAAAATTCCTCCTAAATATAAAAGTTTAACTTGTATTGAGTTAATAAATAACAAATATTTGTAATTTTTAAATTACGCCTTTTTGCAAAATGGTGAAAACTGAACGTACGCAAAAATGTAAATAACCACATTTCTCTAAAAATCTGAAGGTTTTCATTGTTCCCTTACAGGTTTCAGAGTTTGTTAAAGACACCCCCCCCCCCACCGTATTTTTTCTGAAAGCAGAAGACCAGTAGAATAAAAAGAAGGTGCTACTGATTTTTAAAACCCCATAAAAATTCTCCAAAATTATTTTTAGCAGATATAAACAGAGCAAATTTTACAAAATTCCTGCTAAATTCCTACTAACTATAAAATCTTAACTTGTATTGAGTTAATAAATAACAAATATTTGTAAATTTTAAATTGCGCCTTTTTGAAAAATAGTGAAAATTGGACGTGCGCAAAAAGTGTATTCATACATGGCAAAATATACAAAATTCCTGCTAAATTCCTAGTAAAAATAAAAGTTAAAACTGTATTGCATTAACCACTTGACCACTGGGCACTTAAACCCCCTTCCTAACCAGACCAATTTTCAGCTTTCGGTGCTCTAACATTTTGAATGACAATTACTCAGCCATGCAACACTGTACCCATATAAAATTTTTGTCCTTTTTTTCACACAAATAGAGCTTTCTTTTGGTGGTATTTAATCACCGTTGGGTTTTTTATTTTTTGCGCTATAAAAGAAAAAAGACTGAAAATTTGGTAAAAAAATGAATTTTTATTTCTTTCTGTTATAAAATTTAGCAAATTAGTAATTTTTCTTCGTAAATTTTGGCCAAAATTTATACTGCTACATATCTTTGGTAAAAATAAGTACAACTTGGTGTATATATTTTGGTCTTTGCGAATGTTAGAGAGTCCAAAAGCTATGGTGCCAATATCTGAAAATTGATCACACCTGAAGTACTGACGGCCTATCTAATTTCTTGAGACCCTAACATGCCAGAAAAGTACAAATACCCCTCAAATGACCCCTTTTTGGAAAGAAGACATTCCAAGGTATTGGAAAAGATGCATGGTGAGTTTTTTTGAAATTGTCATTTTTTCCCACAATTCTTTGCAAAAATCAAGATTTTTTTTAAACTTTTTTTTTTTCACAAAATTGTCATATTAGCAGGTTATTTCTCACACACAGCATATGCATACCACAAATTACACCCCAGAACACATTCTACTATTACTCCCGAGTATGGCAATACCACATGTGTGAGACTTTTACACAGCGTGGCCACATACAGAGGCCCAACATGCAGGGAGCACCTCCAGGCGTTCTGGAGCACCCAGGCCAATTCTTATATTTCTCTCCTACATGTAAAAATAATCATTTATTTGCTAGAAAATTACATAGAACCCCAAAACATATATATATATATTTTTTTTTAGCAAAGACCCTAGAGAATACAATGGCGGTTGTTGCAACTTTTTATCTCGCACGGCATTTGCGCAGCAATTTTTCAAACGCGTTGTTTTTGGAAAAAAAAAAGTTTTGTGCTTTAAAAAAAAACAAAATAGTAAAGTTAGCCCAATGTTTTTGCATAATGTGAAAGATAAAGTTACGCTGAGTAAATAGATACATAACATGTCACCCTTCAAAATTGCACACGCTCGTGGAATAGTGCCAAACTTCGCTACTTAAAAATCTCCATAGTTGACGCTTTAAAATTTTTTACTGGTTACATGTTTTGAGTTATAGAGGAGGTCCAGGGCCAAAATTATTGCTCTCGCTCTACTGATCGCAGCGATACCTCACATGTGTGGTTTGAACACAGTTTTCATATGTGGGCGGGATTTACGTATGCGTTCGCTTCTGCATGCGAGCACATGGACAGGGGCGCTTTTAAATTTTATTTTTTTATTGTTCATTTTACTTTATTTATTTTAGTTTGACACTTTTTTCCCAAAAGAAACTATTTTTTTTGATCACTTTTATTCCTATTACAAGGAATGTAAACATCCCTTGTAATAGGAATATTGCATGACAGGTCCTCTTTACAGTGAGATATGGTGTCAATAAGACCCCACATCTCACCTCTAGGCTGGGAAGCCTGAAATAATAATAAAAAAAAAAAATGATCCTGGCTTCGACCGTAGCGGAGTCAGTAGAAGCACCGGAGGGTGGCGGGAAGGGGGGGGCATCCCCTCTCTCCTCCCATAAGAACAATCAAGCAGTGGAACAGCCGTTATGATCATTCTTATGGTGTAGGGAATCGCCGGCTGAAAAAGCTGATATCTGAATGATGCCTGTAGCTGCAGGCATCATTCAGATATCCCCACACAAAGTCAAGGACGTCATATGACGGCGGACGGGAACTGGTTAAAAATTGCGGGGTATTGCAGAGTTCTGCGGAGTATTGCGGGGTATTGTGGGGTAGTGCAGAGTAGTGTGGGGTATTGCAGGGTATTGCGGGGTATTGCAAAGTAGTGCAGGGTATTGCAGAGTAGTGCAGGGTATTGCAGAGTAGTGCAGGATATTGCGGGGTATTGCAGAGTAGTGCAGGGTATTGGGGGGTATTGCAGAGTAGTGCAGGGTATTGCGGGGTATTGCAGAGTAGTGCAGGGTATTGCGGGGTATTGCAGGGTATTGCAGAGTATTGCGGGGTATTGCAGAGTATTGCGGGGTATTGCAGAGTATTGCGGGGTATTGCAGAGTATTGCGGGGTATTGCAGAGTATTGCGGGGTATTGCAGAGTAGTGCAGGGTATTGCAGAGTATTGCGGGGTATTGCAGAGTAGTGCAGGGTATTGCAGAGTAGTGCAGGGTATTGCGGGGTATTGCAGAGTAGTGCAGGGTATTGTGGGGTATTGCAGAGTAGTGCAGGGTATTGCAGAGTAGTGCAGGGTATTGTGGGGTATTGCAGAGTAGTGCAGGGTATTGCGGGGTATTGCAGAGTAGTGCGGGGTATTGCAGAGTAGTGCAGGGTATTGCGGGGTATTGCAGAGTAGTGCAGGGTATTGCGGGGTATTGCAGAGTAGTGCAGGGTATTGCGGGGTATTGCAGAGTAGTGCAGACTATTGCGGGGTATTGCAGAGTAGTGCAGGGTATTGCGGGGTATTGCAGAGTAGTGCAGGGTATTGCAGGGTATTGCGGGGTATTGCAGGGTATTGCGGGGTATTGCAGAGTATTGCGGGGTATTGCAGAGTATTGCAGAGTAGTGCAGGGTATTGCAGAGTAGTGCAGGGTATTGCAGAGTAGTGCAGGGTATTGCAGAGTAGTGCAGGGTATTGCAGAGTAGTGCAGGGTATTGCAGAGTAGTGCAGGGTATTGCAGAGTAGTGCAGACTATTGCGGGGTATTGCAGACTATTGCGGGGTATTGCAGACTATTGCGGGGTATTGCAGACTATTGCGGGGTATTGCAGACTATTGCGGGGTATTGCAGAGTAGTGCAGGGTATTGCAGAGTATTGCGGGGTATTGCTGGGTATATTGCAGGGTGTATTGCAGAGTGTATTGCAGGGTGTATTGCAGAGTGTATTGCAGGGATGGCTGAGCATGGTGGGATGGATGTGACTGTATTTGTCACTGAGCACCGCTGTGAGCACTGCACATCCAGCCCACAGCGGTGCTGCCATCCGACCCCTCCCCCTCTCCTCTCACACTGTACCGATCGGTACACAGAGGGGAGGGAGGAACCGGCGTCATGACATGACGCCGGTTTGTTTACATGTGATCGCTCCGTCATTTGACGGAGCGATCACATGGTAAACGGCCGCGATTAGCCAGAGGACCCGGCGGTCACGGAAGTTCTCGGGTGCGCGCCCCAGGGGGCGCGCGAGAGCAGGATTCTGGGAGGACGTCCCACGGACGTCCACCCAGGATAACCCGACCGCGCTGTAGCCTTCTTTAGGCTATGGCCCGGTCGGCAAGTGGTTAATAAATAACAAATATTTGTACATTTAAAAATGGAACCTTTTTGTGAAATGGTGAAAACTGAAGGTACGCCAAACTGTAAATAAAAACTATTTACTCTAAAAATCCGGAGGTTACTATTTTTCACTTAAAGCTTTCAGAATTTGAAAAGACCCCTCAAACTAGACATTTTCTGAAAGCACGTGACCTGTAGAATAAAAAATAATGCTGCTGATTTTTTGGGCCCTGCAATAAATATGCAAATGTTCATCATATCGCTATTTTCACAAAAACACACCAAAATCATTACTAGTGCACATAAACACAACCTAACTTACAAAATTCCTGCTAAATTGCTACTAAAGCATCGTTCACATGTGGCATGCTAAAGTGTACGCCCATGGAGGGCCATGTTTACCCACATAGGTGTTCCGTGCATTCCCATACAGGCAGTCGCATTTATGTCAGTTGGGATGCAACGGCTGCACAGGTATAGCTGCTGTTCCCAATCTGACATCTGTGTGGGTGTGGGTACATGACCCCGAATGCAGACAGTGTGAGCTCAGGGACATGCATGCGAACCTACATGGATGTAAAATTGGGAGCGACGGCTCTGTTTGTGCAGTTGCTACATCCCAAATGGGACTGCCTGCACAGAAATGCCCAGAACACCTGTACATCCCTGTAAAGGCACGCTGTGTAAGCCCTATGTGAACAAAGCCTTAGGCCCCTTCCACACAAGCACACCGATTGGTCTGCTGACCCATTTTTCAGGCAGGCCCAATCGGACCACCCATTGTTCTCTATGGAGAGACTGACGTAAATGGACATGTGTCCGTTTACACCCGCCGGCATCCGATCCAGTCCAGTCAGCTAAAAACAGACGGATGGGGATCCCATTCCCCAGCCGTCTAGCAAATCAGATGATATCCGATGGAACTGGACAGGCGGTCTGTTTCCATCCGACTGCCCCATAGAGAACAGTGGGCTGTGTCCGTGTCCACTGTGCATCAGCAGAGAGTATGCAGATCTGTCATCCGCCTGCTCAGCAGGGATCAGCAGACAGATCCCACGCAGGTGGATCTGCTTGATAGAGTTCACTCCATGTGAAAGGGGTCTTACCAGGAGCAGTTGGTCCATTCGGGGCGCTAGGGCGCCGGACTTATACGTTTGTATGAGTTTTTTTTTTTTTTTCAAGCCACATGATTAGAGCCTCAGGCTCTAATTGGCTTGGAAAAGATTGGGCTCAGGGCACAGAGCATTGCACCCCAAACCCACCCATTTCTGACAATAGCAAATTAATTCTCGCTATTGTCTTCCGGCTTCTCCTCCTGGCCAATGAGGGTGGATTGGGTTGGCTGGGAGGAGAAGCTGAGGAAGCCGTGGAGGGGTGAGTGCGGGGGGGACCTGGGGGGTCTTACTATGTTTGTTTTTTTTTTACTTCTTTTTACTTTTTAGTTTTTCTTTTTTTTTTGGGGGGGGGGTGTCTTTGGTGAGATATCAGAGGTCTAAACAGATCCCCATATCTCTTTTTTTTGAGATCGAGAAAGGGACTGAAGATAGTCCCTTTCTCTGCAGCACTTTACTTGAATGAATAAGGAATCTGTATAGAGTCCTAATTCATTCATAAAATAACAGTCTGATACATAGTAATTCTCGTGGTTTACTATGTATCAGCTCTCAGTGGATATAAGAGTGATTGCCGCCTATGCAAAATATAAAAGAATACAGCGCTGTCAGAAAAAAACATAGCATGACATACATAAATTGATCCAATATATAAACTCTGAATTGAATAATAAGCTGCGGTTACAAAAATGCGAGATACCCACACTGTAAATGTTAATATTGTATAAGAAACCGCGCTACATGAACTTAAAAATTAAAAAATAAATGCACATCAAACTAATGAGTCCATCAAAAGATAATGTCAATAATTGTCCGACAAAAAATCACCATGGGATACAGATCTTCATCCATAGCAATAGTGACATCACACTCAGTTCACCATGGAAAGTAGTGTTAGAGATAGGACAGTCCTCCACCTTTAAAACAACTGCCTCTTACCAGCTCCCTTGATCTCTGGTCAGGAGATCAATTGCGCCTTTTGGCTTATAACCCAGCCACAGTCTCAAATAAGGATGGATAAAAGGTCAGATCAGCTCCTCCTATTGTCCTAAACAGCCCATACACAACACTTTAACTCTCCAGCCGCCTATGTCCGCTGTACTACAGGGGGAGCTTGGTAACCACATGTTTACCAAGCCCCAACTTCACCCCCACTGCTCCCCCCTCCCGTGGTGGCGGGAGGGATGCCGCTCGGAGCGGTGATGGATCAGGGGTGCGGGGGCAGTACGAGGGTGATATGTCTGACGGGGGGGGACAAATATCGATTCCCCCAAGCCCCATGCAGCACCTGAAGCCGGCGGGAGTGGAAGAGGGATGCTAGCTAATGATGGTTGCTGTGGGAATTGGGTGCAGGGGGGGGATCATCAGTACAGGGGGGAAGGGGGGTGAAGGGGATAGGAAAGGAGAGTGGGGGGGAGTAGTTTTGTGTGGAAGAGAGCGGCGGGAGGTGGAGAAGCAGGGGGCAGGGAAGCAGCGGCATGGGGGGGGGGGGTTACATTTTAGGTTGATAACTTCTGATCAGCGGGTTGTAATCCGCTGATCAGAGTTATTGAATTGTTCAGCGGTGTCCGCTGAACAATTCTGCTATAAGTTTATGATAATTGAAGTGACCATGAGCTTATAGGAGAGGGAGAAATGAGGTCCGTACGCCATTGTACGTCATGTACACTGCTGTACGTACGTCATCTACACTGCTGCTGGTAAACGGACATTCAGAGGCAGTTGGCTGCTTTTTTTCAGCTGCCCGGAACTCATCCAATGTTATCTTATGTGTATATGTACACAGGTTCGTATAATGTTGTTTTTAGGCAGTGCACCTCAACTTTTTTCTTTTTAAGGAATTTAGAACTACTGACTCTTTTTTCCAGCTTATAGCTTTCTTTCCTCTCACCATTTAGATTACTGCTATGAGGGCTGTTATATCCAAGCATATTTACTTCTCTCAGGTACACCCTTAATGGACCCTCCTTCTCCCTTGACTCAAGGTTTAAGGGTGTTCCACTTAAGCCTCCTGTTAACTCGTTAATCTTTTTTGTTCAGACATAACTTTCACCGTGGTTAAGGGTCAGACATCTTAGACTTTGGCCTTTACCCAGTTAACATGTTTTTGTTGCTTCTACTGACCACCTTAGCTGTTGTCTAATTTTTTTATTCTCCTGCTCAGGTAGTTGTTGTTCCACCTGTTTTTTTGATGAATAATTGACCTAATTGGTTCTCCTCTGCATTGTTTGTTGAGGCTTACCATTCTTTCAGGTAGCAGTTTCCACTTAGTTGGTGACCTGTCCTGGACTGAAATGCCAGGATGACCCTTCTTTGGTCATGACAATTTCCAGAATAACTGTCATCCCTTTTTTTTTCATCTAGCCTTCGTTCAGGTGTTGACTCCTACTGATAGTCCTTGTAGTCAATTTTTTACATCTATTGAATCTCTCAGTGGTTGTTGCTCACCCCTCTGTTAGACTGCTTTTTTACATCTTAAATGATTTACTACATTCCTGTGTCCCTCAATGAATGATAAAAAAAATAAGATTTTTGTACTTACCATCACATCTTTTTGGAATCCATTGGAGGACACAGGTTCCACCCTTCTGTAGTGTTGAACTTTTGTGTTTGCTCACAGAACGTTGCATGACATTTGGAGGCAGTTTTTTTTTTTTTTTTTGCTGGTGTCTAAACAGCAGTAAACCAAAATGACTGAGAATTATTACATACTGTACATGTGTCCCTCAATGGACTTTAAGGAAAAGATCTTGTGGTAAATATAATAATTTTATTATTCTGTGCTAGTTTGAAAACTGCTCTAAAAAAGTGCTGAAAATTCCTAAAACACAAAGTAGTACTATTTTTAGATGTCTTTAATTCCTCTGTTACTGTGGCTTTGAAGTAACATCCTCCAGTCATTGCTTTACAGCCATAGCGAAGTACTAATTTTATGGTGCTGTATGCCAATGGATTTTATTGCCTTATAGCTTCGAAAGAATATACCCTGAGTGTCAACCTAATTTGCAAGAATTCACTAGCAATATTTTCTTTTTATTTAGCCACTTTATTTGTGTAGATCTTTGCATCATTTAAATGTAAATTGCATGTGTTTAGTTTTCTTTTATAAACTTATAAGACTTTTATTAAGTCATAGTTGTAGTGGTGCTGTACTTTGGTACTGGAACCACAGTTTTTTTTGGCAACTATTGCTGTCAAAGCTATTTTTTTGTACAAGGATACAGTGGCTCTCTTATAGTCCTTTTTTTTTTTCATGGTGCAAAAGGCTCAGTAAATATACATTATTTCATGGCTACTAGGAATGAGCTTCGAGTTCGAGTCAAACTCATGTTCGACTCGAACATCGGCTGTTCGCCAATTCGCCGAACAGCGAACAATTTGGGGTGTTCGCGGCAAATTCGAAAGCCGCGGAACACCCTTTAAAAGTCTATGGGAGAAATCAAAAGTGCTAATTTTAAAGGCTTATATGCATGGTATTGTCATAAAAAGTGTTTGGGGACCTGGGTCCTGCCCCAGGGGACATGGAGCAATGCAAAAAAAAGTTTTCAAAACGGCCGTTTTTTCGGGAGCGATTTTAATAATGCTTAAAGTGAAACAATAAAAGTGTAATATTCCTTTAAATTTCCTACCTGGGGGGTGTATATAGTATGCCTGTAAAGGGGCGCATGTTTCCCGTGTTTAGAACAGTCTGACAGCAAAATGACATTTCAAAGGAAAAAAAGTCATTTAAAACTACTCCCGGCTATTAATGAATTGCCGGTCCGACAATACACATAAAAGTTCATTGATAAATAAAAACGGCATGGGAATTCCCCACAGGGGAGCCCCGAACCAAAATTTTTTAAAAAATGACGTGGGGGGTCCCCCTAAATTCAATACCAGGCCCTTCAGGTCTGGTATGGATATTAAGGGGAACCCCGGACAAAATTGAAAAAAAAATGGCGTGGGGTCCCCCCAAAAATCCATACCAGACCCTTATCCGAGCATGCAACCTGGCAGGCCGCAGGAAAAGAGGGGGGGATGAGAGAGCGCCCCCCCTCCTGAACCGTACCAAGCCACATGCCCTCAACATTGGGAGGGTGCTTTGGGGTAGCCTGAGATCAGGCTATAAAATTTTCCGACAACAAAATCCGTTGTCTGAATTTCCGATCGTGTGTACACAAATCCGACGCACAAAGTGCCACGCATGCTCAGAATAGATAGAGATGAAAGCTATTGGCTACTGCCCCATTTATAGTCCCGACGTACGTGTTTTACGTCACTGCGTTCAGAATGATCGGATTTTCCGATTACTTTGTGTAACCGTTTGTATGCAAGACAAGTTTGAGCCAACATCCGTCGGAAAAAATCCTAGGATTTTGTTGTCGGAATGTCCGATCAATGTCTGTGTACGGGGCATAAGCCTAAAATCCAAATGGCAAGCCCTTGGGGTACTCTTAAAAATTAAGGTATCGTGGTGCTTAGTCTAAAAGTTCCAGGCTGAATCACTGACATCAAAATGCTTCTAAAAACAGAAGCAAGTTTATAAAATAACATGGACAATTGCTATGTCAACACAATATAAAAAGAAGACTTGAAAAAGGGCCATGCCTAAAACACGTTGTCATGACAACTTAAGTGTACATCTGGTTGCTTTCTGTAAAAAAGTAATGTTTATAGAAAGCTTGTGGCTTTACCAATCAAATACGGGCTATTTCCTGTTCAATTCAGCAACCACATTTATGCACTTAAGCTTTGTAAAATGACTAAAGGAACAAAGATGCAAGTGCATGTCCAATATATGATGTTGCCCTCATACTGAAAGGTTTGGAGACCCCTGGGCTAAATGCCTAATATGTAATCAAGTCTCTCGGTATGCAGAGACCAGATAAAACACACAGGCACCACCGTAACTCCATGTTTCTGCATCACTTCCCAAAGAACATATTGGGTTGCATGGTCATACTGTATGCTTTTTACAAACCCATAGAGCTCATGTAGAGCGTATTGGCACATACACTATCCCCATGTTATCTTACAAAATTGTGTTGGGGAAAACAATTGGTTCATGGTCAGAACCTGCTTTATTTATTTGGATCAAATGTTTAAAGCTGAACTCCAGGTATGGAGTTGGATCAATGCAAGTATCCAAATTCCATACCTGTAGGACTGATGTGGAAGCAGAAAATCACTGTAGTAGTTGGCACTACTACAGTGATTAGCGTATCCTTCCGAATCCTGTGTTGAGCAGCTGACCTTGTTACATAGTGAAACGAGGGGTCACTTGCTCCATACAACTGCTATTCATAGTGCCTTGTTTTATCTCATTGAATACAAGATGTTCCCTGATTGGATGAGGTGGAGAGGCATGGTGGTGACATCACACTCTCCAACTCCTATTCCCTTTTAACGGTTTGTCCTTCAATTAACTTTTTTTAATTTATGCAAATACAGAAATATGCCATTTCTGAAAATGAACATGTTTAATAAATAAATGTTGTGTAATAATTACTATTATGAGCATTATTTATGATATGTCTTGTAAATAAAAGTGATGTGATGTTTTTCCCTCCTCAGTACACAAATCTAGAGAGCAGAGCTTTGGGTGACAGATTTAGTGATTGAGTCAGTGAAAGTGCTGCTCCTTGTTATTCAGCCAAGATCTGATTCCCACACTCAGCTGTATCTGTGAAGCATGACATAAATTACATCACTATTGCAGCAGGCTTGTCAAGCTTTCCCATTACACTGTCATGTGTCACAAACAAATAATCAGACCTTAACATCTTTCAAACATAGACCAAATGGTGATCGATGGATGTAGAAAACATATGCGAAAAACATGTGGTGATGTGTTAGACAATCTTAAAGGTGACTGCTATGAGGTATGTATTTTTTATGCTGCTTTTTTTAAATGGTGTATGTTTTTGTAATTTGATGACATATGCAATAACTTAAGAGGGCCTCATCTAGTATATAGATTTATACAGTCCCCCTTTTTAATGGTCAGGGTGCTCATTTTTACTTTTTTCGTACCAAAACTTACTTAAATTAAGATCTCCTCTTTATGTCTGTTCTTTGACTTGAAGAGAACAATCTTGGGTCATGACTGTTCAGAAACTGTCTACTCTTGGTGCTAGCGATCAGAGGAGTTACAGCATTTAATTCACCTGCTATTGGTCACATATCACTAGTGTTTTTGCGATTTCTCTACTACCTCACTTATTGGCTTGATGCCAAATATAATAAGTGATTACAACCTTAAGTCTATATAAGAATCTAGTCAATGCGGTTGCAGGTATTAGCAATAAAATTTATAACAAATGATAACTGTGCTAAAAAATAAAGATCTAATTTATACAGAAAAGAAGCTGGCCGTTTGAAGTGGTTATTAAGCCACTCTAACCTGTATACACCTTCAGCACTGCCTCCTATTGTAGTGTCCCCCTCTGTGTGTGATTTCTAAAAATAAATGCTGCAAATACCTAATTTCACAGACGAGATTGTGCTCACATGACTGGCCAGCTTTCTCCTTTCCTCCTCTGAGAGATGCAGCAGGAGGGGCTGAGATTTCCCTGCTGATGTCAGCCTGGAGGAGAGAAGGAGAGAGCTGGCTGGTTATGTGATCGCAATCTCAGGTCTTAAATTGGGTATTTACAGCATTTATATTTATAAATCATTCACAGAGTGAGACACTGCAATAGGAGGCAGTGCTGATGGTGTATACAGGTTAGTGTTATGAGAGTAGCAGGAGGGGGGAGAGCGGGTCACACACAGACAGAGAGGGGAGGGGGGAGGAGGACACAGGAGCAGAGAGGAGAGCAGATGGCAGGCTGTGGATGACGGAGGCATGTAAATTGACCACGGTGTCTGGTATCTGCAGCCATGATACACCGTGGTCAGTTTACAGAGGGATGGGGAGAAACTGGTCGAATCAGCCAGGTTTTTTAGGTGTTACAGGGGGCCAAATGACACAGAACAAGCACTGTGTCATATAACATGCTTTAAAGGAGCAGGAGCCATTTTTTTTTTTTGGGTTAACAAACGCTTTAATCAAATATAACTAAATATAATGTAGCTGGTAAAACTTTAAAAGCAGTGATGTTACAAATACAGTGTTGCCAATGGACAAAGACAATTACAGAAAGAGGATGTTAGACACAAATAAGTGCCAGTTCACACTGCAGCAATGTCCAACATCGGATGTGATTCGCACCGCACTGCTGTGCAAATCACATGTGATCTCTGTGCGATGCTGTTTCAGCCATACAGATAGTATGACTGGATTGGCATTGCATTCGGACCAAACTCGCACAGGACCCTTTTTTTGGTCCGCAGCAGGATCAAATCCGATTTCTGTCTGAATTTGCCATTCATACTGCGATATGCGAACTGATTTGTCATGAACTTTTTATTGACACTCCCAGCAGTTGCATAGGGCAGTGTGAACTGCCATCGGAAGACGTGCAATGCGGGAACCCGCACTGGATTTGCAGGGTTCCCGCATCGCTGCAGTGTTAACCACCCCTCAGTAATGGAGATACATTACACAAACAATCTTACGTTTCCATTGTGCAGCCAGAGAGACCAAGAGAGTGAGAGAGAGCCAGAGGTCTGTATTCTAAGGTTATGTACACTTGCAAAGCACACCCTTCCAGGTAGAGACCCTCCCGCTCACATATCTTAAGGCTTTACCACTTCAGTCAGTGGGGGGCGCTCTTGGGCTATGACAGAAATCTCAAGATACTGGTCAGCTAGAGGTCACCAGCTGTCATTTGTGATCAAATAGTTTCACCTGCCCTCCTTCCCCTCCTCACCTCAATTGAGCACTCTGAAGTGAAAACCCCCACAGTGTTATTTGTCACATACCCCTTTAGGTCTATTTAACATTAAAGTGTTCAGAGATGGAGGTCAGGTGGCCTAGTAGTCAAATACTTTTTCCCAATACTAACTCTAGATAAAATTCCAGAGCTGTTTTATGGTGCCCCTATTATACATTCACATCAGTCCCTGCCCTCATTGAGCTTCCAATCTAAGGTCCCTAACCCACGTTCATACATACACAAACTAGGAGCAGTTTAGGCAGGAGCCAATTCGCCTACCAGCATGTCTTTGATATGTGGAAAGAAACTGGAGTACCCCGGAGGAAACCCAGGCCCAGAGGAAACCCGGGCAAAGGGAGAACATGCAAACTCCAGGCAGGTAGTGCAGTGGTTGGGATAAAAAACTTGATGCAAAAGGGTAACTCAGATAAGCATGGGAGCATAAAGGTATAGAGTGGTGTCAAATCTTTAGCCTGGACAATGCAGGAGCATACAGCAAAGTTTGAGAAAACAATCCCCTGCGCTAAAGATACTAATTAGTGATTAAGCCTGCCGCTGCTGTACATAACAGAAGTCAAAACATGGGAAAAAGGGTATAAGTACCACAGTGCTGACAGCCTAAATAAATACAATAAAGTGCAACTGTAGTGCCTACAAAATTAAGTGCAAAATGAATCCAAAAAAAAAATATATATATATATATATATATATATATATATATATATATATATATATATATATATATATACAGTATATATATATATCAAGCATGTAGCCAGTGAAAGCTTAAAAAACACATGTAAATATGTATAAACTTCTAGTTGGAAGGTTCCTTTCACAGGTGCCTTCCACAGGTACTGCTGTGCTAGAAATAGTGCAAATCAATATTAAGCTTGTGACCAGCGAAAGTCCAAAAAAGACTTGCACATAAACATATAGCAGTTCTCAGTTGATAACTTCCTTTCCCAAGTTTTTTCAAAAGTGCTGCTGTGCTAAAAAAACATATGATGCTGTAAACAGGTGCAAATGGGATCTACACCCCCCCCCCTATAGTTGAACTAACCAGATCCAATGGACCCCCAAGCAGTACTGCGTTGCGGGTCAGGTAAGCTTAGGATGGTGAAGCGGGGTGATGAAAACGCCAACTCCTGGGTGTGATCTTTCCTGGAGTGTTTTCAGGCACAAACATATGGAGAAAGAGCCCGCATAGTAAAGTATGTCTTGTTTAAGAGCCCTTTCACACTGAGGTGCAGGCGCTATTGCGCAAAAAATAGCACCTACAAACCGACCTGAAAGTGCAACTGCTTTGTCTCCAGTGTGAAAGCCCCGAGTGCTTTCACGCTGGAGCAGTGCGCTAGCAGGATGGTAAAAAAAAGTCCTGCTAGCAGCATCTTTGGAGTGGTGAAGGAGCGGTGTGTATACCCCTCCTTCACCGCTCCTGCCCATTGAAATCAATGGGGCACCGCAGGTATACGGCCGGCAAAGCGCCTCTGCAGAGGCGCTTTGCGGTGGTTTTTAACCCTTTCTCGGCTGCTAGCGGGGGGGGGGTGTAAAACCGCCCCGCTAGTGGCCGAATACCGACGGTAAAGTGCCGCTAACAATAGCGGCGCTTTGCCGCCGACGCCACCCCCGCCCCAGTGTGAAAGGGGCCTTATTCATTAAAAGCAATATTTACAAAGTTCCAATCATAAAATCAGTCTTTACAAGGTTTCAAGGTGGAGGGCAAGTGGATGAACATCAATTACCAGTCCATTAATTAATAGGTTCTCTCACAACCTAACAGCATTTAAAGGGGCATCGGACATGATGTCACCACGACGCCGCAAGCTGCGTCTGACACTGCGTTTTTCCCTTCCCACAGGGCGTTATCAAAGACAAGAGACTCACGGCATCGCTGTGATATTTATAGCCAGGTGTGGGCTCCGCCCAATCACAAGACCATGACACTGTTTCCCCCTTGAAACATCTCTTTTTCTTTTTCCTCTGCCCTCCTCTATTGTCTCTGGTCCATGATTTCTTTCTTCTCTGCCATTGTTTTGGTCCGAGGACCAAAGGATGTAGAAGAAGGCAGAGGAAAAAAAAAAGAGACGTAGGACAAGGTATTTTTAACTCGAGCAACACCGTTTTCTCAGAAGACGAGCTGCACATTTAGAGTTAGGTCTCAAATTCGCCCCTGACAGGAAATTGAATAAATTTGATGTTTTTATTGATTTACACAAATTTATGAGGAAGATGACTATCGGGAAACATTATGCCAATATGCAACCACAGAGAGATCAGGAGGAAAACCAATTTAAACACACGCAGCTTAGGAAAAGGTCGGTGTTTAACCCCAAAGTACAAAACGACCACTTTAGTGAGGTTTTCGGGATCCTGGTCGAACAGGATCTTGATAAACTCAACATTGTATCAGGAAGGAGCAAAAAAGATATAGAACAAGGGCTCAGACTGTTAGAAAAAAACAAAGAGGTTGTGATACGACCAGCTGCTAAAGGAGGAGGATTGGTGATTTTAAATAAAGGAGATTATATGGCAGAACTCAATAGATTAGTTGACGATCAAGAAACCTATGAGGTGTTAAAGGAGAACCTTACAAACAAATATAAGGCCAAATTGAAAAGATTAACAAAGCCTATAATGAAGATCTCATCAATAAAAGAGAAGCTAGATATCTTATACCTGATGCCCCATGTATACTGGTTATCTATCAAATACCGAAAATTCACAAATGCAAGGCCAAACCCCGGGAAGACCAATAGTAAGTGGCATTGACTCTCTCCCCTGTAGGCTGGGGGAATACTTGAATTGCTTCCTGCAACCCTTGGCCCAGAAGTCACCTGCCTACTTAAGAGACAGTAAGGAACTGATTAACCTGCTCAAAGATATGGAAGTATTAGACGACTGCATCCTGGCGGGTATTGATGTTAATTCGCTCTACACCAATATCAAACAAAGTTTCGCCTTGAACGCAGTAACGTGGGCCTTACAAAAGACCAATTTAAAAAGGAAACAAGGACAGTTTTTGGTTAAAGCACTGGATCTGAAAGGGAATTTCTTTTGGTATAATGGTAGCCACTATAGGCAGAGGAAGTGAGTAGCCATGGGGGACAAGTATTCACCCTCAGTGGCAAATATTTTCTGAGCAAATGGGAACATGAGGCCATACATGGAGAATTGAGACCAGAGGTTATACAAGAAGTATACCGATGATATCCTCATTGTGTGGGCAGGAAGGCAAGAAACTTTTCTGGAATTCCTACATGATATTAATAATAAATCCTATGGAATTTCATTTACGGAAACGTACGATAAATTGGCTGTCGACTACCTAGATCTGGTCATTTTCAAGAATAATGGCGAATTAAATGCACACATTTTCTTTAAGGCGGTGGACTGTAATAGGTATATTCCAGAAAGAAGTTGCCATCACCCCAGATGGCTAAATGGGGTACCTAAAAGCTAGATGATGAGAATACGCAGGAATTGTGACAACGTGGATTATTATAGCCAAACACAAGTAATTATAAATAGATTCCAAGAGAACGTGTATGCGCCCAAAGAATTAGTTAAGACACAACAGGAAGTCCTACAATGGGATAGAAATGTAATGTTACAAGATAAGGAACATAAACGTAACAATTATGGGTTAGGTTTTATAACTGGGTTTACGAGACAATATGAGCAGGTTGAGAGAATAAAATCTAAACATTGGCCATTACTCCTGAAAGATCAAGTATTAAATACAATTTTACCGAGCAAACCCCAATTCATTTACACCAAGCCTCCTACTTTGAGGCATAAACTTGCCAGGAATGTTGTCGACCCTCCTCGAAGGAGGGGGGACTTTCTGGACCGGGTGGGTTTTTTCACATGTGGGAGGCATGTAGGACCATTAAACACAAACCAAAGAAAATTACACATTTCGAGTCTAAGTCCAGAGGTACGTCGTTGGAGATAGAGAAGTCCATCTCCTGTGATAGTACGCATGTGACCTATTGGAATGCCCATGCAAGCTCCAATATGTGGGGAGAACTACTAGGAAGCTTGGGGTTACGCGAACATGTCAACAATATAGAAAATGGGTTTGTTAAGCATAGCCTATCCAGGCATTATAGATTGGTTCACAATCGAGACCCCACATCTTTGAAGTTTTGTGGTATAGACAGGGTGCTCCCCCATTGGAGGGGGGGGTAATCTTACTAAAGGTATTTAACAAAACCGAACCAAATTGATTTATTTGATTAATACAATTTAATCCTACGGGGTTGAACATAGAGTTGGACCTCAATTGTTTTTTTTATCCAACTGGTGATTTGATTATGTGGTTTAGTATTTGTATTCATTGGTTTATTTTCATTTCTATATTTTTATTTATTTAATTTTTTAATTTAATTTTTTCATTTTTCTTTTTTTTTAATTTTCACTATGTTTTTATTTATTTTTATTTTTATTTATTTGTATTTTTAGTTTATTTTTATCTTGATTTAATGATGTACTTTACTATGTGGGCTCTTTCTCCATATGTTTGTGCCTGAAAACACCCCAGGAAGGATCACACCCAGGAGTTGGCGTTTTCATCACCTCGCTCACCATACTAAGCTTACCTGACCCGCAACCTAGTACTGCTTGGGGGTCCATTGGAACTGGTTAGTTCAACCATAAAGGGGGGGTGTAGATCCCATATACACCTGTTTACAGCATCATATGTTTTTTTTTAGCACAGCCGCACTTTTGAAAGGAACTTGGGAAGGGAACTTATAAACTGAGAATTGCTATATGTTTATGTGCACGTCTTTTTTGGACTTTCGCTGGTCACAAGCTTAATATTGATTTGCACTATTTCTAGCACAGCAGCACCTGTGGAAGGCACCTGTGAAAGGAACCTTCCAATTAGAAGCTTATACATATTTACATTTTTTTTAAGCTTTCGCTGGCTACATGCTTGATATATTTTTGTTTTTTTTAAATTAATTTTGCACTTAATTTTGTAGGCACTACAGTTGTACTTTATTGTATTTATTCAGGCTGTCAGTGCTGTGGTACTTATACCCTTTTTGCAATACATCAAAGTTGATTATTTTAATCTATCTTAGCCATCATTATTGGAGTATAATGTAGCTCTATACCATTTACTATAAACAAAACTGGAGATAACTATATTATCCATTCAACATCTAAGTCAAAAAAGTGCACATTCATTAAAAATTACAACTTGGGCCAAAAGCCAAGTCTGAAAAATTGCAATTGACACAACAGCTTTTTAAATGTACACTTTGCTCATAAAAAGCATGGAGCCAATTTTCCAAGGCTTTCTTTTTCTCACCAGACTTAGCTGTAGGGCAACAGGCCAATCTCTTCCCTTCTTGTTGCTGGTATTCTGGCATTTTGGGAACAGTATCTCTTCCTGAATTTGAATGCACAGGTGGGGTATTAACAGTCCCATCTGATTTTCTGTAATGCCATGAAACCTACTCTGACAACATCAATATGTAACACATGAGCAGCTCACTGCTATTAGCTACAACAGGGCAGGCTACACGGTAGTGATGCTCAGCTACAATTCTCCTCTGGTCCATAACACATGAGACAAATGACCAGAACACGTAACCATGCTTAAAGGGTAACTCCACTTGCGTAAAAAATATTATTATAGCAAATACAATTGCTACACAAGACGTATTGTAAATATAATGCCTGGATAGGCTATGCTTAATAACAATTAACTCTCCTTTTTCAACTGCAGCCCTGTAATTTTCTGTAAAATTCAAGGTTGTATGGCAACTTGTAGGGGTTCTGTATACATTTTGGCATACGAAACGCCCCCAGAAATGTCATTTCCTGCTTGTGTGATGGGCTCTGCACTAAGATGCAAGTCGTGTTTTAAGTATCCCCTGCAACAAAAATGTTCTTTTTGGTGAGATACTCCCAAAAGGTTAATTACTTCTAAAGGGATTCAGACACTGAGACCTTTCCCATCAGAACCCTGTAATTGCACTAGCTTCAATAAAACAAATTAGTCACTCCCATACAGAAACGGTGCCCAAAAGACTCAGTGGAACTATTTTATCAATGCAAAAACTGGTAGGGATCTGCAACAAAGTTTGTAAAAATCCCTGTGATGTACATTGATCATGCAGAAGGGATTGTTTTTTTTTTTTTTCTCAACAAAAGGGGAATTGCTCTTTAACGTGTTTTAGCCAACCCTGTGCTTAAGGGCTCATTGCACCTATTTACAGAAAAATAAATAAATGTTTTTTTTTTATTTTTGTTGTCTGAGCCCGTAAAGCATTACACCAGCAAACAGCAGATCACTAATGTCATGCAGGGCTCCTGCAGACCTGTCGGTGTATCTGCTTGCTTGTACCTCATACGGGAAAGCAAGCAGAAACTTACTGACAGGGAGAATCAATGGACGAGCACCGTGGTAGTTCATTGAGAACTACAACATTTGTAGTTTTCCATTCACAGAACACTGTGAATGAGTTGTTTTTATATGTTGACAGCTAGCGGGGGAAAAGATGCCTCACTAGCTGTCAAAGCGGGGGAGCAGGGGCCGGTACTTTCATAACACGTTGCACCCTGAATATTAACTCATCCTTTAAAGTAGAAGTATCGGCAAAACCTTTTTTTTTTTCATTTTGGATAGAGCAAGGGAGGGTTATAACCTCTGTACAATTTTTTTTCGCCATCTGTGTCCCATTGGGGAGATTTACCTTCACTTCCTGTCCCATAGCCAAACAGAAAGTGAAAGGAAACCCCTGTAAATTAAGTGAATCTCTTGGGGGGCCCTAGGTCACCACAACTAGTGTCCCCATTGGAAGATTTCACCTCTATTCTCTGGGGACAAACCAAAATTTGCCATTATCATTGAAAGTAAAAAAAAAAACCAAACAGGACAAATAGAGGGGGTGAATCTCCCTAATGGGGACAGAGACAGCAATAAGAACTAATAGGGGTTCTAATCCCTCTCCACCCTATACAAAACTAAAAAAAAAGTTTTGCCTTTAGATGTACTTTAAACATAGACACTACTTTAAAATCATATTGTAATCTTCCATTGACCTTTCTTTCTCAGCCCCAGTTTGTCGCCTAAACTGTCAGTTTTATAAGATTGTATATAACCGTAGTGGTTTGTGTCATTTTAACAGATTTTGGTTGAAGATTGTATCCCAGTGTTGAAGATGTATGCCAAAGAAGGGCGAATGTTTGATTATGTGATTAATGATCTCACCGCAGTCCCCATTTCTACATCTCCAGAAGAAGGTAGTTAGGATATGTTGCATCATTTTCTATGATAAGCTGTAAACACTTTAAATATGTGACATTGCAAGTCAAATAGTAAAGATCACCTTTTTAAAAATATGTCTATTTGTTTCAAGCTAGAAAGTATCGCATCTGAAGCCTTTTTTAATGAAAAAAGTCAAGCTGGTCTTTTTAGCTTCACTTGTATCAATATGCCTGCTGTGCTAAGATGTCTCACCTGCAGTCCAGGACGATAAAAGGAAGCATTTTCTTAGAAGCGATTTCACATGTTTTTCTTTTAAATTTGTTTGTTATGAAAAGCAAAAGCATCTTCTGTTTGAATATAAATAAATAATGGTTCCTGACACTTGTGGATACTTTTTGTAGAATGAACACTTTGCTATTTTATACAAACAATTCAATATTTGTAGAGCACCGTAGATTACAAAAATGTGTTACCTGTGGCTATAAACCCATGTATGAGCAAAGGCAATATTAGACATGGTTAAATGTAATTTAATTTCAAGAAATGATCAATGGCCTCACTAGTGAATTTTTTTTTTTTTTTATCTAGATTCTACCTGGGAATTTTTAAGTTTGATTTTGGACCTTTCCATGAAAGTCTTAAAACAAGATGGAAAATACTTCACTCAGGTAAACAAGCTACATTTTTAAACCTGTAATAGTATAATACAGACAGCTATGGTCAGGGCTGGTGCAGGGATTTTTTACACCCTAGGCGAAAACCTCATATTTCCGTCCCTGACTCCACCCCCTGTGCCCTGCCCATGTGACAGGAGTCGGCGCTATACAGAAAGCATCGGCTCTAGTACCTGTTCTTCACACTGATGCTTGGGGATGGTGAGTCGGGAACCCGCAATCTGGGCTTGCCGGCCCACCCTCCCAGAGCAGGAGGTGACGAGCCCCATCAGAGAGCCAGCAGTTGGGCACCCCTGCTGTAAGGAATGCATTGTATGTAAGGCGGAGCTGGCTGTACTGGGATGGTCACCAGAGAGTCCCTGAGAGAGACAGACAGGTCGGTCACTGATGATCATAGAGGCACGCAGCGGCAGGGGATGTTTGCTTCCATTCTGTTGGGAGACTCGGGACATGTCCTCCAGGCTCCAGTGCTGTGCCTCTAATTACACTATCGGTCGGACGGGGCGGCTGCCTTAGACTGAGTTAGTTACATGCTGCAGCCTGCAGAGCATGCACACGCGGAGGGAAACCAGCGGCTGGGCGCCCTAAGCTGCTGCCTAGTTTGCCTAGTGGTAGCACTGGCCATGGCTATGGTAATGTGAAATTGTGCAGTAACTTAAGTCAGGCGTAGACGTTTTGAATCTTGGCCAGTTCAGCAGGGACCAGCCAAGATTCAAACCATGTATGGGCAGGCTGATTGTACCAAAGCTGATCGATCAACTTAGGTACAGCCGTGTTATCCTTTTATCTCACATATTTAGCAATGGCAGGCTGCTGACGTTCTCAGAGCTACAAAATAAATACAACCTCCCAAATAACATGTATTACTCATATATCCAACTCAAACATGCGGTGGACACACAAGGTAGTGCTACTCCCTGGACATTGTCCAACACCCCTATCTTTCATCTGATACAGTCCAGCACAGAAACTAAAGGTTTCATTTCATATTGCTATCAAATGCTACTGATGCAACTTTTGAAGACACACCCGACTAGAGCACCATCCCTATGGGAGCAAGATGTAGGCCCAATTACGGGAGAGCAATGGGAAGAAATCTTACAATCTATTAATATATGCTCTCTCAACGTGGCTCAGAAGGTATCCCAACTATATATAATACTTAGAGTGCATTACACCCCACTTAAACTATACAAGATGGGTAGGAGGACTGATCCTTTATGTGGCAGATGCGAGCGGCACCAGGGGGACCTCATCCACCTACTGTGGAGATGTCCGAAGCTCCATAGGTATTGGAGTGGGGTCATGGAAACACTCAACCGAGTGTTCCAGACCACCATTCCCCTTGACCCAATTCACTGCATCCTAGGAGTCCTAGAGGATACGGTCCCGGAAGAGATGACTAGAATAGCACTCACTAGGGCACTGTTCCAGGCACGCAAGCTTATACTGCTTGGCTGGAAGTCGACCTCTCCACCTTCAGTGAGATCATGGATTACTCATATGGGCAACACTTTGATTATGGAAAAGCACATTTACCAACACAGAGGCAGCCCCAATAGATTCGAGAGGATCTGGGCACCATGGTTAGACACCCCTGGATTGAGTCCTAGGGAGTTGGTAATGTCAAGACTATTGCAATGTCTCGGGGGGGGCCCATGAGGTTTTATTGATGGTTAGTGACCATAAAGTAATAGAGCATTGAAATATTTCAGGATGATTGGAATGTAATAGTAAATAATGGTATATTGTTTCACGATGTATGTACAATGGAAGCTATGTATGGAAATTTGTTCAATAAACACCTTTTTGATTTAAAAAACTTAGGTACAGCCAGCCTGTTGGATTTTTCAAGTGATTCAAGGTTGCAGGAAAGAAAATCACACTGTCTATGGCCAGCTTTATAGTTGAAAAGAATAGCTGTTGAGCATGTCAGAAATTCAGACCTGTCTATTGGCCTGTGCATGCTCTCTGTGTTATATCAATGAGCCTAATTAGCTCTCATAGTTCTCATCCTGGAACTGCAGATCAATTAGTGTGTAGAACAGATTAGGGGATGAACCAAAGTAGTTTAGCAAAGGTCAACTGTGCAGTCAACACAAAGCAAAAATGCTGTGTTGCCAGCCCACAACAGTACATATGGGACCGTAAGCAGAACTTTAATAATATAAAACAATTTAACAAAATGAATAAACAAACTTTAATTATGAATTTGAAATGGCCGCAGCCCTTTTATTGATATTGATTTAAAAACAACATTTTCAACTAATAAGTACCAATTTTATATAAGGTAAAATACACAATACACTATAAAACCATATTTAACGCCGCCATAACAGCTCGAGTTAATACACAAAATTCCATATATAATATAGAACTGTCCCTTTTCTAGAGAAAAGGACTTACCACATAAAAGGAACCGTGACAATGGGTGGGAGGGTGGGGTTGCGTCTTCTGCTGATCCACTGCTGACTGTTTGTTGTGCAGTTACATTTCTTTTTATAGTAAACTGCTTGTGCAAGTTTTAACATGTGACTTGTCCTAAGCCAATAATTTCATTTTTTTTTTAAATACTAACCGCCCTAGTGGTCTAAATTTTATCTATTGTCTGCAACAGCCCCATAGGTGGGCGGTGCACATTTATTTGCCCCTCCCTTCTCCCTTCTTGCAGATCAGCAGGTATTTTTCTGTACTTGCACAGTCTTTAATGGGAAAAAACATGGGGAAGTGTGCATGTCTTGCAGAGACATGCTACATGTTTTTTTTTTTTTTTTTCATGACATACACTACAAAAAGAGATGAATCTTGATTGGTTATTATGAGTTGCTTCACTTTGCTCACTGTTCTTTGACTTATCCAGCGGATGTCTGATTTTGTGTAAACTGTACTGCAGCTCAGGTCCCCATACCAGATTTGCTATTAAGATTCGACTTTTTATATGACAGTTAAATAACAAGAGGAGATTTGTTCTATTTCCTTTAATTGTTTAACATGCATTATTGGTCAAGTGACAACTGAAGTACAAATGGTTGAACACATACAGTACATTGTTTTCTTCCTAGAAAATGTGAGCTAAGCTTCGTAGAGGCTGGGCAGGGCAGCAGCATACTGCAGCAGGGCTTGGGCAAAATGATGTGTGCAGGGAATGCCTAATGAGTCTGAATGTCGAAAAATGTGAGATAATGCACTGTAACCATGGTAACAATTGTGCTATCTGTACATTTAAAGGGAATACGAACTAGGAGATCATCGATTTAAATAGAAATAATGAATAGTAGAAGACAGTAATTTGAGTGCCATAATTCCATGACAAGCAAATGCTGCACATTCTATGCATGGCATAAAATGAAAAATGGTTGCATTGTTTCCATGACAATCAGAAAGCAGAGTAAAACCAATATCTCGCCTAAATCTATACAGGATACCCAGTTGTCTGGTACATGCTAGTTTAGATTAGTATCTAAAGAATACATTTATTGTTTTGTAGCTTTCTTAATCTCTTGTGAATTAGATTGTATCAATATGTAATATAAACCAAAAAGATAGATATTGAATCAAGTAGCAGTTATTGTTTAGCCTCCCTGGCGGTTTTCCCGAGTGTGGCTCGGGGTTAAAATTCAGGACCATTAGCGGTAACCCCGAGCCACACTCGGGATTACATCGCAGGATCCCGGTGCCTCCTTACTTACCTTGTCCCCGGGATCCTGTGATTTCCCCCCGCTGTGTCTGCGGGCTCCGTCCTCCTCCGAAGCCTCTCCGTGCCAGGCTCCGTTCCCTGCGAGCGGCGCGACGCATGGGGGCGGAGCCTGGCGGCAAATTTAAAAAAAGTGTACAATCATAACACATACAGTACTGTAATCTTACAGATTACAGTACTGTATGAAATGATTTCACATCCCCTTTGTCCCCAGTGCTTTGGCCCATGCCCTGCATGCAGTTTTATATTGCATATACTGTTCTTTCTGCCTGGAAACTGGAGATTGTCCATAGCAACCAAAAAGTGTCCCTTTACGTCAAAAATGGCTTTAGACCAGCTAGAAAACAGCGATAGTAAATTAGAACACTTGCAGAATTGAGCGATAGTGAATCGTGTGGAAATTAATTTTATTACTATTTATTTTTATTTTTTTTAATTATTTTTTTTTTATTATATTATAATTTATGTTTTTGTGTTTCAAACTTTATCATACCCGGGATATCTACTAGACTCTTGTTTGGACAGATTTAAGTGTGTTATTGTTAAGAATTACAGACCTACAATGTAAAACGCCAAATTTCCATGCAAAATAATTGTACCGCTTTCAGCACCTAAAATCCGAAATAATCATACCGCCAGGGAGGTTAAGGCGGTAGTAAACTTTGCTAAAAAGAAAAAAATATTCTCCCTGCAAGGTAAAGGCTCAATGTGCTAGTATGCATTGCATACTAGCATATTATGAAAGATTTACCTTAAAACAAAGCCCTCCAGCAGTGTGCTGTCATCAATGACAGGGTTTCCATCTTCACTTGGTCTTCCTTCCGGGTTCACGGGCTCTGGCCAGAGCTCTGAAGGAACGGCACGAGTATGCTGTTCCTTCGGAGCACATGCGCTGGTGATGTCACTGCCTGTAGACACACTAAATATCTCCTAAACGGTGCATGTTTAGAAGATATTCCTTGTACCTACAGGTGCTTTTATTATAAGCTTATTTATAGGTACAAGTGTCCAGTGGCAGTTTACTACCACTTTAATGGTGATACAGTGACCCTGATTTACTAATGGTGCAGAGAATCTTCACTTTGAATGTGAATTGTCACCCTGCAAAGTTTGCATGGAATATTCATTGCTTGCACACTATTACGTGATTGAAGTCATCACAATTTCACCTTATACTCCAAGCCAAACAAAAGTTGACTTTGCATAGAGAAAATTCACTAAGTGTAGGAAATGAAGTGAGGCTGTGCTGACTTCAATCATCCAGCCATGTGCAAGCAAACAATTTTGTTTTTTAAAAAAATTTCCTGCATGTTATTGGGTATTCTTTGCCAAGTGAATTTTCACTTTGTTTAACCTCATTCACTAAGAGAAGTGAAAATTCACTTTAAAAAGTCTTAGGACAATTTACACCAGTTGGCTGCAGTAATGTGCGTTTTACTGCAAACGCTCATGTTATGTACTTTGGTGTGATGTGGTACCATACATTTTGAGCGCACTGAAAAATGCAGTAAAGCACTACCGTCTGTCCTGCCTTATTGCAGTGCTAATGCAAGACGTAATGCACATTAACATACCACAGTGGACTTGGATAGTGCGAAGTAGAAAAGTTACAGTATCTGACAAAAGTGAGCACACCCCTCACATTTTTGTAAACATTTTATTTTATCTTTTTATGTGACAACACTGAAGAAATGACACTTTGCTACAATGTGAAGTAGTGCGTGTACAGCTTGTATAACAGCATACATTTGCTGTCCCCTCAAAATAACTCAACACACAGCCATTAATGTCTAAACCACTGGCAACAAAAATGAGTACACCCCTAAGACCCAAATACACACTATTAGATTTTTTGCAGTTTTTTTGTTCAGATTGAATAAAACCATGTAATGCAAGGGCCTGCTTGATTGCATACAATTTGAAACTCTTAAGGTCTGACCCTATATTATATGGTTTTGGTAAATCTGAAGACAAAAATCTGCAGAAAATCTAATAGTGTGTATGGGGCTTGAGTGAAAATGTCCAAATTGGGCCCAATTAGCCATTTTCCCCTCCCCGATGTCATGTGACTCTTTAGTGTTACAAGGTCTGAGGTGTGAATGGGGAGCAGGTGTGTTAAATTTGGTCTTATCGCTCTAACTCTCTCATACTGGTCACTGGAAGTTCAACATAGCACCTCGTGGCAAAGAACTTTCTGAGGATCTGAAAAAAAGAATTGTTGCTTTGCATAAAGATGGCAAACCTTGGCATCCCAGATGTTTTGGAACTACATTTCCCATGATGCTCATGCACTCTGCAGTGGAGTGCCAAGGTTTGCCATCACTGGCCTAGGCTATAAGAAGATTGCCAAGACCCTGAAACTGAGCTGCAGCACGGTGGCCAAGACCATACAGCAGTTTAATAGGACAGGTTCCACTCAGAACAGGCCTCACCATGGTCGATCAAAGAAGTTGAGTGCACATGGTCAGCGTCATATCCAGAGGTTGTCTTGGGGAAATAGACGTAGGAGTGCTGCCAACATTGCTGCAGAGGTTGAAGGGGTGGGGGGGGGGTCAGTCTGTCAGTGCTCAAACCATAGGCCATCAAATTGATCTGCATGGCTGTCATCCCAGAAGGAAGCCTCAGTTTGCTGAAGACAAGCAGACTAAGGACATGGATTACTAGAACCATGTCCTGTGGTCTGATGAGACAAATTTAAAACGTATTTGGGTTAGATGGTATCAAGCGTGTGTGTCGGCAACCAGGTGATGAGTACACAGACAAGTGTGTCTTGCCTACAGTCAAACATGGTGGTGGGAGTGTCATGGTCTGGGGCTGCATGAGTGCCGCTGGCACTGGGGAGCTACAGTTCATTGAGGGAACCATGAATGCCAACATGTACTGTGACATACTGAAGCAGAGCATTTTCCCCTCCCTTCAGAGACTGGGCCGCAGAGCAGTATTCCAACATAACAACTCCAAACACACATCCAAGAAGACCACGGCCTTGCTAAAGAAGGTGAAGGTAAAGGTGATGGACTGGCCAAGCATGTCTCCAGACCTAAACACTATTGAGAATCAAGAGGGTTAAGATAGTGCTGGAAAATAATGGTGGCCACACAAAATATTGACACTTTGGGCCCAATTTTCACTTAGGGGTGTACTCACTTTTGTTGCCAGCGGTTTAGACATTAATGGCTGTGTGTTGAATTATTTTGAGGGGACAGCAAATTTATACTGTTATACAAGCTGTACACTCACTACTTTACATTGTAGCAAAGTGTCATTTCTTCAGTGTTGTCACATGAAAAGTAATAAATATTTACAAAAATGTGAGGGGTGTACTAACTTTTGTGAGATACTGAATATGTTACTGCGTTTTGGACATCTATACTGCTCTTTTGCACAGACGTGTATTATTAATTGAGACACTGATGAGTTGCACTTCCCCCCATGACTGCCATATAGAGATCTGCTGTATACAGACATTTCTGGATTCAGCAAAGCTGCTAGAACCACTAAATGCAATTGCAGCAAAAGGTGTTTATTTTTTTATTCTTTTGGTGGGGGTATTTATATAAACATTGACAAATATTAGCTTTTTTGTTTGATTATATTTATTTTACAATAAAAACAATGCATCTTCAAGCTAATATACATGTTTTATAAATCAGACAAAAAAATAAACATTTAAATTTACTGTATTCAGTCCTGGGGGTGTTTTAATTATGCAAACAATATTGAGTTCAAACAAAGTGTGCTCATTACTATATATAAGATTCATTGACAATATAGATTTTTCTTTGTTTCAGAGAACAAGAGTGTGTAACTCTGATCTTTTCTGTAGAAATCCCTAACTATAATATGGAATGATACTGTACTAATAGTACTACATACTCTTCAGTCTCATAACACGGTTTAAAACAGTTAATAGTAAAATAAGTACAGCAAAAGAATTGCATTGTTTACTTGTGTGTATTGGCAGCCACAAGTACTGTTCTACACATGTCCACTAGGGGGCAGAATCATACAACATATTGGTAGCACAATGTATTATATGATTGCATGCCTGTGTTCATAGTTTCTATAAATCGAGCGTGCTGGATTTCACATCAATTAAATGTTCTTTCAACCATCTTTAATGAAAGGATTTCAGAAAGTTTCTAGAACGTTGTTTACAGTTAAATTATTACCATGCTTTTTGACATTTTCAGAATGTTTTTAGACTTAAAAAGCAGTAGTCATTTTAAGGAAATTGTAGATTTGATATGTACTAACTCATCAATTTTTGTGGCTCAGGGCGACAATTACTGTGACTGACATGGTTTCCACTGAATGTAATGTGCTATAAGGGAGTTAATCTGTCAGTGCTGCTGTGGTATCACAATAGTGTTACGTTTTCTTCTTTCACACATAAATGGATAGGTATGTTTCCTTATTTCCACACTGTTTGTTTTGGAATAATAAACCTGAACATTATGTATGTAGACTATATTGTCGACGGGTTGCGATTTTGCATCGAAGTCGACGGGAGGCGATTTTGCATTGAAGTCAGTGGAAACACAGAAGCCAAAATTGCACCTCTGGTATAACCGCACTCAAATCGCAATGCTATTCGCACAGAAACTCATGCATAAATCGTAATGCAATTTTAGCACGCATATGTGTGATGCCAGGGATAATGGCATGTTAATGAATACAGCTGCATTCATTTTATATTTGCCAGAAGGTCGGTTTTGTTTAGCTACATTAGCTGGCACCCCATGTTTTCCCAAAGCTATTTGGGAAGGCAGACTACACATATTGAGGGATCATGATGCCTTCATTATTTTCAGTGCTAGACTGGTTACAGTGTACACTAGAACAACAGAGCCACGTCTGCTTCGCAGACCCATTTGGGTTAGCATGACATTTTTAGAATTCCATTATGGGGACTGAATTCTCAGGATTTGGTGTAAAATCTCATCAATCTCAGAAAACCCAGCATTGCCAAATGCCCAATTACCTTGAAGTGGTTGTGTAACCCACTGATGTGAAAAATAATCAAATCAAGCCTTTCTATAGTGCGTACTTGCCTTTATTCGAAGAACTGAATGTGATTTCTCTCTGCTGTCTCCTTCCCCTACCTGCATGATACACTTCCTGTGATTGGGGGGGGGGGGGGGGGGGTGTTCCTTCCTCCCAATCAGGGCTCAAGTTTCATGGAGGTCTGTGCTCTAGCTTTGCAGTGTGTGTGACCTCAGATCCCCACCTCTGCTTCAGGGTGCTGAGAAAAATGTCTTTGATCTTCTGAGGCTAGTCACTTTAAAGGATATATTTAAGGGTTTAAAACCATTGTAATCACTTCCTGCCAGTGGGACATCATATGACGTCCTGAACTGCAAGTGGTTGTACCTGGGTAATGGTTTTGTTTGTTTTTTTTTGTTTGTTTGTTTTTAGTTTTTTGATCTCATGCTTTCCAGTGTAGAGGAGAGATCTGGGGTGTCTCCATAAAGAGCACCTGTCATCCCTTATTTCTATCACGAGGGATGTTTACATTTCTTGTGATAGGAATAAAAGTGATAAATAAAAGAAAGGGACATATGGTGGTCGTGCCCGCCTATGCAAACGTTGTTCGCACCACACTTGAGGTATCACCGCAAATGTTATAGCAAGAGCAATAATTTTAGTGTTAGACCTTCTCTGTAGATCCAAACTGGTAACCTGTAAAAATGTTTAAAGTGTCGCCTATGAAGATTTTTAATCCTGGAGATAAGCATTGGAGGAGGAGACCAGTGAGCTTGAGAGTAGGAGGTCTTGAGAGGAGCGGAGAGGATGGTTTTGGTGATATTTGGAGGCAAGGATGGTGTTGCAGCTGTGAGCAGAGTTGTGGATGGCTTTGTATGTTAGTATTTTGAATTTCATTCGCTGGGCGATTGGGAGCCTGTATAGGAATTGGTGGAGAGGGGTGGCAGACACTGAGCGGTTGGTAAGGTGGATAAGTCTGGCAGCAGCATTCATGATACACCAAAGAGGGGATAGCTTCTGGAGACATAGGCCAATGAGAAGGGAGTTTCAATAGTCCAGGTGAGAGATCTCAAGAGAGTGAATGAGGAGCTTGGTAGTTTGTAATTTGTTAAAAATGGCCGTATTTTAGAGATGTTACGGAGGTGAAGTCTACAAGCTTTTAACAATAATTGGATTTGGGGCTCAAAGGACAAGTCAGAGTCCAGTATTACACCTAGTACCCTGGCATGAGGGGGGGATTGATGATTGCATTATTGATTTTGATGGAAAACTCATGTTGGGGGGCACGGGGGGGGGGATATTACCAGCTCTGTTTTAGAGAGATTTCGTTTAAGGAAGTAGTGCGACATCCATGCTGATATGTCAGTTAGTAAGTTAGACTGAAGGAGTGAGGTGAGGAGTAGACAGATGGATTTGGGTGTCATCAGCATACAGATGGTATTGGAAGCTGTGGGTGGTTATCCAGTGACCAAGGGAGGTGGTGTAGATAGAGAAGAGAAGGGGTCCAAGAGCCTTGGGGGACCCCCACAGAAAGGGGCAATGGAGAGCAGGAGACAGAGTTGTAGGTAGCGCTGAAGGAACGCTGTGATAGGTAGGAGGATAACAAAGGCAACAGAGTTTGAGAAGGAGTGGGTGTTAGAGAGGTCAAGTAGTAGGAGTATGGATGGGGATTTGGGAGTTCTGAGTACCGTATATACTCGAGTATAAGTCGAATTTTTCAGCACATTTTTTTGTGCTGAAAGTGCCCCCCTCGACTTATACTGGTGTCAAGCACTTTTTTGCAGCAAAAAATTTCATTTTCCGAATCGACTTTGGGGCCCCATATCTCAGAGACACTTGGAGCTAGGAACCCCAAATTTGGTGTGCAAACCCAGTGGAATCACCCAGTGGTATCATAACATATCCAAAGTTGGAGTTCCTAGCACCAAGTGGCCCTGAGATACGGGGCCCCAAAACCGGTTCGGAAAATGTCATTCTCTGCTGCAGAAAAGTGCTTGACATTTTCTGAACCGACTTTGGGGCCCCATATCTCAGGAACCCCAGCTTTGGAAATGTTATGGTGCTAGGTCCACTGGGTTTGCACACCAAATTTGGGGTTCTTAGCACTAAGTGGCCCCGAGATATGGGGCCCCAAATTTGGTCAACTGTGTCCATCTGCAGCAATGTCATTTCGGGACCCTTTGGGTTCAGAGACCCCAAATTTTGGCTGCAGCTAGGGGGCATCTAGGAACCCTTAACTACCGAGTTTGAAGTTCAGGGGACCTATGGCTGCAAATGGGCACAGTGAGGCATGCAAATGGGCACAGTGATGCTGCAAATGGGCATTGTTGACCATCTTTTCCACTTACAGTAGCTGTGCATTTCTCACCCTCGTCTTATACTTGGGTCAATAAGTTTTTCCCATTTTTTTTTTGTGGTAAATTAGGGCCTCGACTTATACTCGGAACGACTTATACTCGAGTATATACGGTATTTTTCTAGCACAAAAAAAAGATGACTTTTATGGGAAAAGGAATGTGTAATGGTTTTGGGCGTTAACCATCTTTCACCCCGCAACTGCACATATACTGCTGGGTGGGCGCTTCCTCCTTCTAAGGGACGTTTAGGAATGCCCCTCAGAAGAAGAGGGGAATGCGCGTGCTCGCGCAGCGGCACGATCTTGATGCGCTCGTGTCACCCGGACACGGCGCATCTTCGGCTCTGTAATTGGTCCTCCTGATCACATGACGGCTGTGTCCAATCACAGACATCATGTGATGTAAATAGAGAGCCGGTTGCTAGGCGATCGGCTCTCTTCTCCTCACACGGAAGTTGTCAGTGAGGAGAGCGGATTGCTGAAGCCAGCCGGTAATCAGTGAGTTTGAGCTGTTTTTTACAGATTTTTACACACTGATCACCGGCCTAGTGTCCCCACACATGTCCCCACACAATATAAAATCACATTGTCCCCAAATCACTGTCCCCACACACATATCCCCACGCAGTAAAAACACCTTTCCCCCACAGATGTAACAGTAAAATCATATGTCTCAATGATCATCTGCACACACATGTCCGTGATCATATGCGTACATATGTCTGTGATCACACTAATTATTATACACTTAACGTTTTTTTTTTTTTTTTTTTACCAAAGACATGTAGCAGAATAAATTTTGGCTTAAATTTATGACAAAATTAGATTTAATTGGATTTCTTTTAAAACAGAAAGTAGAAAATATTGTTTTTTTTTTTTTTAGTGAAAAAATGAATGCGGGCTAAAATTTCCCTGGGGGAGTAGAAGCAGGGAGGTGGGATGGCTTGGGGAGTCTGTGTGCCCTGTCAATTGTGTCCATCGTGTCCATGTCACGGGTTGTTAGGTCAGGCAAAAGGGCCCGCATCAGGGATTGCAGAAATTGAACGATATCAGATTGTTGGATCGACTCAGGGATATTACGGAATTTATTATTATTTAGATACAACAAACGTAGTCAATACATAGCCAAAGTTCAGTAATCGGAACGGATAGTCAGACAAGCCAGAAAGTCAAGAAGCCAGGTATTGGCATAGTGGATCAGCAAACAGAAACTGGAGCCAGAAGGAATGTCAGCCAAGCAAGTCTTTAACTGGAGCGCAAGAGAAAGTTTCTGTGATGTTGACCAAGGCGAAGGCAGAGATCATCTGGGCTGGACAGCTTAAGTAAGCAGGACTGGTTGAGCAGGACATCACCAACAGGTGAGTCACTGTGTAGAGATAGGAGCTGGCAATTAGCCGAAAGCTGAGTGGCCAGCTCAGAGAAGGAAGGGCTGATCCCAGCCCTGACACCTCCCTATTCTCTATCATAAGTGAGGAGCATATTAGATCTGTGATTGATGGTGTTCTCTATTCTGTGCTGTGCGGTCTTTGCCTGCGATGTGGGTTGCCCTCGGTCTCCCCCTAATCCGGATATCCTGAATGGCTTAAAGATTTTGTTAGTTATGACGCAAGCAAGCCCTGAAAATGCGGATATACAGACCACAAAACATGTTGGCTACTTTAATGTAACATCTCCATTTGACATGCTGTACATTATGTTTTTTATATGTAGGGGTGTGTGTGGTATAACCCTACTGTCTTATGTCTATACAGTAAAACCTTGGTTTGAGAGTAACTTGGTTTGAGAGCGTTTTGCAGGTCCAGCAACATTTTTTCATAAATTTTGACTTGATATAAAAATAGCGTCAAGTCACATTTGAGTATAAAAGAGAAGAGAGGTGCCTCTAAGTGTGGCAGTATGGTTACATTTAATGAAGGTACAACATTTAGCAACTCGCATCCTCCCAACTCATCATCCTCCGCACCACCATTGACGTTATTCCTTCCACACTGTGCTCCACGAGCTCTTCAAGCCTCGCTTTCAGATCGCTCTACTGCAGGGTAGTCTTCCAGGTCACGATTTCAGATTGACAGCGGTGAGAGCCGGCGGTGCGGAGGATGGTCTATGTGGACAGCTTTACCCCAGATGCCTGCATACTTAGATGTACCAGTTTTAATCATCAACCATGTGAGTTGATAAATGTTGTACCTTTATTTAATGTAACCTTATTGCTACACTTAAAGGTGCCTCTCTTCTCTTTTATACTCTGTAGCTCCTGATGGATTTTGCTTCTAATTCCCCTTGTGGAGGCTTCCATTTGTGGGTGGACATTTTATGGTACACAATCTATCACATTGCTGTGATCTTTTTATATGGACTATAAACTGAAAGACCTATGAATAAATGGTTGTGGAACGAATCATCTGCGTTTCCATTATTTCTTATGGGGAAATTCACTTTGATATGCAAGTGCTTTGGATTACAAGCATATTTCCGGAATGAATTATGCTCGCAATCCAAGGTTTAACTGTATGTGGCTTTTTCACTTTTCTAATAAATATTTAAATGCAAATATGTATTGTAAGATATCGGAGTGATTCAGCTCAAGTGATGTATGCCACTTGAAGAAACACGTGTCAGTCAAGACTGCATTTTAAGTGCATGGCAACCCACTTTTATTTAAAGTAAATGAAAAGTTCAAATCAAACAGTAATTTTCCCTCGCATGGGGTTCCACCATCATTGTATAAACACAAACATCATAATTATTCAGCCTCCTGGCTTACCTACTGTCGATACAGCTGCTTCAGGCCTCACGCCTAGGCCATAGGTCTGTTCCTCACACCTGCATGCTTGGGTCAAGCTCTCTCCTAGCTTACCCAGGGTTCAAACTGCCACCTGCAGTCTCCACTGTCAGCTTCGTGCTGTTCGCTTGCGGGCTACATCTGCCTGCTACAGACGTACGTGCACGCACAGGCTGCCACCTACAGCCTTATGTTGGCCATACACTATACGAAAAATCGGCCAAAATTTGGTCATTTAAACAGTTTGTTCGTTTTTAGGCCAGTTAATGGGCACAAAATTGATAATCATTGGAACTTTTTTGAGCTGAAAAAACAAAGGACAAGTTTGGAAATTTTCTGCTGAACGAACGATAAAGTGAAAGGTTAATGTGTTTTCCGTTCAAACTGCCTGCACTAGGTATATGAACAAAAAAATGCATTCATTTATGAATGATTTATTGGTCATTACATGATGGTACTATCGTTTGCGCTCACGGCCGAATATTCGTTTTTTGAAAATGGATTCGGCCGATTTTTCGTATAGTGTATGGCCAGCATTAGACTCCGAGACCTCCTGTCTCTCCTGGAGCCGTCTCCTACTGGGAACCTCCCGACCTCCTTGGCCAAACTTCCTGTCTGTTGGGCGAAGCTGTCTCCAAGTCTGAGTTCAGAACTCTCTTCCTGGGAGGATTATTGTGCCAGCCCACAGGCGTACCTGACTAATATACACCGTTACACAGGGTCGCCTCTCCACGGTATCTTTATTTGTCTCTAGGAGACCATTTAACACCCAAATCCATTACACATTCCTTTTTGCATTGAGGGTTGGCACTCCAGGACAATATTACTTAAACTTAAAGCGGAGTTCCAACTGTGAACATTTTTTTTGGATGAATATTTTCATTTTAAAAGACTTATTACTAGCACTTTTCTCTTTCTAATTTGCTGCCCGATTTCCAATTTCATTGAGCAAGATATTTAATTTTCCTTGTTCTTGGCACTTTCCATCTTGCTTGTGGGCTTTGGTGCAGACCAGCATGCACCGCCTGTTCTCGCGCATGCGCTCTATGTATGGCGCAGCGCCGTACACTTCTTATGTTGCCATCACAACGAGCGACTGTGTCGGAAGTGCCCGCCCTCGTTGCGATGGCAATGAAACCCTCAGCGCTGCCCACTGATGAGCGAGCACGGGCGACAGAGGGAAATGACGTCACGCAGAGGAAGAGGCAGATTCTGAGGCACCCCTTAGCAACAGACATCAAAACGTGAGTAAAATAAAAAAAAAATTCCAAATGTTTATTAGGTTTAATGCTACTGAATAATGAAAAGTTAATTTTATGGGTGGAACTCAGCTTTAAGTATATGGGCCTGGACTATACTACTACCACTACTTCACTATACTAAAAATTACTTTTACGTGTAGGAGAGAAATGTCAGAATTGGCCTAGGCTGGAAGTAGTTAAGGGAAGTCCAAGGAATAAAAAATAATCATAAAATGTTAAAATTTTCATGAAAACAATTCAGATAACTAATCATTACATGTATATTACATGGACATATAAAATTTGTATCTGTAGGTAAACAATTTAATTTGGACTAGCAAATATTTGGCAGTTCATGAACAAGTTCATTTTTGGAGTCAGTGTAGGTGGTTGGGGGTAGTTTATGTGTATTAATAAGGTTTCATGCAAGATATTTAATTTCTGTTTTTTGTAGATAGGAGTTAAGGAATAAACTTTTATATTTAAAGTGATGATTATTATAGTAAATAAGTATAGGAAATGGGCAGAGGTGAGAACAGAGAGCAGAAAACCTTATGTGACAATAAATCTAACTATAATGTCCTTTGTAATGGCAACAGAACAACTTAAGATGTGTGAAAAATGCATCTAATGGAGGTCTCAAGATGTTTTGTGTGTCTCTATAACTTCACGAAAAGTATAAAAGTACAATAAATTAGTGAAAAACTAATCCCAGTTGGGTGTTGCTTATGTTTTCTGTGTTTTTAGTGTACTTAAAAACATGCCTCCTGAGAACATGCGGAGCTCCAGGAGGTGTTCCTTGGGTAAATGTTTCCTGACCTCCTGTGCTCAAATTGGGAAATTTTTGCTGGTTGGTGACAGATTATATACAGCGACTAAGTATTTGTGACATTTGTAAGGCTTTATTAGGTGTGACAGTTGGTAACACATTATATAAAGTGATATCAAACGTGCCATTTAGACCCCTTTCACACTGAGGTGCTATAGCGCTAAAAATAAGCGCCTGTAAAGCCCTTCTCCTCTCACTCCAGTGTGAAAGCCTGAATGCTTCAACACTGGAGCGGTGCGCTGGCAGGTCGCTCAAAAAAGTCCTTCTTTCAAAAAAGCTTCTTTGAGGCGCTTTAGGAGCGGTGTATACCGGTGAAAAATAAAGTTTTACCTATATTGCGTCTTCAATAAGTGTTTTGTGTTTTTATGTATGTTTTGGTAAATTAAACCTGTTCTGTTCTTATTTTTCCTTTGATGAGGAAATACCTGGAGATCTTGCCAGTCCCCCTTCTGTCTTAATGCAGTCTGATGACACCAAGCACAGAAGCAGATCAGTGCTGGCATGGTCAATGTTCATAGCTGTACAGACACTTTCTACTTCTGCTATGGCGATGACGCCCGAACAGAGGGTTGTGTGGTCATGCAACGTCATATTAGGCATTGAAAAAAGGTATTCAGCATATTTTTTTGGTTGGATATGATAGTAGTGTGTTTAGAAATACCAGAAGTTAATAAAACCTATGTGAACCTGTAACTGAATAATGTGTGCTACTCAGGCTACAAGGGAAAACAATCCTGTGTTCACTGCGAGTGCCGGCAAGGGAAGGAGCTTGTCTCAGCTTCAATCAACTATGAGAAAAAAAGATATGTCCTGTGAAGCTGCACATCAATGCAGACCCGCTGGTATTGAAGTGAATGGCAATCTCAGCCTGGGCTCCTGTCATGCCACGCACCAATCCCATGATTAAACTCAGAGGGGCTTAGCGAAACATGTTGGGGGATAGGCCTGGCGGGAGCCCAGGCTGAGACTGCCATTCACTCCAATACCAGCGGGTCTGCATTGATGTGCGGCTTCACAGGACATGTCTTTTGCCTCATTATTGAAACATATGTTATTTGCAGTCTTGAAGTACTTTAATTAATGGGTTTTTAATATGGAGGGTTAACAGCTGTAAATTAGAAGGCATAAATTGCCATAGTGACTTTTTATACCAATCGCTACAGGGTTGTCTTTTTAAAGCAAGCCATGATACTACGGTTCTAAGAGAAATAAGGCTGAGTTCCAAACATACCAGTATTTTCATCAATTGAGAGCTCCATCTGCTCCTTCGTGACAGCAGCTCTGCTCTTCCATGGGACATGGTGAAGTGCAGTGAGGTGAGTCACGCCAGCACCAACAGTAGCATGTCAAACACTTATGTGACAGCACACTTATTCTCACGCAGAACTGAAATAGTCATAAATGGAATTTCTCCAACGTAAAAAATAGCTTCCTTTCCTGTGCTCTGTATACAATGACCATTTTCCAGATACCAGAAAAATTAATTATGTCTATCCGAATATTGTTTTTCAATCAATATATAGATAAGAAAAAAATACATTGTAGTGAAATGCATTAGTAACTCCAAACTTGCATGGTTAAAGTGTTTGCAGTTTGTAGTGCGTGTGTGTTGTAATTACCTCTGTTATAAATGTGCATGCACTGACCAAGACTTTGGCAAACTGCTAAATAACTGATGAAATGCATATGAGAACTGTTTTACCTGCTAAAGGATTTGTATTTCTGCCTGTGCTGATCTTTACACAGCCCTGCCAATCTACAGTGTTTGGCATTTTTATCTGCTTGGTTTAGTAACACAGGTCTCCTCTCCACCTCTACCCTGTCACTGAAAAGTGATAAGAGCAGCAGCAGTCAGATGAGCTCATCTTTCTGTTCTGTTTTCTTCCTATCGGCATACTCCTTGCATTGTAACACAACTGATTGGCTTCTTGTGCTGCTTCTTCTTCCCCCAATCCTGCAGGTTTCCTGCCAGAAACTACAGGAAGGAGTCAGATACAAGGCCATTTACTCTGCACAAGGAAAAGGAGCAGCAGTAACTGGTCTTTATTAGTCCCCTGACCACTGTCCTATGTCCTGCAGATCCTAATTGCCTATTGGCAGGCGTAAGTCATCACATGTACAGGCTTTATTTAGAGTGTAAATATAATGCTGAACAAACACTGTACACCCTCCACAACCATAACCCTGGTTCCCACTGTACTTTTCTCTGTGGATGATGAGCTGTCAGTACTCACACAGCTGGTGCATTGGTCCAGGATTTGAAATCCTTGCTGTTCTCTGTTTTCTTTCTGCAGTACTTTCAGGACGGACCAGAGCGGTTCACTGTGTGCTGGCACTGACCAATCAGAATCACTCAGATTCTTCCTGGAAGAACTGCAAAAAGAAGAAAAACAGCAGGTATTTCAAATCTCTAGACCACTGCACTGGCTGTTTGGGTACTGACAGCTCACCAACCATCGAGGCAAGTACAATGGGGACCAGGGGGATGGGGATTGTGTACGATGTTACTCACTTTAAAAAAATTTCAGAAAAGATGAACTAACCCTTTAAACAATAAAATGCTGGGCAAGGGCAACCTCCCTATGCTTGTATTTTTGACCAGTGTTCCCTGGTTTGTAAATGCCAGGACGTGCGGTGAGGTCAGTGGCTGGTGAGGCACTGGCTAGTTACAGAGACAGATACAGACAGGTTACATAAGCCACAAACGTTAGAGCGAGAACAATAATTCTAGCACTAGACCTCATCTGTAACACTAAACATGTAACCTGTAAAAATTTTTACAGCGTCGCCTATGGAGATTTTTAAGTACTGAAGTTTGGCGCCATTCCAAGTGTGCACAATTTTAAATCGTGACAGGTTAGGTATCTATTTACTCGGCATAACATCATCTTTCACATTATACAAAAAAAATCGGGCTAACTGTAGTGTTTTTTATTTTTTAGCATGTGACATAAAAAATTGCAACAACCAACATTTAAGTCTCTAGTATCTCTAGTGAGATACAGTATCTCACAAAAGTGAGTCCACCCCTGACATTTTTGTAAATATTTAATCTTTTCATGTGACAACACTGAAGAAATGACACTTTGCTACAATGTAAAGTAGTGAGTGTACAGCTTGTATAACAGTGTAAATTTGCTGTTCCCTCAAAATAACTCAACACACAGCCATTAATGTCTAAAACGCTGGACACAAAAGTGAGTACACCCCTAAGTGAAAATGTCCAAATTGGGCCCAAAGTGTCAAGATTTTGTGTGGCCACCATTATTTTCCAGCACTGCCTTTACCCTCTTAGGCATGGAGTTCACCAGAGCTTCACAGGTTGCCACTAGAGTCCTCTTCCACTCCTCCATGATGACATCACGTTGCTGGTGGATGTTAGAGACCTTGCGCTCCTCCACCTTCCGTTTGAGGATGCCTCACAGATGCTCAATAAGGTTTAGGTCTGGAGACATGCTTGGCCAGTCCATCACCTTTACCCTCAACTTCTTTAGCAAGGCAGTGGTCGTCTTGGAGGTGTGTTTGGGGTCGTTATCATGATGGAATACTGCCCTGCGGCCCAGTCTCCAAAGGGAAGGGATCATGCTCTGCTTCAGTATGTCACAGTACATGTTGGCATTCATGGTTCCCTCAATGAAAGAAAAGGACCAGGGGGTGAAGAGATAGAGTCAATCAGGGAGGAACACACTGGCTGTAAATGTAAATTGGAACAGTTTATTTCAAATTGGATTGATAAAACATTTTCCACCCACGCTGTAGAAAGTAAAACTAACCTCCACCACTAGAAAAGTGACATGGTGCAGAAGGACAGAATCACCACCTGTTACCCACTACCTACATACCAGATATCCCCCAATGTATGTAAATGCTGTGTAACCAATTACTGAACCCACTCGGGGGTGCAGTATTTGGACATACAAAGAACAAATAATTGTCAATAAATAAACAAATTAATAAGAACAATGCTGTGAGAAAAACAATAGATCACATATGGAGAAGGACCTGTGTAGATTCTGCCACTCTGTGAAACTTGGATGGAAAATCACTGGGAATTGGATGAAGGTCATGAGTGAGGCCAAATCCTGAGGGCGGTATATGTAGATACAGTCCTGAGGTCTGCTGCGCTTACATGAGAATGAAGTTGTCAAATAAAAAGTCTGAATAGCAGCATTAACAGAATGTGTATAGTACAGCCGAACACGTACCTTCCGTCCTTTACCCCCTCTGCGAAGCTATGTAGAGGAGGGGGGAGAAAAAACAGCTGATCTCAGAATACAATCAAAAGCAGGTAAAGTGAGGATGGGCAGTGGTGTTAAATGATCCCCCTCGATATAGCGGCCGCCACATCCAGTTCCCAAGGTCCTCAGTAGTCCGGCATATAAACAAGGCTGTGACAGTAGATTCTCACTAGCTGATCACCGTATCACCGTATGTGATTCCATGTGCTACATACATCCATACACTTACCCAGTCTGGGACTCCCAACTATAGGTATTACCTTGTCCTCACTTTTTGTTTTTTTCATGGTTCCCTCAATGAGCTCTCCAGTGACGGCAGCACTCATGCAGCCCCAGACCATGACACTCCCACCACCATGCTTGACTGTAGGCAAGACGCACTTGTCTTTGTACTACTCATTTGGCTCATTTGGTTGCCGCCACCCACGCTTGACACCATCTGAACCAAATAAGTTTATCTTGGTCTCATCAGACCACAGGACATGGTTCCAGTAATCCATGTCCTTAGTCTGCTTGTCTTCAGCAAACTGTTTGCAGGCTTTCTTGTGCATCATCTTTAGAAGAGGCTTCCTTCTGGGACGACAACCATGCAGATTAGTATGATGCAGTGTGCGGCGTATGGTCTGAGCACTGACATGCTGACCCCCCAGCCCCTTCAACCTCTGCAGCAATGCTGACAGCACTCATACGTCTATTTCCCAAAAACAACCGCTGGATATGACACTGAGCACCTGCACTTAACTTTTTTGGTCGATCATGGCGAAGCCTGTTCTGAGTGGAACCTGTCCTGTTAAACCCCTGTATGGTTTTGGCCACCGTTCTGCAGCTCAGTTTCAGGGTCTTGTCAATCTTCTTATAGCCTAGGCCATCTTTATGTAGAGCAACAGTTCTTTTTTTCAGATCCTCAGAGAGTTCTTTGCCATGAGGTGCCATGTCGAACTTCCAGTGACCAGTATGAGAGGGTGAAAGTGATAACACCAAATTTAACACACCTGCTCCCCATTCACACCTAAGATCCTGTGACACTAACGAGTCACGACACCGGGGTGGGCTAATTGGGCCCAATTTGGACATTTTCACCTAGGGGTGTACTCACTTTTGTTGCCAGCGGTTTAGACATAAATGGCTGTGTGTATTTTGTTAGGGGACAGCAAATTTACACTGTTATACAAGCTGTACACTCACTACTTTACATTGTAGCAAAGTGTCATTTCTTCAGTGTTGTCACATGAAAAGATATAATAAAATATTTACAAAAATGTGAGGGGTGTACTCACTTTTGTGAGCTACTTTTCATCACAAAATTTATTTGAATTGCCTGAATTTGTAAGTTTTAACGTAGTAATGAATTACTGTGTCCCCATAGAGGAGATTTCACACTCACTTATGCTGTACCCACTGGGAAAGGAAGTGAGGGGGATCTTGTCAACGGTGACACTACTTAGTACTAGTCCACCCATCAGTGATATTTTACCTATAAAAAGGAACCTTAGATGCCAAAATGTCTTAGATTCCCCCACAGTGAGATCTCTCTGCTATAAATTCTGTCCACCTGGGAGTTTCTGGTGTTCTTGCCTATCTTGACATGTTCCAGTTCTTTCTGTGTGTCATTTCTTCAGTGTTGTCACATGGAAAGATATAATTTCTAGGTTCTGAGTAATTTTCTAGCAAAAAAATTATGATTTTTACATGTAGGAGAGAAGTGTCAGAATTGGCCTGCGTGGCAAGGGGTTAAATAATATACAAATAATTATTAAATATTGTTTTTCAGACAATTTACTATATTTTTAAAAAGCGTACTCAAGCAGGTGGCTTAGCGGACAGATTACTGAAGTTTGAAGTTATAACCTCCAACCAGTAATTTCACAGTAAATCAATTTAAAAAAAAATTATTATGTTATAACATATAGCATAAAAATAAATGATTTAGCTTGATTATAACAGTATGTTTTCAACAACAGCAGATTGTCATTCCCCCTCTTAACTGTGTGAGAGAAACGGGATTGTGGGTAAATCTTATACCCATAAACCCATGTTTTTTCCTTGTAGTTAGGAGGGCTGGGCTGGAAGAGAGCATATGTCTTTTAGACAGACACACGCCATCTTCTATGGCACTGCAGTGAGAGGTGTGCCTCCACTGCACCATTTTTATTGGACAGTTTGGGCCAATGGTACTATACCATTGGTCCAAGACTCCAAGCTGTTCATTGAGCTCAGAACCTCTGACAAGAAGTGAGAGGCACTGTGAGCTCATCCTTTCAGCTTGCTGCAAACAGAGTGTGCCAGCTTGTATTTAAACTAGCCACTCTGTATGTAGCTTCTGACAGGCTGTGCAAGGAGCCCCCTTTCTCTGGAACCATAGGTCGTAGGAGCCCCAAATTTTGGTCTCTGTGACCTACAGCCCTCAAGGCTTGATCTTTTTTTTTTTTTGTTACTTTTTATTTTTTTTATGTTCATGGCAGGTGAGGCTCTGCCTCTTCTGACTGCACGTCCCTGGTAAATGCAGAGGAGCTGCAGGAATGACAGAGAAAGGGAATAATCAAATCATATTTTTTTGCTGAACTGATAAAAACTCCCCCTCAGTCTGTGCTTCCAGTTCTCTACCCCTCCTTTTTGCTCCAAACCCTTTATCTACATCTGTCGGTGTCACCAGCTCCCTTGCTACTTCTACTGTGAACACTGAGCACTGACAATCAACATCCTCTGCCTTCAGATCAGTCTGCTTAGGAGTACTTTGAGTCCACCTAACATTCTTTTATTTCCCCTAGCACTGATGAAGGGGCACTGTGTGGCCCTTGAAGTGCGTTGGAGCTTTGCCCTACTTTGTTGTAACCAGTTGAACACAAACCAGTTGAACAGTAAAGACTTTGGACTCCTAAAGATTTATCATTTGGCACTACCTTTGACCTATTAAGCTTGGATTGGATGAATTTCCTTTCCTGGGGGATCCCCGTCTGTGCGCTGACTTACCAAATATAGGCCAGCTGGGCTCAAGAAATGACTGTATCAGGAATTGGTAAGACCAGACTGTGTGGCCTTCACAGAGAGAACCAAAAACGCATGTAAGTGAACTAGAAACGTTTATTAAGGTAAGTAAATAATATTAATACAACCACCTCCAATGTGACACAGTGCAATAAACCAACCAACAAACAGAGACCCACAAATGACAACAGACAGATATGTACGATAAATGGGAAATACCAGGATCATAAACAAGGTCAGGCCAGGGTCGTCAAAGGGAGATCAGTAGCTGGGGAAAGGGAAACAAACAGGACAAGGAGAGGATGGATGGATCACAGGAGTGACAGATACAGGTACAAGGCTCAGGGTTCAGGTAACAGACAGGAACAGGATCAGGTACAGAGCTGGTCAGGGCGCAAAGAAAGATGCCAAGGCAATGAGAGCAATCATCAGCCGGGTATTTATGTGAATGCCTGTGATTGACCTCAAGTGGCACCTAAACACAGGAGGTGTTGTCTGCTCCACACTGCCAGGATCCATCTGTTGGTGGATGCCAGTACTGCAGCCCAACGATGACATAACACCAGCAGAGAAAAGCTCCCCTGACAGTTCCAAACTGTCAGGAGACGCCTGCTGGTGGACCTCAGTACTGCACGCCAAATGATAGCTATTACCAGCGGATGGAACCTTTCCTGACAGACTGTCAACATTTTGATAACCTGTGAAAATTAGTATCCAGCAACCCTCTACCACTATCTCCTTGAATTCATGCTTAAAGTGACACTAAACGTTATCCTAATTTTCAAAAATAATCTATACACACTGACAACTTAATTGTTTCCTACTTTGTTTTTCTGCCAGCTTGTAACGTCCTTTGTGAGCTCTTGAATCTCTTCACTTGGAATGAGCTGTGCATGCTAAATGTGGTCATGTACACTGCTCTATACACACTACAAATCCCATAGTCCACAGTACATAGTCCCTAGTCCAGCTCAGGAGCGAGCAAGAGAGGGTGGCTATGTTCCAACATACAGTGGGACCTTTGAAAACAAATGTAGCCACCCTAGAAACAGAAGTCCTATCACAGCAGCAACAAAGAAAAAAATGAATATGGAGATTTGTAGGTGCTTGAGAGGAATAGAAGGTTTGTTCTTTCTTTCTTTCTTAATAAAGTAAGTTTTTTTTTCAGAATTCATATTTACCTAGGTGGATGCAGCATTGGTCTGGTGCTGCATCTGTCCCCTGCCAGCTCTAAGACTACCTGAGAGAACCTGAGTGATCAAACACCGCAATGTGCAATGTGGAACCCGCACAGGAATCGCAGGGTTTCTCGCATTGCTCTAGTGTGAACTGAGGCTTAAGCGAATGTTCTCATAACTCAGAATGTGTGTTACTAAATATACAGTATAGTTTCTTCAAAGCAGGAAAATTAAAGCCTACCAATCAAAAGTCCTATGTAATGATAACAGATGTAAATCGCTTGATAAACTGCTAGATTTTGCTTTTAAAGAAAATAAAAACATATTGCTGCGACAGCCCTGTTTACCCTTCAGCTGCTGAAGTGGGTTGTGTGTTGCTGCTCTAAACCATTTTCAATCTGCCTGTGATTTTGTCTCTGAAAGCAACTCAAATTGGGAAAAAAAAATCCTATCTGGTTGTCCCTCTTGTTAAAACCTCTGTTCATTGATTAGCACATAGATTCTGGGCAGTACATGCCCGCATGATATATTAGCTGTAAGGGCTCCTGGGACAAGTAATTAACAAAACTGCAGTGACATCATAAGCAGGATTTGTTGCCTGCTGGTAACAGTCTCATAGATCAACATTTTTTTTTACATTTTGGAGGTGCTGTTCTAAACCATTTGACCCGTGTTTTAGAAAAAAAAGTATGGTGTGATTTATCTTTACACCTTTTTTTCAGTTACTTCCCAGTAGCATTAAGCTGTTCTGTTGCTGGCCAGTAGCTTTAGCTGTGCTGTTGCTGCCCAGTAGCTGTTATGCTTTTTTAGGGGAACCTAAAGTATAAACTATCTTCTCATGGCTCAAGCACTATTGGTCAATTAATGTGATGGCTGGCTTCATTAACCAGTATAGCATCTGAGGGGGCGAGGGGAGGTGAGCCACAACTGATAACCATAGCTTCTTTTTGCATACCAGAGCACCTCAAGTTTCAGTGGTTCTTTACCACCATACAGGAGTTTAAAGCAGACCTACAGGCACCTTCTGTACAGGGTAAATATTATCTTGAGCCCCCCCCCCGCCACTGTTTTGCGTTAAATAGTCACTTTTTCCTGAAATAAATATATATATATTCTTAATAATACAACACAGAGGAGTGATGGGGAAAAATATTCTATTAATGCATTTAATTTCAGCAGGTTTTATTATGTTAAAATAGATTGAGAATTAAGGATATTTCCGCTGCAGTGGGTCTGGGTTTCTACAAAGGATTCCCTGCTGTGTGCACCCATCACCCACATGACAAATTGTTCATTTGCACTCTCTGGCTTTACCTGGCATTTACTTGGCATATTTTTTCCATCAAATATCTAATCAAAACAGAAAGAGAGAGTAGAAATGTAGGTTCTCCCGTCCTGGGGATTGTTGTGTCTGGATTCTTCTGCAGGATAGAATTTGCTATTTTGCAGCCAAGATTAAGCTACAGAAACACCGGACTGTTTCTTTGTTTCCCTGTCAGGATTTTTAGTGAAAGCATATTAAAAAAAAAAATCTTAGTTTTTTGAAGATATAGCGGTTGACAAGAGTTTGCAGGTGTACAATCCACACATCAGTTACTATATCTAGATATATGAGAAAAAAGGTTTGGGACTTTATGTGAAGCATGCAGCCAGGGAGGCAACACAACATAATACTAATGATGATGTCTGGTGGATAAACCATATTGGTGACCATATATCTTGTATCTAATACCAGAATACATACAATATAATATAGTAAAACAAGGAAACTTTAATTCCATAACATAGTACATAGTAGCAAAGTAACATAATGGCATAGCAGCATAATATAATCACAGTGGTAAAATAATGAAAACACCCATTGACTCATTGTTGCATGTCTGCACAGTAACAACATGATAAAAATTGGTAGAGTCCAAAAAAGCATATTACAGATAATGTATAAAATAGTATGAGAGGCATCGAATAGCTTTACGCGTTTCGTGGCTATGTTGCTCTTCAGGAGCAGATGTGATAGAGATGTCTATAAAGATATTAAGGTAAATATTAGATTGTGTATTATATAGAGAGAATAGTACAGGAACAAATACCCCGCTCATACTTAGACCAGTCATGAATCTGGGCACAGGCAGATGGGGGCAAGGGCTGGCTGGGTGGATCATCAGGCCAGGAGCTGAGGCGGTGACCCCCATGACACAGATGGAACCATCAGCAGAGAAGGTAGTTCCCGGGAGCGAATACCCCATGGATAGTGGAGAGTAGTGTGAGCCACATATAGAAAAGCCCATCTATAAAAAATACAATTGTGTATATAATGTAATAAACCATATAAGTGTATATATCATGGCTAATACTTTGATAGAGGGTATATTAATATGTGACCAAGTAGTGGTGGGTAAGTACAGTGACAGGGCTTGGATAAAAAACAAGTTAATAAATGGTGAATAAAGTAGTGTATCCCAACCAGGGGAGATTACTGGTATGTGAATAGAAAATACAATTACCAAGACACAAATAAGAAAACTCTGATTTTTACATTGGCGGTCTCCATGAGGCAATGCACTGCGGGCTGGCGAGCGTTCCCACTGCTCAACTGTCTTGACTGACCACTGCGTGGTGTTGGTGGTCATCCCCAGACACACAGGAGTGTTTATACTCCTTTTATTCAGCAATACACTCCCTGTGCTCACGTCCCCATGGACACCGTGCACCATCGGATTGAGACATCTACACAGACGTCTTTAGGTATTTTTGCAAAGATTATTTTTTCATATACAGTTTTCTTATTTCTGCATTAGTAATTGTATTTTCTATTCACATACCAGTAATCTCCCCTGGTTGGGATATACTACTTTTTTCACCATTTATTAACTTGTTTTTTATCCAAGCCCTGTCACTGTACTTACCCACCACTACTTGGTCACATATTGATATACCCTCTATCAAAGTATTAGCCATCATGATATATACACTTATATGGTTTATTACATTATATACACAATTATATTTTTTTATAGATGGGCTTTCTATACGTGGCTCACACTACTCTCTGTTCTTTTGGACTCTACCAATTTTTATCATGTTGTTACTGTGGAGACATGCAACAATGAGTCTGGTGTTTTCATTATTTTACCACTGTGATTATATTTTGCTGCTATGCCATTATGTTACTTTGCTACTATGTACTATGTTATGGAATTAAAGTTTCGTTGTTTTACTATATTATATTGTATGTATTCTGGTAGTATGCAAGATATATGGTCACCAATATGGTTTATCCACCAGACATCATCATTAGTATTATGTTGTGTTGCCACCCTGGCTGCATGCTTCACAAAAATTCCCAAACCTTTTTTCTCACATAGCCAAATGTCGGGATGGGGGTACATTCTAATGTCCTCATACAAAGTCCCAAACCGTTTCTTCTCTTCTTTTCACAGTTACTATATCTAAACTAACAAATTTGAAAAGACAGAATTTGCTAGTGCTCAGCCCATAATATCTTAGACATAGTTCATCAGCCATCTTTGCAACATACCAGAACATAGGTATGTACAGCAGACCTTCGTTAATTTGTAGAACACAAAATATCTCACAGTATTATAGTATTTATACTATTATTTATACTATTATTAGTATTTTAGGATAATTCCAAATACATATCCATGCCTCATTTAAAGTCACACAACCCCCCTTTCTTTAACTCTGGGTAAAGGTTCACTTAACCTTTCAGAGAACTTCAGCTCATGATGATAAATTGGCCCATAAAAAGGTGTGACACCTGTGTTGTAAATATAGCTTATGGTGTATCCTGTTGCACTTCAGCACATAGCACTCTAGGTAAAAAAAAAAAATGCTCAAAAGCCTCCACTGTATAGTAGTTTGTAAGACATTTTCAGATGGTTAGTGGAACACACAGTGCTCTTCCTAATATAAAGGCTTTGCATGTGTTTTCAGGGATGCTCTCTAGCTCCACATTAAAATTAATGAGAATCAATCTGCAGAAATGGGCTTGGAGAAATGGCATGTTCCAAAGCTTTGGTATACAGTTTTTCATTCAACTTGGCATGTGGGACACAATGCTGCCGAATAAGGTATGGCATTGCCCTGATGTTGTACCTAAAGCCTTGTGTTTTTAGATCATTGTCTCGTCATATGTTTATATTAAGATAAACTTCTGCAAGATCGATCTGAATAGCTGTGTACTGTATTGGCAGAGCAAGGGTCACCAAGCTCACCCGTGACACTATAGAATAAAAAGTGATATTGCCATGCTTGCAGAGTATCCTATTAAAGCATGTGGATCTTCTGGACACTTAATTTAAAGTGTTTAAAGATGTCATGGGGCTGATTTACTAAAACTGGAGAGTGCAAAATCTGTTGCAGCTCTGGATAGAAACCAGAGTTCTGTGCTAAAAATGGTATTAGTGCTGCCAGTGTGAACGTGGGTAGTTTTAGCCTCTGTAATAGACATAATATTTTATGGTAGGCAGTCCAGATAAATTTGCTTTGTTGAGCATGTACTGTCTGTTTAGGCAGTGATCAAATGATATCTGAAAAATATCTAATCAGATTATGCTGGCATGTCAGACTGCCATACAGTATAATGTCTATGGTCAGCTTTACCATCATGCCATAGTACAGTGAATAGTAATTTTTATCTAGTGTAATCTCTGTGTAACACTGGAATGTATAAGTAGATGAATGTCATGTAGATTTCATCAACCACTTCCTCTGCTCTGTCATTGTCGGGGTGTTTTTTCTCCATATGGAAGCTTCTGTTCCTTGTAACATTTTGTTACAGCTTAAAGCACATCATGACTTGTTATTATCATCCAATAAAACTGTATTCTTAGATCCGTGCTTAAAATACTTTTTGTTTACTTACTCAGCACAGCTTCTTGCATATTTTTCTCATACTAGTAGGAAGGTTAAAAAGCCATCAGACCTAATACATTAGACAACATCAAATATTAGGGAAAATGTAGAAATAATTGGAAAAGGTCCCAAAACATTGTACATTTTGTTTTCTAGGCCTGAATTTGTTGCATTATTATATTATATTGTTCGTAAGGAAAACAACAATATCTTTAACGAAAAGGGACTTTTTTTTTTTTTTGCAGTTGCTTGGATTGGGGACTAGTGGCCTCATTTGTGGATCCATCGGTGAGCCTATTCAGAACACTGGCTGTTATTTTACAGCAAAAATAGTGCAGCGCTAATAATAAAAATAGACAAAATACAAACACCACAGAGAACAGTGCAAAGAAGTAAGAGTTGGTCAGATACGGTGAATTGGGAAAGTATTCACAGCTCTTCACTTTTGCCACATTTTGTTATGTTACAGCCTTTATTCCAAAATGGATGAAATTAATTATTTTCCTTTTTAAAATTCTACAACCAATACCCCGAAAAGACATTCTGAAAAAAGTTTGTTTGAAATCTATGCAAATCTATTAGAAATAAACAATGAAAAAAATACCATGTTCATACAGTATCTCACAAAAGTGAGTACACCCCTTTACATTTTTGTAAATATTTTATATCTATATTTATCACGTGACATCACTGAAGAAATTACGCTTTGCTACAATGTAAAGTAGTGAGTGTACCGCTTGTATAACAGTGTAAATTTGCTGTCCCCTCAAAATAACTCAACACACAGCCATTAATGTTTAAACCGCTGCAACAAAAGTGAGTACACCCCTAAGTGAAAATGTCCAAATTGGGCCCAATTAGCCATTTTCCCTCCCCAGTGTCATGTGACTCAGTGTTAAAAGGTTTCAGGTGTGAATGGGGAGCAGGTGTGTTAAATTTGGGGTTATCGCTCTCACTCATACTGGTCACTGGAAGTTCAACATGGCACCTCATGGTAAAGAACTCTGAGGAGCTTAAATTTTTTTTTTTTTTGCTCTACATAAAGATGGCCAGGGCTATAAGAACATTGCCAAGACCCTGAAAATAAGCTGCAGCACAGAGATCAAGACCATACAGCAGTTTAACAGGACAGGTTCCACTCAGAACAGGCCTTACTATGGTCGACCAAAGAAGTTGAGTGCATGTACTCAGCGTCATATACAGAGGTTGTCTTTGGGAAATAGATGTACGAGTGCTGCCAGCATTGCTGCAGAGGTTAAAGGGGTGGGGTCAACCTGTCAGTGCTTAGACCATACGCCGCACCCTGCATCAAATTGGTCTGCATGGCTGTCATCCCAGAAGGAAGCCTCTTCTAAAGATGATGCACAAGAAAGCTCGCAAACAGTTTGCTGAACACAAGCAGACTAAGGACATGGATTACTGGAACCATGTCCTGTGGTCTGATGAGACCAAGATAAACTTATTTAGTTCAGATGGTGTCAAGCGTGTGTGGTGGCAAGCAGGTATGGAGTACAAAGACAAGTGTGTCTTGCCTACAGTCAAGCATGGTGGTGGGAGTGTCATGGTCTGGGGCTGCATAAGTGCTGCCGGTGTTCTATCGATAATGCCCTCCATTGAAAAGTGCCCGCGCATGCGCATTATGGAAGGGCATTTCAGCTGATATCCCGATCCGATGATATGACGTCACCATGGCACCATGGCGCATGCGCACATCGTAGGAGGTATCTTTCGACGGGAGATACCATTTCATGGGCACAATTGAAAGCTATGCAAACAGCGGAGGGAGACTGTAGTTGTCAGATTGTGCCTCGCTGTTGCGGGGCGGGTTTACAGTGTGCTGAAGGTCCGGTTTTGTGTGTGTTGCATGGTGGGTTTTGTCTGTATTGCAACCTGTCCTTACACACAGGCAAAATCCGCCGTGCAACACACACAAAACCGGACCTTGAGCACACTGCAAACCCGCCTTGCAACAGCGTGGCACAATCTGACAACTACGGTTTCCCTCCACTGTTTGCATAGCTTTCAATTGCGCCCGTATCTCCCGTAGAAAATACCTCCTACGGTGTGCGTATGTGCCATGGTGACGTCATGCCAGCTGATCAGGAAATCAGCTAGAGTGCCCTTCGGTACTGCGCATATGTGGGCACTTTTCGAGGGAGGGCACGATTCGATAGAATCGGCACTGGGGCGCTACAGTTCATTGAGGGAACCATGAATGCCAACATGTACTGTAACATGCTGAAGCAGAGCATGATCCACTCCCTTCGGAGACTGAGCCGCAGGGCAGTATTCCAACATAACGACCCCAAACACACCTCCAAGACGACCGTTGCCTTGCTAAAGAAGCTGAGGGTAAAGGTGATGGACTGGCCAAGCATGTCTCCAGACCTAAATCCTATCGAGCATCTGTGGGGCATCCTCAGATGGCTGTGTGAGTTATTTTGAGCGGACATCAAATTTACACTGTTATACAAGCTGTACACTCACTACTTTACATTGTAGCAAAGTGTAAGTTCTTCAGTGTTGTCACATGAAAAGATAGAATAAAATATTTACAAAAATGTGAGGGGTGGGTGTACTCACTGTTGTAAGATACTGTAATGCCCTGTACACACGATCGCACATTCCGACAACAAAATCCATGTTTTTTTCCAATGGATGTTGGCTCAAACTTGTCTTGCATACACACGGTCACACAAAGTTGGAAATTGCGAACGTCAAGAACGCGGTGACGTACAACACGTATGACGAGCCAAGAAAAATAAAGTTCAATAGCCAGTGCGGCTCTTCTGCTTGATTCCGAGCATGAGTGGAACTTTGTGCGTCGGAATTGTGTACACACGATCTAAATTTATGATGGATTTTGTTGTCGGGAAATTTGAGAACCAGCTCTCAAATTGTGTGTGACGGAAATTCTGATGGAAAATGTCTGATGGAGTCTACACATGGTTGGAATTTCTGACAAAAAGCTCCCATCGAACATTTTCCATCGGAAAATCCAACCGTGTGTATGAGGCATTAGTATTCACAGCCTTTGCTCAATACTTTAAAGCACCTTTGGCACCAATTACAGCCTCAAGTCTTTTTGAGCATGATGCTACAAGCTTGGCACACCTATTTTTGGGCAGTTTCTCCCATTCTCCTTTTCAGGACCTTTCAAACTCCCATCAGGTTGGATGGGGAGCGTCGGTGCACCGCCATTTTCAGATCTCTCCAGAGATGTTCATTTGGGTTTAAGTCTGGGCTCTGGCTGGGCCACTCAAGGACATTCACAGAGTTGTCTTGTAGCCACTCCTTTGTTATCTTGGCTGTGTGCTTAGGGTCATTGTCCTGTTGGACCCAGTCTGAGGTTCAGAGCGCTTTAGAGCAGGATTTCATCACGGATGTCTCTGGACATTGTTGCATTCACCTTACCTTCGATCCTGACTAGTCTCCCAGTTCCTTCCACTGAAAAACATCCCCACAGCATGATGCTGCTACCACCATGCTTCACTGTAGGGCTGGTATTGGCCAGGTGATGAGCGGTGCCTGGTTTCCTCCAGACGTAACGCTTTCCATTCAGGCCGAAGAGTTCAATCTTTGTTTCATCAGACCAGAGAATTTTGTTTCTAATGCCGCGTACACACGGTCGGACTTTTCGTCTACAAAAGTCCGACAGCCTGTCCGACAGACTTTCGACGGACTTGCGGCGGACTTTCGACGGACTTGCGGCGGACTTTCTAACGAACAGACTTGCCTACACACGATCACACAAAAGTCCGTCGAATTCTTACGTGATGACGTACACCGGACTAAAATAAGGAAGTTCATAGCCAGTAGCCAATAGCTGCCCTAGCGTGGGTTTTTGTCCGTCGGACTAGCATACAGACGAGCGGATTTTTCGACCGTACTCGAGTCCGTCGGAAAGATTTGAAGCATGTTTCAAATCTAAAGTACGTCGGATTTGAGGCAAAAAAAGTCAGTTGAAAGTCCGGAGAAGCCCACACACGATCGGATTACCAGCCAGCTTTAGTCCGTCAGCGTCCGTTGGACTTTTGTAGACGAAAAGTCCGACCGTGTGTACGCGGCTTTATGGTCTGAGAGTCTTTCAGGTGCCCTTTGGCAAACTCTAGAGGGGCTGTCATGTGCCTTTTACTGAGGAGTGGCTTCTGGCCCTCTACCATACAGGCCTGATTGGTAGAGTGCTGCAGAGATGGTTGTTCTTCTGGAAGGTTCTCCTCTCTCCGCAGAGAAACGCTAAAGCACTACCAGAGTGACAGGGTTCTTAGTCACTCCCTGACTAAGGCTCTTCCCCCCCAATAGCTTAGTTTGGCCCAGGCAGCTCGCTCTAGGAAGATGGTTCCAAACTTCTTGGCCACTGTGCTCATTGGGACTTTCAATGCAGCAGAAATTTTTCTCTACCCTTCCCCAGATCTGTGCCTCGATCGGAGGTCTACAGACAATTCCTTGGACTTCATGCCTTGGTTTGTGCTCTGACATGCACTGTGGGACCTTATATACTGTGGGACCTTATATAGACAGGTGTGTGCCTTTCCAAATCATGCCCAATCAACTGAATTTACCACAATTGGACTCCAATCATGTTGTAAAAACATCTCAAGGATGATCGGTAGAAACAGGATGCACCTGAGCTCGATTTTGAGTGTCATGACAAAGGGTGGGAATTTTTTCGTTTTTTATTTTTTAATAAATTTGCAAAGATTTCAAACAAACTTATTTCATGTGGTCATTATACTTTGTTAGAATTTTAGGGAAATATAATGAATTTAATCCATTTTAGAATAAGGCTGTAACATAAGAAAATGTGGCAAAAGTGAAGCGCTGTGAATACTTTCCGGATACACTGTAAGTCCATAAAAGTCCTTAAGTAGAGACCAGTAGTTAATGGTGCTCACAGAGATGTGACAAAAAGACCTTCACCCTCAAACCAAGTGGACAGCCTCTTACCAAACAGATTTGACCATTTGGTCAAAAGGCGCAGTCAAATATCAAATCTAGGATTGAATTATCTGCCAAAATCCTCCCATTTTTGTATTCATTTTGAATGTTTAATCCTGACTCGATGTTTGTCAATACTTCTTGTACAAGTAGTATTCAGCCTAATCAGTCTCTTCTCCTTATTTGATGTCTGCAAACCGTGCAATTGTAAGGGAGTTAACTAGAAACATCCTTTCATAGTTTCTATCCATATGATTTGCCAGGTTAGCTAACTTGGGATGAAACAAGTGGAGTATAATGAGGCTTGTTTTATCATGTAAATAGATTCAGTACCATGAAGCTATGGTTGCCCTCCAACCCCCATAAACATTACACCGAATTGTCCCAAACAGGGGGGGACCAAGAAGAAAAGCGGGGCTCAAAGGAGAGGCAAACTCAATATGTATTGAATAAATGAATATTTATTGGTACAAAATTAATAAACATGGAGATATGTGCACGAGCATGACCCAAATATAACCCTGCCCTAATAAAATTGATCAATATCTAAATTGATCAAACACAAACCATACACAGACATGGGGAACATAAAACATCTGTGGATTGACAAAACAAGACAAAAGCGTCCGGACGTCTTGGCTATTGATGTCTGCACAAACCACCTAATGGTAGAATATACAGCAATGCTGAATACGGTTTGTGGTGCAGACATCAATTCCCCCGGGGGAGGGGCGGCTCAGGGCAAATGGTACAGGAAAGGGGAAGCTAGGAAAAAAGGGGGAGGGGGGGAGAGGGGAAGGGAGGAAGGAGGGGAAAAATGGACGGGGAGGGGGGGGGGGAGACGGGAGGGGATGGGGAACCTGGGAGAAGGTAATCAGCTGTGGAGTGGGGTGCTGATATGAGGTCTGTGATCAGACATCAATGCATCCTATGGGTGGGAGTATATTGGCCATGCATGTGTGAATATGGAATCACTTTTCCCAAAGTCCAGGGTAGTGTGTTGTAGGATGTACAGTTATCCAGTATAGATAGACTCTATGCAGAAGTGTGCTGTGGTAAAGTCAGTGGGTGACAGGTATAGGCAGGAATACAAAGAAGGTTGCCTGGTACGTTACCGCTTCCGGGTCCCGTCTGGGAATCCTGTGATACTTCCGGATAGCGGTGGCTCCAATATTGTAAACAGTCCCTCCTGTCACTGTGTACAATGCCGTACACTGACCTGGACAGTTCTGCGTAATTCGCGGGGTACTACTTATGTACCGCTGATGTAAGCATGTGGCCAGTCATCCAGGTGCACCTGTCGTCCTCCACACGGCTGCTCCAGACCATGGAGCGGAACGCTCCCTCGCCCCACCGTGGGATGACAGCGGGCGTGACGTCCGGGCGCAGTGACGACGCGTTTTGCAAAACAGACGTGTGTAGCTTCATCTGGATGTATGGTTGGTGTGCGAGGGCTCCTTCTTATTCTTGTCCCTCCCTCATGCACGCCCACCTAATTAGTTTAAATGAAGGAGATTCTTCCAGTCTGTGTGTGTCTAGATTGTCATCCATTGTTTGTCTGCCGCCTTACTTATATAGAGTCCATATCCAATTATAGTAGCAAGAATCCCTTCTGTATTATAGTAAACGGGGAAAATTGGGGACACAAGTATGTACGGCAAGCATGGTAAAGTATATGTCATCATGCAACAAATTTTTCTGTTATCCATATTACATCAGTCAGTCGAAACATATAGATATGAATTCAACTATTTTCATTTCATTCAATCAAAAATGTCAGATGTCAGACCAATGTTTAGGGAGTGCACTTTATACATATACCCAATTAGAATAGATAGTGACGGGGAAAGATAGTGGAGGGATCAGATTCATATATAAAGGTACATCGATCGGTAGGCAGGAGAAGGGGGGGAGGGGGGGAGAGGAGAGAGGGGAAAGAAAAAAAAAAATATATATATAATATGACATCTCCTAGCCTATTTAAGCTACCAGAAAGGGCTGAAAATTCAGCTCTGTGTTCAAACCTAGGGGAACCAAGGAGCTCAGGCGAAAGATCCATCTTTTTTCTTTCTGCTGCAGAATTTGGTCAAAGTCCCCTCTTCTGGGGGACAAATTGAGGGCATAAATTCCCTTCACTTGCATGCCAGACAGTTTGCCCTGGTGATATTGGGCAAAGTGTCTGGCTACCGGTTTCTCCGGATTTTTTTCAAGGATTTCCCTCATGTGTTCTCTCAGCCGAATTCTAAATTGTCGCTTTGTCTTGCCGACATATATCTTTTTGCACGGGCAGGTCAACATATAGATGACCCTGGTGGTTGCACAGTTGATGAGACTTTTAATCTCAAAATTATTTTTATTTAGAGAGTCGCTGAAAGTTGTTGTCCTATGTACATATGAACAGACCTGACAATGTCCACAAGGGAACATCCCCTTACTTCTGGGGAAACGAGATAGCCAGGAGCTATCAGTGCTCCTAGAGTGTTCAGAATGAATTAGGGAGTCACTAAGGTTTTTTGCCCTTCTGGCTACCATTTTGGGAGTAGGTCCCACTATCTGGGCTATTCCGGGGGTGTTGGTAAGTATATCCCAATGTTTCTCCAGGATAGTTTTAACTGTGTCCCATTGGGACCCAAACTCAGTAATAATTCTCACTGGGTCTGGGGCGTTGGGAGAAGGAGGGGCAAGTCGTAGATTTTCTGGTGGTTTTCTATCTAAAAGGGCAGGGCGATCCCATCCTGCTGCTTTTCGTTTGGCCCTCCTTAGTTGTTTATGAGAGTATCCGCGTTCCCGAAAATGTTTATACAGCTCGTTGCTTTCATGTCTATAATCTTCCTTGTTAGAGCAGTTTCGCTTGATACGAAGGAATTGGCCCACAGAAATACTGTCCTTGAGCCATTGCGGATAGTGGCTATCTGCTCTTAGAAGTGTGTTCGCAGAGGTCTCCTTACGGAAAGTCTGAGTCACCAGGGAAGAATTCCTCCTACTGATGAATAGATCCAGAAAAGAGATCCTTTCTCGGTCCCATGTATATGTCAATTTGATGTTACGAACATTGGAATTGAGACAGGTAATAAATTGTGCCAGTGTATCTTGGTCGCCCTTCCAAATGACAAACACGTCATCGATGTACCTGAGCCACGTGTGTACATGGCTCAGGTACATTGGCGAGGTGTATACCTCGTCCTCCTCCCACAGCCCCAGATGGAGACAGGCATATGCTGGGGCCCAGGGTGCACCCATAGAGGTGCCATTAATTTGTTGATAAAAATTAGATAGAAATTGGAAAAAGTTATTTTTGAGGGCAAAGGTCAGAAGGTCCACTAAAAATTCATTCTGTGGGCCACATTTGGGGAAATGTCTATCAAGGAAAAATTCAACTGCTTTTATGCCCCAGTTGTGGGGGATCGACGTGTACAGAGATTCCACGTCGATCCCCACCAGGAGGAGCTCCCCCTGTATATTAATCTGGGAAATATGCCTCAGGACATCTCCTGTGTCCTTCACATAAGATTTAAGGTCCGTAACCATATCTTTCAATAGACTGTCCAGATATTTTCCAATCCTCTCAAGAGGGCCCTTTATCGCTGAGACGATCGGTCTCCCCAGAGGGTTTTCAAGTGATTTATGTACCTTAGGGATGATATAGAATATTGGTACATTGTATTCTTGGATTGTAAGATAATTTAATTCCCGTTTCGCCAGTAGTCCCGCTTCTGCTGCTAATTTGAGTTTGCTATTAAGGTTAGTGACTAGGTTGGGAAAGGGGTCCCTGGGGAGTTTTTTATAGGTTTTTGCATCGCCAAGCAGGCGAAAAACCTCTTTTTCATAGTCCCTCTCATCCAGGAGCACCACATTCCCTCCTTTGTCACTCCTTTTTATGACCAGCTGTGGGGCTACCGATCGTTCGCGGATGGCTCTACGTTCCTCCGGGGAAAGATTGTCTTCACTTTTTATGCTCCAGTCTATCTTGGAAAGATCTGTTTGTATCATGTCCAAAAAAAGACTTGGCGATCTATTTTTATTGAGTGGGGACATCTTGATGGATTTGTTAACTTTGGCCTGTCTTTTGTAGGGGCTATCCTCAGCTTCCTCTCTCTCGTTTTCCTCCAAGAGGGAGCTGAGGATAGCTAACACATCCTCATCCTGATTTTCGGCTGTGTTCTTACCAGTTACTGATCCTTGGTTGTTAGTATGGATGAAGCGCAGGAAGACTTTGCGTATAAAGAGGGTGATGTCCTTAAATACTGTAAATTCGTCCATTTGATTGGTGGGCGAAAAAGACATCCCTTTTTGTAAGAGATCAATGTGTCTCTTATTTAATTTAAATTTAAAAAGATTAATGATTTTCATGTCGTTCCTATCCCCTTCATCCATAGACGTTTTAATTATTTCCGTTGGCTTCTGGTACGGGCTCCCCCCCTGGCTATCTGTCTCTGAGGTTCGGGGGCTGGTTGTTTGTATAAATTTGGGTTCGCGTCTGGGTTTTTGCCCTTGTCTTCGCCCTCTGCCCCCTCCCTCTCTAAAAAAGTCACCGTTTTTGTCACGTTTTCTTCTTCTGTATCGCTCAAGGATTTTTTACCCCTAGATAATGATCTATTGTTTCTTCTCCTGGAGCTACTCCTACTACGTTGTGGGGTTAAATCAAAAATGTCTCCCTTCTCCCAGTCAGTCAGATCTCGTCTAAACTTGGATTGTTTTGTTGCTTTCAAAGCGGACTGCGTTTTTTCTACCTCTTTTTTAAGGGCCTCGTTAAGTTTCTGGAACTCCTCTAGTTCTAGCTAACTTGGGACTCTTTTTTTTCTCCATTTCTCCCATGCACTGTCACTAGTATATGCTGAAGAAAGAATACATTTTATCCCTGTCACCAGAGGGGCCACCTCTGGGTTCTTGAACCAGGACATTCTAGTCCATCTCCATTGAAAATATGATGGCATATCAGCCTGGCTCCACTTGGATCCTCTTACAGTATTTTTAATAATCAATGAATTGACTGCATACAGCAATGTCTCCAACCCACAAACCAAACTTCCTTAGGAAAGGTTCTTTCTAGATTGCAGATTAATGGCAAAACAATGGTTGTATTTCACTCTGCCATCACGTTTGCATTGAAAAAATGCAATCAATAAAATTCTTGATAGAGAGGCAGATGCAGTCAATAATCTTGAAAGGGAGGGCAGTATGAATGCATCTTCTACTGAATCCACCATCGTATCTCCCTAATATTACATTATAGTTTTCATAGATCATGGGACACAGAGTCAGGGTAATATTCATTACCTGCTGGGTTATACTTCATCATTAGGTGACTGGACGCTGGTAGACCAAAGATCTTCAGACAGGCAGTGATCCCTTATATAACTCCCTCCATACAGGAAGTACTTTAGTTTTTTTACCAGTGTCTGCAAGGTGGATGGCACGGTTTGTTTGAGCTCCCTTAGCTCCAGGTCTCTAGTCCCACAAACGGTTCCAAAAATGAATCAAGGGATTGACTGATCAGATCCATTTGACACAGGCTTTTATGCTTAGTAAAATGGTACCCGAGCCTCGCAAAGAGGACTTAAGATCCTGCAAGGTTTTGCTTGTAATGTGGCCTCCGGGCGCTGGACCCTGCGGAGTGGAAATCCTAGACACTACAGTGCTAAGGCATTCCCTGCAGGGTGCTGTAAAGGTCCAAGGGAGCGGACCCTAAACATGAAAGGGTACCCAGTCCGTGAAGGTCCAAGTGACAGGAACCCGCCCTGAAGGGTGAAGATTGGGCCCTTAGTTCCTAAGTGGCCCTGCGTCTGGATGGGTAAGTGAAACCCCTTTATTTTTTGTGGGGTTTCCAGTGATTGTAATAATCAGTCAAGCTAGCTAAAGGCTGGACACCTGTGTGAGGTGACCATACCGGGGAATTCTGGGCTAGCTGTGGGTGTTTGCAAAGTGTACCTTTTTTGCGTGTCTGGCTGTTTTTTACCTGTACGATGGCGCACCACAGTGCGCCATTTTGCCTTGGTTCGCCATGGCGCACGTGCGTTCTCAAGAGGTCCGCTGAGCATAGCAATTTGTTTGGCGGCCATGGTGCACACGGATGCACATGAACCGTAGCCTTTATCTGGACACATGAAGATTTGCGTCATACGTGAATACAGCCATGCCCACTCACTAGGACCACGCACATGTGTGCGTGCCCATGCATAGAACATTCCAGCGCACACCCAACTTATTTAAGCTGTGTATGCCAAGCATGTGGTGCTTCCAGAAGGCAGCCGTGGGACACAGAGCAGGCTCTGAACAGACACTTGCAGTGGTTCATTCCTCCTTAACCGGGTCACGTGAGTCAACAGGTATTGCTTGGCAGGCTAAAGGTGCTTAGCAGGATTGTTGCAAGGGGGCTTGGTGAGCCTTCCCTGTTAAAGGGTCTCCCTTTTGAGGTGTTTTAACTACACCCAAGTACTCTTTGGTGTCTTCCAAAAAGAGGAGTGGGACTAACACCACAGGGAAGGGCACACCTACATCATCAGTAGTTCCTGATTGACCTAGTCGTATCCCTAGTGTTGTATCCCCTGAAAGAGTAGAGGCTCCTGGGCAATCTGAGCCGATGCGCCTATCTGGTATTGTGCCTACAGTCAATGCTGCTGCTTCACCCTTTATCACTAAGGATGAACTGTCCTCAGCCCTAGCCAGGTTAGAGCACAGGATTGCCGGCATGATTGCCTCCATCCCGCAGGGTGGCAGGAAGCGTGACAGATCTCGAATGCTTCATTCTCGTGGGCCGCTCTCCTCGTCCCACTCCTCCTCCTGTTAGAAAAAAGTGATACTAGAGTTTTTTCGTTAAAAATAACAAACACATCTATACTTGCCTGTTCTGCGCAATAGTTTTGCACAGAGCAGCCCAGATCCTCCTCTTCTCGGGTCCCTCTTCAGTGCTCTTGTCCCTCCTTCCTTTCATTCAGACATGGAGCCCCGGCCTTTTCTCTCCTCTCCTCATTGGCTCGCTGACCTTGACAGCAGCAGGAGCCAATGGCGCCGTTCTGCTGTCTCAGCCAATGAGGAGGGGAGTCCTGGATAGCCAAGTCTCTTGTGCAACATCGCTGGATCGTGATGGACCTCAGGTAAGTATTAGGGGGGCTGCTGCACACAGAAGGTTTTTTATCCTAATGCATGAAATGCATTAAGATAAAAAACCGTCTGCTTTTACAACCACTTTAATCGCTTCAGCCCCGGAAGATTTTACCCCCTTTCTGACCAGAGCACTTTTTGCGATTTGGCACTGCGTCGCTTTAACTGACAATTGCACGGTCGTGCGACGTTGCACCCAAACAAAATTGACATCCTTTTTTCCCACAAATAGAGCTTTCTTTTGGTGGTATTTGATCACCTCTGCGGTTTTTATTTTTTGCGTTATAGACAAAAAAAAGCGACAATTTTGAAAAAAACTAGGGCTGTTTGCTGATTAAAATTTTCGTGTTCAATTAATCGATTTTTAAAAATTGATTAATCGACTAATTTCGATTAATTTTAACGCACATACAGATCCAGCTACTTTTAGCTGGTTTAGCACCGTTGTTATGGCAACGGCGGAAGCCGGACATAGCGGGGCATGACTAGGACGTCACACGTCATAAACTCAGCCTCACCGTGCCCATAATCTCAGCTTTACCGTGCCCATAATCGCAGCCTCACTGTGCCCATAATCGCAGCCTCACTGTGCCCATAATCGCAGCCTCACCATGCCCATAATGCTGTCTCACCGTGCCCATAATCGCAGCCTCGTCGTGCCTATAATGGCATCCTCACCATACCCATAATGCAGTCTCACCGTTCCCTTATTCGTAGCCTCACTGTAGTCAGTGCCTGTGCCTGGATTACACAGTCTGCGGGCATCTCCCACCGTGTGTCTCAGAGCTGAGTGTGAAAACTTTGGCTGCGCTGTGAGAAAAGTCCCGCCCTCCTCCTAGATCAGCTCGTGTGATAGACAGAACACTGCGTCTATCACACGAGCTGATCTAGTAGGAGGGCGGGACTTTTCTCACAGAGCGGCCAAAGTTTTCACACTCAGTTCGGAGACACACAGCGGGAGATGCCCGCAGACTGTGTATGACATATAGTGGAGGAGGAGGGAGCAGAGCGCTGCGCTGCAGCCACAGCTTGGCCCAAAGTGGCCCCAGGGCAGGCTGCCTACCGATCAAAAAAATTAATGATTAATCGAGGAATTATTTTTAATTTCCACGGCCCTAAAAAAAAAACATTTTTTTTAACTTTTTGCTATAATAAATATCTCCCAAAAATGTAAAAAAAAAACTATTCTTTTCCTCAATTTATGTATTCTACATATTTTTGGTGAAAAAAATTGCAATAAGCGTATATTGATTGGTTTGCGCAAAGTTATACAATGGCTACAATTATAATGAGAGCAATTGTGATAAAAGCCTGCTTTATACGGTTTTCTCACACGCTGTAGCACTTATAATATTTTTCCAATAGCCGCTGAGGCTTTAAAAGTCAGGTTTTCACTGTTCTGGCAGTCCAAAAATAAATGTTTTCTAAAATTATCAACATACAAATGATATAATTTTTGGCATCCCAAATGACTTACTTTTCAGACATTTTTTTGGGTCATGATGCACCTTTTGTTGTAGTCTGTTAGCTGCAAACAGTTAAAGCTTAAAATAGTTAAAATCATTAAAGCTTTAGAACATCACATACAAGGGCAGCAGGAACATTATGTATCATCAAAGCATTTCACATTGGTTATATTTTTATTTTTTTTGTACTTGATTGCAGCAATATTACTAAACCAACACAATTACTGACATTTCTTGACTGTGGTCAGGTAATGACTCCAGCAGTCTAGGGGAGCTTGGAACCAGCATTATAGATCACAACCGTAATTCAGTTTAGCAAAATTTATTACATAATGGCAGCCAGGAAACAATACAATCTCTGGAGAGGTTTCTCCTTTAATAGCTGTACTATAGCAGACAACGGTGTTTAATCAATTGCATCATAAAATAAGTCATTTTAATTGCTTTAGCAATTTTGTATGTGACTGCAGCTGAGAAGGCATCATGGATTTACTGCCACTTTGAGGAAGGCAGGAGTTGCTTTAACACAAGCAGATACATTCTAGCTATTGCTCGGAAAGTGCAGAGTAATGAAAAACTGGTTGTTGAAAAGCTACAAGCAGTTGTCAGCATGAATGGTGGAAAGGACACAATTAGTGACATTACGCTATACAGTATATAGCTGGAGATATAAAATCTAAAGACCTTGTCACCTTGCCTATTCAGTTTTGTGAAGATTAGTATAACTGAGGGGTCTTAACCCCCCCCCTTTTTTACCCCCTTGGGATATTTTTTTATAACCTAACCCTGCTTTAAACTTCTCCACAACTTTATCCCTGATCTGTCTGGTGTATTCTTTGGCCTTCATGATGCTGAAGTCCCAATAAAATACATTCACATTTTTGGTTGTAACATGACAAAATGTGCAAAATTTCAAAGGGTATGAATTTTTTCAATACATGCAGAACCCTGCTTCTAATACTTTAGTAATGGTATTGTAATATATACATGTATCACAGTGTTGGGCAGTGGCGGCCCGTCCATAGGGGGCACATGGGCGCTGCCCCCCCCAAGCGTTTCCTCAGCTGATTGCAAGCTGGAAAGCTGATTTGCCCATGTTTAGGGCATGTTCAGGGTGCAAGCGGTGCGCCCGCAAACACCCCCATTCTACACTGATTTGCCTCTGGCTCATGTGCTTTTTTTTTATTGGCCGGGATTGGAGGATGACTGAGCGGTGCTTTTTCAGCACTGCAGTGTCACTTCCAGTTTTCCGGCTGCCTCACTGTGTCCCAGTCATAGTGACTGACTGGGACCCTGTGATGTGAGGCTGGCAGTGCTGAACCTGAGAGCAGTGTAGCTGAGGTGAGGTGACAGTAATGTGCATCGCCGAGTGTGTGTCTCTCTCTCTCTCTCTCTCTCTCTCTCTCCCTCTCTCCCCCTTGGCTGCTCTGAAAGGCTGCTTTTAAGGGTGTCTGTCAGTAACCCGCGCTGCCTGTGCATTGGGGCCATATCATGGCTGGCTCAGAATCCTCTTTGCTCCACTTTCTTTTTACTGAGCTGCTCCGTATCCTTCAGCTTCCACCCTACTCACAGTGACTATGGAAGAGTTTGAGAGCTGTGAGTAGGAGCCAGGAATAGAGAGACAGAGGATGGCAGTCGGGAGGAAGCAGCTGGAGGAAGCAGCTGGACATCGTACACCGATAGACCTGCAAAATCCTCTGTGATAACCCTGCCCCCCCCCCCCCCCCCCGCACTAACAGCCCTTCTCTACCCTCACACACAGCTGAGAGTACAGGGAAGGCTGACAGGCTTTATTGGTCACTTTACTGGATGTCTCCTGGTGCTGTGAGCTGAGATGAGGAATTGGAGTCTCTCTCTCCATCATACTATGTCCTGTGAGGCCACGCTGTATACTATGTCCTGTCAGGCCACGCTGTATACTATGTCCTGTGAGGCTGCGCTGTATACTATGTCCTGTGATTCTGCGCTGTATACTATGACCTGTGATTCTGCGCTGTATACTATGTCTTGTGAGGCTGCGCTGTATACTATGTCCTGTGAGGCTGAGCTGTATACTATGTCCTGTGAGGCTGAGCTGTATAATATGTCCTGTGAGGCCACGCTGTATACTATGTCCTGTGAGGCCACGCTGTATACTATGTCCTGTGAGGCCACGCTGTATACTATGTCCTGTGAGGCCGAGCTGTATACTATGTCCTGTGTTGGTGAGATGTATACTATGTCCTTTGAGGCTACGCTGTATACTATGTCCTGTGAGGCCACACTGTATACTATGTCTTGTGAGGCCACGCTGTATACTATGTCCTGTGAGGCCACGCTGTAAACTATGTCCTGTGAGGCCGCGCTGTATACTATGTCCTGTGAGGCCGCGCTGTATACTATGTCCTGTGAGGCTGAGCTGTATACTATGTCCTGTGAGGCTGAGCTGTATAGTCTGTCCTGTGAGGCCGCGCTGTATACTATGTCCTGTGAGGCCACGCTGTATACTATGTCCCTTGAGGCCGCTCTGTATACTATGTCCTGTGAGGCTGCGCTGTATACTCTGTCCTGTGATGCTTAGCTGTATACTCTGTTCTGTGAGGCTGAGCCATATACTCTGTCCTGTGAGGCTGAGCCGTATACTCTGTCCTGTGAGGCTGAGCCATATACTCTGTCCTGTGAGGCTGAGTCCTATACAATCTGTCCTGTGAGGCTGAGTCCTATACAATCTGTCCTGTGAGGCTGAGCCCTATACAATCTGTCCTGTGAGGCTGAGCCCTATACAATCTGTCCTGTGAGGCTGAGCCGTATACTCTGTCCTGTGAGGCTGAGCCGTACACTCTGTCCTGTGGGACTGAGCCGTATACTCTGTCCTGTGGGACTGAGCCGTATACTCTGTCCTGTGGGACTGAGCCATATACTCTGTCCTGTGGGACTGAGCCGTATACTCTGTCCTGTGGGACTGAGCCGTATACTCTGTCCTGTGGGACTGAGCCGTATACTCTGTCCTGTGGGGGGCTTTGAATAAATTTGTATACCAAGAACACTATGGTCTCTATACTTATTATTTACATGTCCTGAACTCATGGAATCTTGAGCCAAGCTGGGAGATGATCCGTTTCTTTGGATATTAATGAGCTGAGTTACCATTAAGAAAAGAGCCATCTGGATTACCCACCATTGATTGGGAAGAGGAAGTGAGAGCAAAGAGCTTGTGGGGAGATCCGCATATGCATTTTGACTCATCTGGGAGGTGAGTGCGCGTTTTTACTGGTGGTGGTATGCACTCCTTTTGAGGATGAACAATCACTGTGGTGGAATTGTGTGGATACACTGATCACAAGAAGAGTTTTTCATGTTTTATTTCTTCATTTTTTTATTTTATGGACTATTCATTTATATGTAGGATTTATTTATTTTAGAGATTTGCACTTTATATTTATAATTTTACACATAGCGCTTCCTTTAATTTTTTTACTATCCATTTTGAAATTAGTGTGGTATACCACTTGGAATGCTTAGCAGCTGTACACATTTATTATTAGGTTATCTTATTTAAACATCACAATATTTTTTACTTGTGGCGCTGATTGTTTCATCTTATAGTATACTCTGTCCTGTGAGGCTGCGCCGTATACACTGTCCTGTGAGGCTGCGCTGTATACTCCTGACACTATGGGTGGAATACAGGTTATGGAGTGGGTGGATTCTATAAGGGGTGGGGCTTATTAGAAGTGGGATGGGCAAAAAGGAAGGGCGGGGTCTGGTGCCCCCCCATCCTAAAACTTCACCAGCCGCAACTGGTGTTGGGTACTGCAAAGGGTTCTCCAATTTAACTCTTGTTTCTCTATCTCAAAACACAAACAATACTTTGATTAATGTCATGTAACACTTGACAGATTGATTAATTGCTGCAATTTGTGGCCTTGGCTTCTCTAATCAGACTTGTCCATTGCTGACTTCCTTCCACTTGCTGGTTGTGCTCTTAGTTGGTGTGCACCTGTGCTAGACCCTTTATTTGGTACTATAGTGTAGGCTCCTCTCCTGCTAATGTTACTGAAACCAATACTTAGTACACTGGGATGGTGTCTAAGCAGAATTATTCCTACTTGTCTCAATGTTTTAGTATGCTGATCTACATTTTCTACTGGTGTTCTGGTTATAGATCTAACCTGTATTTGAACTCTGTTGTTGTCTATTCTTCCACCCAGACATATTGCTGTCTTGCAGTTCCAGAACATCACCTACCCTGACCACTGCTTATTTACAGAATACACTCTTGCCTATAGACTTGTACCTCATATTGGTCATCTGCCCGAGGGCCCCCTGATCCAGGAACATCAGACAATGAAACTCCTATTTCCTTGTTAGGTTCTTAATGAAGAATGAAATTCTCTTATGCCCCGTACACAGGGTCGGATTTTCTGACAGAAAATGTGTGATAGGACCTCGTTGTCGGAAATTCCAACCGTGTGTAGGCTCCATCACACATTTTCCATCGGATTTTCCGACACACAGTTTGAGAGCAGGCTATAAAATTTTCCGACAACAAAATCCGTTGTTGGAATTTCCGATCGTGTGTACACAAATCCGACGCACAAAGTGTCACGCATGCTCAGAATAGATAAAGAGATGAAAGCTATTGGCTACTGCCCCATTTATAGTCCCGATGTACGTGTTTTACGTCACCGCGTTCAGAATGATCGGATTTTCCGATTACTTTGTGTAACCGTGTGTATGCAAGACAAGTTTGAGCCAATATCCGTCGGAAAAAATCCTAGGATTTTGTTGTCGGAATGTCCAATCATTGTCTGACCGTGTGTACAGGGCATTAGACTTTGCGCCTCAGGTTAGTTTATGCATTGCTATTGGTGACAGAGAGGGCCCTCACTGAACCATGTGTTAGGTTCAACTTTTAAATAAGTTGCTTAAGTTTATATTGCTTTGCCAAATTATTGCTTCTATAAGAATAATGACACGGAGTCAGGTATGTCTGTATCACAGTTCTGAGCATAAAAAAAGGACTGCTCCCTTTACTTCTTTTATAGGCAGTTCCAAAAGCAGTAATCTTATCGGCATTACCAAATGAGGTTAAGGTACAAAGAGTTTCTCATCAGCGAACATGTAATGATTATTCAGCAGTTCCAAATTCCATCTAGATACAGATTGATAGAACAATTGATACGTACACAGGTAAGAAAGGAGCACAAACAATTTAGATAGAACAATTGATACGTACACAGGTAAGAAAGGAGCACAAACAATTTAAATAGAACAATTGATACGTACACAGGTAAGAAGAAACAGAAACAATTAAAGTGGAACTCTAAGTCATTATTTCAACCCTATCAATTTCCCCCTTTGACATCATCCTCTCCTTCCCCCTGGGTCCTCATGAATAAGTTCTAGTCAGTTTTTCCCCAGAGTCCTTTCCCTGACCGCGAGTTGTCAGAGGGGTAGAACCCATCCCCCTAGGTATTACCAACATCTTAAAATTCAAGAAGAGGAGTTTTATAGGAGTAGGGTGATGTCAATACACATTTATCGGTATGCCCTGTCTATTCTCCTAATTTTCCTATTTATTTTCCTGTATACACATATATTCGTGATTGTAAGTGATATTAATATTAGAATAATAATTACCATTGGACTTAACAACCAGTGAAAGGTATTGGTTGCTGTAGAAGACATTCCACTAAATATATCCCACCAATGTGGTGCAGTATCCTGTTGTATCTGTGAGGAAAGATGTACTAGTCTACCTTTGTCAATAATAATTTGCTACTTTAGGATCATCTATAGCCCATTCGAAAGTTGTTATTTCCTCTACTTCAAGTACATTAATACCAGGAGTCCATGCATATATTTGTAAAACAACAATCTTCAACAAAAAATATGTAAGTAGATATTTCATCATGTTGTTTTCTCGGGTTGTTTCTTGCAATGTGATGCGTGTATGCAGGTAGGTTTTCCTTCCAGCTTTACTGAGGTGGCTGTGGTCAAGAGTACTTGGTAAGGACCTTCAAACCTGGGTTCCAATGTCTTTCTGGTGTGTTTCTTCACATATACATAATCCCCTGGTAGCAGAGTATGTGTACCTGTTATTGAATTAGGGTCTGGAAGAGAAGAATACACACTTTTGTGGATCTTAGTTAGACGTTGTTGTAATTGTATCACATATGCAGTCAAACTATCACATTGCAATTGCATACTCTGTGGAAAGTATAAACCCAATCTAGGTGCATTCCCAAAAAGTATCTCATATGGGGATAATCCTGTCTTTCCTGTTGGAGTGTACCTTATAGAGAACAAAGCCAAAGGCAGGCATTCTGGCCAAGGCTTGTTTAACTCTTGCATGGCTTTTTGTATTTTTAACTTTATTGTCCCATTTACTCTCTCCACTGATCCTGAACTCTGTGGGTGGTAAGGAGTGTGAAAACTTTGTTGAACCCCTAACATGGTCATCACATTCTGCATGATTTCTCCTGTAAAGTGTGTCCCCCTATCTGATTCTATGGTTTCAGGAAGACCAAACCTAGGTATTAACTCAGTGATCAGTTTCTTAGCTGTGGCTTTAGCTGTAGCCGATTTTACTGGATAACTTTCGGGCCAACCTGAGAATAAATCGATACACACGAGGACAAATTCAAAAGGGCCGCTCTTAGGCATTTGTATGTAATCAATTTGCAGTCTCTGGAAGGGGTATTGGGCCCGGACCTGGTGTTTTCGTGGGGTTTTTACTCTCTGTCCTGGGTTATTCGGGAGACAGATTTGGCAGGCTGCACAGTAGTTTCTTGCAGTGCTACTGAATCCAGGGGCGAGCCATCCTTGGTTCACAATCCTATACATGGAATTGGAACTGACGTGTGTGGGTAGGTGAACTGCCGCTGCCATTTCTGGGTACAGAGAGGCAGGCAGGCATATTTTGCCCCCTTCCCTCCATACATTGTCAAGGTCTGGTGCTGCTCCCATTCTGACCCACTTATCTTTCTCGCTCTCCCCTGCTTGCTCCTGTAATTTACTCAGCTGCTGCCATGTTGGTTCTGGGATACTCACCTCTACCGCTGCTAAGGTCTCAGGGCTTCCTTCCCCTAGAGCTGCCTGTTTTGCATTAAAATCTGCAAATGCATTTCCTTTTGCCTCAATTGTTTTTGCGCTCGTGTGTGCCGCTATCTTCATAATGGCTACTCGTTTAACCTTTTGAAGATTGCTCAGGACTCTCTTAATCCCTTCTCCATGTTTTACAGGTGTACCTGCTGCTGTCAGATAACCTCTAGCCTTCCATATATGGCCATAATCATGCGCTACACCATAAGCGTAGGCAGAGTCAGTGTAAATATTCCCTTCTCATTCTTTTAAGTATTCTAGGGCTTGTTCTAAAGCTTTTAATTCTGCTTCCTGTGCTGACATGTGGGCTGGTAAGGCCTGTGCTTCAATTACCTGCGTATCAGTCACTACAGCATACCCTGTGTGATATTTACCCTTGTCATCAGCAAACCTACTACCATCTATATACAAAGTGTGCTCAGCATTTAAAATTGGTGTATCTGTAACGTGTGGGAATCCCATTGTCTCCTGTTCCATGAGCTGAAAACAATCGTGTTCATCTACTTGTTTAAACAAAAGAGTGTCAGTGTCCTTATTTCTTTTCTCACTAGTACTATTAGTACTATTATTCCCCCTTGCCAAATCTGGTGACTGAAGAGGCAAAAAGGTGGCCAAATAAAAGGTTGTACAGCGCTGAAAAGTAACATTTGGAGGTAAGAGTAAAGTACACTGTAATCTTAATTGCCTAGCCATTGAAATGTGTTTGGGCTGTACCTGAGACAAGATTGCATGTATGTCATGTGTGGTATGCACTACGACTGGATTGTCTAGAACAATCTCTGATGACTTATCTATGATAATTGACACTGCAGCTACCGCCCGTACACAAGACGGTGAACCTCTAGATACTGGATCTAATGCTGCTGAAAAGTAAGCGACTGGTCTTTGTTTTACATGTGCCTGTGTCAGAACACCTGTGGCGTGTCCAGTGATCTCAGCAACGTACAGATTAAATATCTTAGTATAATCTAAAGTGATAAACGATTCATAAGCTATTTCTGTAAGCATATACGGTACAATTTTCAAACAATCGTATAATGGCTGCATCAAAGCGCTAGCATGTGGTATCCACTGTCTACAATATGACACGATACCTAAAAACATACGCAATTGTTTGAAATTCCGTGGGGGTAACATTCCCTTTATCACTTGAACCCTCTCCTCAGTGAGATGTCTTGTACCCTGTGATATACAATGTCCCAAAAAGATAACTTTTTCCTGACACACTTGTAACTTTTTCTTATTAACCTTGCAACCTTTTTCTGCCAAAAATCGCAACAAATTAAGGGTGGTGTGCAGGCTTTCAGTCTCTCACTTATCTGTGGAATTAATCCTTCCATAAACTGTCTATTGAAGGCTCAGATCGTGACTGGCAGCTCTAAATCCATTCCCTCATCTGCCATCATACTTTCTATAGATAAGTAAAAGTCTGATACAGTCTGTCCTGGCATTTGTTTCATGGGTGATATTGACCCCCCCTCTTGTTGTTTTGCCTGACAAAAAGCTTCTAATCTAGCAATAAAAGGGGCCCTTGAGTCTATGTGTCTGACGTGTGTCCTGTCTCCAGTATTGCCATCCCCCTCAGCTTGGTCTGCAGGTCGGTCATAAACTGGTTAAACAGGGTCAGAGTCATTTTATGTCTGCATAAATCCTCCTCATCCTGCCAGGTCGCTTCATGTGTATTCATTAACTGTGTCACAAATCTACAAAAAGCAGCTGGCTTTGCTACCGGGTCTGGGGCGCTCTGTATTAATGCCATAAGGGTGTCTGCCGACCATGGTGCCCAAGTCCTTATTTGCATTCTACGAGTGACAGTAGGCGGGGCATTTGGATGGGCTGCTTGTCCAAATTCTGGATTGTTTACCTGAACAATGCGTATATCAGTGCGTACGGGAGCTACAGTTTCTGGATGAGGTTTTTGTGCCCCACAATGCACACATTCTACTGCCCATTCTGGGTTTTGTGCTCCACAATCCTGACAAACCCATCCTCTCCCCTCAAGTACAGGATATATCTTGTGTGGTTTGTGTTCTACGTCAGTGTATGGGGGTGGGATGGCTGAGCTGGGAGCCTCGACATTTTTTGTTCTTCTATCTTTCATATCCCAACCATCACAATCTGGATTATACTTCCACCCCTCTTCTTTCGCTCTATTTGAGACCTTAATTAAGCATTGAACCTGACGCATCCATTGCTTCTCTAACACCTCTCCTTGTCTGTCCCTTTTTATTTCACTCCATACATCCCGGTCTAAGCCCGCTGCTCCTTTCACCTTAAATTTACGAAGGACATCCTTTAAGTCCTGTGCTTCGGTTTTCCCATAAATGTTCTTAATTATCTGTGGCACCGTATAGTGCGCCACAATTCCCTGACGGGGTTTTGTGTTCCTCTGGCCCATTCTAACAGTCCTGCCTAGGTAGCGTGTGGGACACTTAGTGTACAATATAATGCGGCTACAACATATACAAGAATGAATAATTACTTTATATGCTAGCCCAATAGCAAACCAGCTAAGTTACACTAGTTCCTCTTTGCCTTCCTCCTAGGGTGCTAGAATTCTAGAAACCTCTCCGGAATGAGATTTCTGAAACCGAATTACTTTATATGCTAGCCCAATAATAAATAATTACTTTATATTCTAGCCCAAATAACAAACCAGAATGCGGCTACAACATATACAAAAATGCGGCTACAACATATACAAGCATTCCTTTAAGTGGCCAGGTATCCGACTAGATCTCGGGACTTTGTTGAGACCTTATTCCCTCCCCGTATCTGGGAATCCCTCTCATACACTCTTATCCCTGCTTTATGGAGCAGACAGGGCTTATACTCTCAACCCGTCTATGGTTTATGAGTTAGATGTAAGGTTAAGCATAAGCGTCAGACCCCCAAGCTCACAAGCCCTCAGGTTCCCAATCGTGTGAGGTAAGGCGCATTCCGTTGCTTAGTTCGGCAATCCCCTTCTAACTCATACCATCCTTGACAAGGCTCATTCACTTTCTCAACAAGACAGACAAGACAGACAAGACAGACAAAACAAACAAATAATTCCAGCAATATAAACTAAAATATCCAGTAATTCTAGACTCACCACTACAGAGGCTGGTGTTTTAAAACCAGGAGAACCGTAACTGACAGAACGGATAGGCACAAATCAGGGGAGCACAGAATATAAGAAAAATAAAGCTTTTTCTTACCTGCGCAGGTTTTTTGATCTGTGGTTCCCGGAATGCCTGTCTTTTTGTTCCGTCAGCCGCGTTCGTCCACCTCTTGTAGTATCATCGGTGAGTCCCTGTTTGGGCGCCAAAATGTTAGGTTCAACTTTTAAATAAGTTGCTTAAGTTTATATTGCTTTGCCAAATTATTGCTTCTATAAGAATAATGACACGGAGTCAGGTATGTCTGTATCACAGTTCTGAGCATAAAAAAAGGACTGCTCCCTTTACTTCTTTTATAGGCAGTTCCAAAAGCAGTAATCTTATCGGCATTACCAAATGAGGTTAAGGTACAAAGAGTTTCTCATCAGCGAACATGTAATGATTATTCATCAGTTCCAAATTCCATCTAGATACAGATTGATAGAACAATTGATACGTACACAGGTAAGAAAGGAGCACGAACAATTTAGATAGAACAATTGATACGTACACAGGTAAGAAAGGAGCACAAACAATTTAAATAGAACAATTGATACGTACACAGGTAAGAAGAAACAGAAACAATTAAAGTGGAACTCTAAGTCATTATTTCAACCCTATCACATGACATTTCACAACAGCCTTCATGACATAAATGCCAATGTGGGCTAATAGTATTCCTACTATCTCTGTGTTCCCAAAAGATTTATAATTTTTTAAATTTTTTTTGCCTGGTAGCTGTTTAACTTAGTAGATATTTGCGTAGGTTACATTTGCAACTTTTACTCCCATAATCCAAATTCCCATAATTCAACATTCTGGCAGTTTAATTTTTCTTATCGCATCCCTAGAAATTACATGGGTATCTATAGGATTGCTAGGTAGCTTCACTGGCTACACTTGAACTTGTGGCCTCGGCAACTATAAGAAAAATAGCACTGATAAAATCTTTCTTTGCATATAGATCTGCTTTGCTATCACTGGCAATAGACAGTCCAGCTCAAGAATAAATAGTTTGGAATGTTGTTGTCTCCTTCTCCTTAACTGATTCTATTGGATGCAGTTTTATTTTTACATCCACTGTGTCGTTTGCATCATGCATTCTGTACTCTAGCAATGCTAAACCCGCCTGCTATTATTGAGATCAGTAGGAATGGTATAATTTTTTCCAATAGTCCAATTGTTTAACTTTCAGGCCCATAAAACTAGAGATGTTTCACATTTCTATACCCAGAGCAGTTTCCTTGTTTTGCTCACGATGTTAATTTATATGCTAGCTCGTGAGCCTCCCCCCCCCCCCCCCCCCCAGCTTTTATACAGCTGAGAACAGGGAATGCGATCATTTTTAAAAAAAAGGGCATTTATAATGTTTTTTTTGTTAATATCTATACAAACATGTTTGCCTTTTTATTTCTATTTTAAACTGAATGGGTTGTTTTACAAGGTAACCGTTTACAATCACTTTAACTATATTCATGTTTTACAAATAAGAAGAAGAAGACAGCGAGGGTTAGGTTTGAATGTCTCTAACAGAAGGTATTTCAATGGAAATTTATGGCAGCCTTTGCTGACATTCTTCTCAAAGTTCCAGTTACCTGGCTGTAATGTTGAAGCTCTGGTTTTAATACTTTGAATAACTTACCTCCATCAGGTATGTACAGTTGTGCTCATAAGTTTACATACCCTGGCAGAATTTATGATTTCTTGGCCATTTTTCAGAGAATATGAATGATAACACAAAAACTTTTCTTTCACTCATGGTTAGTGTTTGGCTGAAGCCATTTATTATCAATAAACTGTGTTTACTCTTTTTAAATCATAATGTCAACAGAAACTACCCAAATGACCCTGATCAAAAGGTTACATACCCCAGTTCTTAATAATATGTATTGCCCCCTTTAACATCAATGACAGCTTGAAGTCCTTTGTGGTATTTGTGGCTGAGGCTCTTTATTTTCTAAGATGGTAAAGCTGCCAATTTCTCTTGGCAAAAAGCCTCAAGTTCCTGTAAATTCTTGGGCTGTCTTGCATGAACTGCACGTTTTGAGATCTCCCCAGAATGGCTCAATGATATTGAGGTCAGGAGACTGAGATGGCCACTCCAGAACCTTCAATTTATTCTACTGTAGCCAATGACAGGTCGACTTTGCCTTGTGTTTTGGATCATTATCATGTTGGAATGTCCAAGTACGTCCCATGGCTTCCTGGCTGTTAAATGCAAATGTTCCTTTAGTAGCTCACACATCCCCAAAACATCCGTGATCCACCTCCATGTTTCACAGCAGAAATGGTATACCTTTCATCAAAAGCTTTGTTGACTCCTCTCCAAATGTAGTGTTTATGGTTGTGGTCAAAAAGCTCAATTTTGGTCTCATCACTCCATATTACTTTGTGCCAGAAGGTTTGAGGCTTGTCTGTGTGCTGTTTGGTGTATTGTAAGTGGGATACTTTGTGGCATTTGCGTAGTAATGGCTTTCTTCTGGCAACTCGACCATGCAGCCCATCTTTATGCCTCCTTATCGTGCATCTTGAAACAGCCACAACTCCTGTTTTCAGAGAGTCCTGTATTTCACCTGAAGTTATTTGTGGTTTCAACAGAACACCTAATTTTTCACTTCTTGATTAGGAGTTTTAACACTGCTGATTGGCATTCTTTTCATATCCCTTTCCTGTTTTATACAGTTCAACTACCTTTTCCCACAGATCATTCGACAATTCTTTTGTTTTCCCCATGACTCAGAATCCAGAATTGTCAGTGCAGCACTTGATGAAAGATGCAACAGTCTGTCAGTAGTCCAGAAACTCATTGAGCTTTTATACACACACACACACACACACACACACACACACACACACACCAATTACAAGCAAACAGATCACAGGTGAGGATGGTTACCTTTTAACCGATTCCCAACCGGCTCCTGTACTTATACGTCGGCAGAATGGCACGGTTGCGCAAAGTAACGTACCCGTACGTTACTTTGAATTTGCCGCCGTGTGCGTGCGCCTGCCGCGATCTCCGTGAGTCGGGTCGCGGGTCCCGCGGACTCAATCGCCGCGGGCATACCCACGATCGCCTCACGGAGAGGATGAACGGGGAGATGCCGTTGTAAACAGCATCTCCCCGTTCTGCTTAGTGACAAGTGTCACTCGATCTCTGCTCCCTGTCATTGGAGCAGAGATCAGTGACGTCACACACCAGCCCATCCCCCTGACAGTTTGAAATCACTCCTCTAGGACATACTTAACCCCTCCCCGCCCCCTAGTGGTTAACCCCTTCACTGCCAGTGTCATTTATACAGGAATCAGTGCATTTTTATAGCACTGATTGCTGTATAAATGACAATGGTCCCAAAAATGTGTAAAAAATGTCCGACATGTCCGCCATAACGTCGCAGTCACAATAAAAATCGCTGATCGCCGCCATTACTAGTAAAAAAAAAAAAATATTAATAAAAATGCCATAAAACTATCCCCTATTTTGTAAACGCTATAACTTTTGCGCAAACAAATCAATAAACGCTTATTGCGATTTTTTTTTTTACCAAAAATATGTAGAAGAATACTTATCGGCCTAAACTGAGGAAAAAAAAGTTTTTTTATATATTTTTTGGGGGATAATTATTATAGCAAAATGTAAAAAATAATGCATTTTTTTCAAAATTGTCGCTTTTATTTTGTTTATGGCGCAAAAAATAAAAATCGCAGAGATGATCAAATACCACCAAAAGAAAGCTCTATTTGTGGGAAAAAAAGGACGTCAATTTTGTTTCGGAGCCACGTCGCACGACCGCGCAATTGTCAATTAAAGCGACGCAGTGCCGAGTCGCAAAAAACCCTCTGGTCAGGAAGGGGGTAAATCCTTCCGGGGCTGAAGTGGTTAATAGCCATTCAAACCCCTTTGTGTCAACTTGTGTGCATGTTATAAGGCCAAAATCACCAGGGTATGTCAACTTTTAATCAGGGTCATTTGGGTAGTTTCTGTTGTGATTATGATTTAAAATTGACTCAAAGGATTGAAGCAAGACAGTCAGCACACAATCATCGGCATTTGCAGAATGATCAGTCAGCTATAGCTGCCTCCTCTTTCTCTTAGGTAGATAGAACATTGCTGCATTTCCATTTTTACTAGCCTTTGAGAAATGTATAGCTGTCATTTTTATGGCAACAAATCTCTTATTTCCTGTTGCAAGTGTCTGGGATTATAGTACACTGTATGACAGCCCCATCTTTAGCTGGAAATATCACCATGTGGAAGAACACATGCAAATATAATTGATGCATTTATTCACATCAGCTGATTTTGAGGATTTTATACTTTCAAATCAGGAGAAAGGACAAGCCTGCTTTTATCTCATTTCAGGAAACAAGCTTTGTACTCAGCAGGCACGCAGTATCTCTGCTTGTACTTTTATGTGGACGACAGGAACTCACTGTGTATCTCTATACTCTTTCAGTTATGTTGCAAAGGATGCATCCATCTTACATAAGAATATAGAGGAGGAAGAATTCCTACTTTTACCATGTAAAAAGAAATTACCGTACATGCAAATCGTAATCTTAAAGGGGTTAAATAGTGGTTTGCCTTATATTTTATTTTATATGTGGGAGTAAAATTTCTTACTGGTCATGTAAGTATGACAATTTGTTAATATTTACCCTTTGCCAGCCAGTGGAGAGTGTGAAACTGGTGGTGATTTACTGCTAAGCTGGGACAACAGGTCCAATAGCAGATTATTAAGTTACCCACACACTGCCAAAGTCTGTCTCAAAGTCTAGCATGCACCCCAAACATTGTACCATAGAAGCATATTGTAATACATTATTTCTTAAGAAAATTATTTCATGTGAATAATAAAGACTTTCAGGTATTCTTTTTTTTTTTTTTTTTTTTATTTATTCACATGAAATATTAAATAATAACTTCCCTGCCATCCAAAGACACTGGTCAGTGTTTTGCGGGCTATAGCCAGCGGCACTTATCATTTGGGAAAAACCTGACAGGCTGGTTGTACAGAACTTAATCAGTAGACTGAGTTCTGTACAACCAGCCTTCCCATACATTGACCGAAATCTGGTCATGTATGGCCGCCTTTACAATGCTGAGGTTCACAGATCTGACCATCAAGGGAGAATGGAGAGACTATCCGGGAGATAAGAAAAAACACTATACTTGTAGGTTTGTATAAAAAGAAATGCAAAGAGATGCACTTAAAGGACGCCTCCTTGGACTTAAAGGGCAGGGAAAAATAAATAGGGAGTAGATGAGTATAAAAGGCAAGAAAAATGCCAACTTTATTAATGTACAAAGATATAAAATTGTAGAAAAAATTCAAAATCATATACAATACAAAAGTGCATCAATGATAAACATCAAAATTGATATATATATATATATATATATATATATATATATATATATATATATATATATATATTATGTGTGTGTATGTGTCAATCAAAGTTGGCATTTTTCTTGCCTTTTATACTCATCTACTCCCTATTTATTTTTCCCTGCCCTTTAAAATCCAAGGGGGCATCCTTTAAGTGCATCTCTTTGCATTTCTTTTCATACAATGTTATTCAGGATGTTGGCAGGCTAGCACACCACCCAATTCTTATAGTTTATATGTTTTGTTGATACTTGTAAGTTTAACTCTTTTGTGTCCCCCCCGGCAGCAGATTGTTCTGTTAACTCTCCTGCTGTGTCAATCCTGTTGCTGTCTTTCCCCTTCAGGAACAGTAAAGCTGTCAGCTGATCAGCCTACAGTGGCTCTAATTTGTCGAGACTAGAGGGCAACTGAGCATGTGCAGAGCAGGGTGAGACAGTGCATTATTGGATTTTAAATAGGATAGGCAATTATTTTTAATGTTTTACATACAGTAACTATATCTGCAGAAGTGGCCAGCTTGAAGTGACCTATCAGGACTACATTTTTCCACTTTAACCACTTCAACCCCGAGCCTCGTTTTGAAATTGTTGTTTACAAGTTAAAATCATTTATTTTTGCTAGAAAACTACTTGGAACCCCCAAACATTATATATATTTATTCAGACACCCTAGAGAATAAAATGGTGGTCATCGCAATACTTTATCACACCGTATTTGCTCAGCGGTCTTGCAAACTCAATTATTTTGGAAAAAATACACTTTTTTAAATTGAAAAATAAGACAACAGTAAAGTTAGCCCAATTTTTTTCTGTATTGTGAAAGATGATGTTACGCCAAGTAAATTGATACCCAACATGTCACGCTTCAAAATTGCGACCACTCATTGAATGGTGACAAACTTTGGCACTTAAAAATCTCCATTGGCAATGTTTAAAAATGTCTACAGGTTACCAGTTTTGAGTTAGAGGAGGTGTAGTGCTAGAATAAATGCTCTCGCTCCAACCATCGTGGCGATACCTCACATGTGTGGTTTGAACACCGATTTCATATGCGAGCGTGACTTACGTATGCGTTTGCTTCTGCACGCAAGCTCGGCAGGACGGAGCGCTTTAAAAAAATTTTTTTTATTTATTTTATTTATTTATTTTACCTTTTATTTTTTAGTTTTTCACTGTCCTTTAAAAAAAAAAAATTGGGTCACTTTTATTCCTATTACAAGCAATGTAAACCTCCATTGTAATAGAAAAAAAGCATGACAGGACCTCTTACATGTGAGATCTGGGGTCACAAAGACCTCAGATCTCATATTTACACTAAAATGCAATCCGCCCTACAATGCTGTGAAGCCAAGTGGGGGCCATCTTTCCCTCACTCGGCATCCAGGCAGTAAGGGGAGCGGACGCAATTGACTCCGCCGCTACCGATGGCTCTGGTAAGCTTCGGAGACTACCGAAGCACTACCGGAGAGGCGCCCTCCTCCACCACCGATAATAGTGATCTCGCGGCAAATCCGCTGCAGAGACCACTTTGATCTTAAAGAGAAACACACACACCATTCCTGAAAATATGGGGGTTATGGCAGCTAGCTGCTGCTATAACAACGGTATTTAGTGTTAAAGTACCGACGTACAGGTACAGTGATTTACGTGAAGACAGCATAGTGATCATCACTGTAATGAGCAAAAAATCCTAAACACCTCCCAAAGCAGTATGGTGTCACTATGGTGACTCTGCACGGCTCTGGTGAAAGTATGTGTATGTGCTGTGGTGGTAATCATGTACAATTGTTGGCTGCTCTGATATTCTGATATCACTGTGTGCTGCCAGCCATTGTCCCCTGATCACTGCCACACCAGTTAGTGTCCCTAATCACTGCCACACCAGCCATATGGTTCCTAAACGTTGCCACACTACTGTAAGCAACAGTGTCTCTGATTGTTGCCACACCAGCCCCAGTGTCACCAGACCTGTTAGCCAGCAACAGTGTTCCCGATCACCGCTACACAAGTCCACCTGTCACCAGAGCAGTGCAAAAAGCAAGAGTGTTCCTGATCATCACCACACCAGAGCAGTGTTGCCTCTGCCTCTACTAACCCTGGCCTGTTGACCACATTTCTGCCTGCTGCATGTACCAACCCCTTGCCTGTTTGCTGACCAGGTCTCTGCCTTCACCTAAATGAACCTATCTGCACATCCTGCTGGCTATGTTCCTGCAAGACACCCGTCCCAGCTATCCCCTGAGGACGACTGCACACCTGGAACCATAAGAACTCTTTTGTTCTTCCTTTCTCCAGCCTCCTGTACTTCCTGGCCAGTGAACATGGCATCCCTGGGGGCAGCCACATACCAGTAGGCTAGGCTTATTTGGCTTATAGGAACTGGGATTGATATTAAGCTATATTCCCTGATCACTTGTACAGAGGTGACCATTAGAGTACATTGGTTTTCAAACAATTGGTTGATTTGTGCAATACACAAAATTCAACGCCTGGTACATGATCAGTCTAAACACTGAAAAAGTCTCACACAGGTGCTATCATCATACTCTGGTGGTTTAGTAGAATGTGTTTTAGGGTAAAGTTAGAAGTACGCCCTTGCTGAGTGTGAGAAATATCTTACTAAATTGACAATTTTGTGTAAAAAAAAAAAAAACATAGTTTCCTCCTATATGTGGCTAGGCTGTGAAAAAGTCTTATGCATGTGATATTGCCATACTCAGGAGCAGTAGCAGAATGTGTGTTTAGGTGTAATTCTGTAATAAGTATGCCTGTGATGTATGTTAGAAATATCTTATTATCTGACAACTTTGTTAAAAAAAATTCATTTTCTTTCTTGCATTTTCCAAAAAGTTGTGGCAAAAAATCACATGTTCAAAGGTCTCATTATGCTTTTCAGAAAACACATTGGGGTGTTTGCTTTCCAAAATTGGGGTGATTTATTGGGTGTTTCTCTGTTTTGCTGCCCCAGGGCCACCAAAAATGTGATGGGTAGTCAGGAAATTAGATGTGTAATTTATGCTCCTTGAAAGCTCAAAGGTGCTCCTTGGATCTTGGGCCCTGCATCTAGGCTATAAAAACTCTCACAAGTGGTATCCCCATACTCAGGAGATGTAGCAGAATGTGTTTTGGGGTATAACTATAAGTATGTCTATGTTGTTGTGTGTGAAATATCTTAAAATCACAAATAACAACTTTTGCAAAAAAACAAAGCAAATGCCCCTTACTAAATACCTTGGACTGTCTACTTTCCAAAAAAGGGTCATTAGGGGAGTATTTACTGTCCTGGCATTTTAGGGCCTCAAGAAATTAGATCGACAATCAGTACATCAGGACTGATCAATTTTAAATTGGGATACAATAGTTTGTAGATGCTATAACTCACACAGACTGAATATTATACACTAATTTGGGTGATTTTTTTTTACCAAAGAAATGTAGCTGATCATGGCATCAGCAGATTGCTGATGCCATGCAGGTCTCCTGCAGATTTGTCATTGTATCTATGTGCTTCATACTTCCCGTACGGGCAAGCAGATACACTGACAGGAAGAATCAGTGAACTACCATGACGCTCCACAGTGCCATGGTAGTTCATTGAGAACTACAAGTGGACAGCCGCAAAGGATGTTGGGGCTTGTAGTTTATTTATACACAGAACTGTGTGTATGAATGATGCAGCCGCGTGGGGGGAGCCCCGCATGGCCACGCTGATTTCAAAAATTGACAGCTAATACGGGAAACTTCTGTCACAGGGAGGAGATTCAGGCAGCAGCTGCAGCATTGAAACATGTTCCACCCTAAACGCAGGTGGAACATGTAACACATTCCCAAAGGTGAACTTATCATTTTAACAACCATTTTTTTTTTATATACTCCATGTTGCTCAAATTTGAGATAACTGACTCTTTTTGATTACTATTGCTTGTTAATTTTTCAGTTTGCTTTGAATGGATTTGTACATCCACATTCCATCTGTTTCAAAATGAATGGGGCTTTATCTGTGAAATATGTATATAGTCTAGCAGATAAACATTTACACTTACTGAATATTTGAAGATTATATTGATATTTCCGTTTGCAAGACCAAGCATAAACAATGTAGACATGATCCAGCCATTTATTAACATGCCTTTCATTAATATGTTTAAGATCTCTTTTGTCTATTTTTCATTTTACTAGTTTTTACAGTTTATGTACATTTAGTTTACTGTGTAAATAACTGCCAGTAGTATCTGAAAGATTAATAAATCTAGTTACAGCTGGAAAAAAATGCAAATATTAACGCTCTAGGAATATGCCACAATTAAAGTGGAACTAAGCCCAACAGTTTAGCAGTGCAAAGACGAAGCAAGAAACCTTGATTTGTATAGGGCTTGTTCACACTAATCTGCTGCATTGGTGTGCATTTCTATAAAATCATGCATGTGTTTATTACAGCACATAGATTTAACGTGGGTATAAAAGAACAAAAAAAAAACGCTAAAACTTCACACAACGCACGCCAGCATATGCATGGTATGTGCTGTGTGTTGATGTGTATTGTAGTGTAAACCAGTCCTAAGAGTCAGCTTTTAAACTTATGTCAGCTTTCTTAAAGTGTTACTAAAACCACAACAGTAACATCAGTCTGTATATGCAGTAAAGCACCAGTATTACTATTTACATTTGTGATTGGTCATCACAATGATCATAAAGTACACAGCCAATTAGATTACTTTAAAGACGGCTTGGTTCGCAGCCAATAATGAGTAACTTGGTTGCCCAAGGGTGATTTTTGAAGATTGTAAATGGTGCTTTAGAACTAGCTGAAGCTGATCTTGATCGTGCTTAAAAGCCTCCTTCGATCTGCAGGCTGCAGCGCTGATCATTGTATTCTGACAGTGGAGGAGTCCTGCTGTCAGAGTACAATAGCACAGAGGGGAGATTCCTCCATCCACCTTGTTTGAGAGGATGCAGAGATCTGTTGGCGGCACAGTGGTGCAGTGGGTAGCACTCTCGCCTAGCAGTAAGAAGGGTCGCTGGTTCGAATCCCGACCACGACACTACCTGCCTGGAGTTTGCATGTTCTCCCTGTGTCTGCGTGGGTTTCCTCCGGGTACTCCGGTTTCCTCCCACACTCCAAAGACATGCTGGTAGGTTAATTGGATCCTGTCTAAAAAAAATTGGCCCTAGTATGTATGAATGTGAGTTAGGGACCTTAGATTGTAAGCTCCTTGAGGGTATAGGGACTGATGTGAATGTATAATACATATGTAAAGCGCTGCGTAAATTGACGGCGCTATATAAGTACCTGAAATAAATAAATAAATAATCTGTTCAACCTGCTTGGGAAAAAAAATAGTATGTACTAGGGTCGCACAGAAACTGATATTGGTGCTGATACTAAGAATTTGCACTCCTGCAAATGCGCTGATACCTAAAACCAATATTTTGCATTGTGATTTGAGCTCATACAAAATGAATGTGCTCAAATCGCCCTGTAAAGAATTGCATGCAATACGGTGCGATTCCTGTCTGAATCACATGTGGTTTCCCACACAGTTCCTGTGTGAGCCTAGGCATAGTGACTTCAGTCTGATTTCACATGGGAACGGTGCTGGAAACCACATGATTTGAACAGGAATCGCACCGCATTCCACAGGATTCTATGCGGTGTGATATGAGTTCATTCATTTTGTATGAGATCAAATCTCATCTCAAAGATTTCAGTAACTGGTATCAGCAAGTACTTGAGCACAAGTATTGGTACTCGTAATTGCCAGTACAAAACAGGTATTTGCTCAACCCCAGTGTGTACCCAGTTTTATACAATGTGTCAGGGTGTTAAAGATATATAGGTGTTATAAAGATAACAGGGAAAACATTTGTCATTGTTAGTGCTCAAGAACACTATGCTGTAGATGAGCATACACTATACAATCTGATTCTACAATCTCCTTTAGATTTACCAAAACTTTGTAATATATGGACAAACCTAAACAATTAATTTAATTAGTATCCAATCAGGCAGGCTACTACATAGTTGGTGGTAGGTATTGTACAATCAGATCCATGTGCAATAAAAAAAAACTGAGCAGATCCATCCATCTATGGCCAGCTTCAATAGCTCCTGTGTAAAATCCTTGTTTTCTTAGGCCTGGGGAGCCCACCAAGCATCCATGTACATGAGTTCTTAAGGGCCTCCCTGTGCCAGCATCCCATTCACTTCTATGGGGACCCACACCTGTATGTCATATTAGGATACAGTGGCTGTGTCCAGGCAGCCTCATTTCCCAGTAGAAACGAATGGGGTGCTGGCATGGGGATACACACAACACCTATGTACCCCTGTGCAGATAAACGACAGCTCTGCATGGGAGACACATTGGGGACATTTACGAAAACCGGTGGACTCAGAATCTGGTGCAGCTGTGCATGGTAGCCAATCAGCTTCTAATGTCAGCTTGTTCTATTAAGCTTCAACAATAAAACCTGGAAGCTGTTTGGTTTCTATGTAAAGCTGCACAAGATTGTGCAGCTTCCAGTTTTAGTAATCTCCCCCATTGTTTGCACCCCTTGTGAATGTGCATTTACTAAAAATAGAATGGGACAGAACAGTTGTCTGCACAGCAATGAACAGAGATATGAAGCCTGAAAATGTTACCTATTAGCTCAGAGACAGAGGTGGGGGGCGGGGGTCCGAGGGAAAGGGCACAGGAGGGGGGTCACTATACAGAGGAGGAATAGGCTCTCAGATGTCAGGAGTAGGGAGAGATAAGAACAGGAGGCTAGGGAGGGGCCAGGTGGTGATGTCCTACTGACATTGGGACAGTGTAAGAGATGAGGCAGGAGAGATGGAGATGACTGGAGATGGAGGAGAAAATCCACTGTCCAGGCAAGGAGAGGAGCAGAAAAGTCAATCAAGAAAGCATGGACTACTGATGCTTTCCTAACCTGATGTGCCCGACTGATCCACTCTCCTGTCGCTCAGACATTAGTACAGTGCACTGTGCAGCCAGGTGGGTCGGGTGTAGTGCTATGATGTAGCCTACATGCCGGGACAAAGCTACTCTCTGCCACAGCATATTCTATGCTGGCAGGGTTGTACCCAGCAAACTGCGCCCTCTTCCCACAGTAAATCACTCCGCCCAGGGCAACTGCCTCTCCCACCCACCCCTAGTACTGGCTCTGTGTGGGAGACCAGATATAGTTAATGCAGGGTCCTGGGGTTAGTAACACTTTAAGGCCAAGGACCAATCAGAAGTGATGTTCATTTACTCATTTACCTATCTCACATTGTTTAATACAGGAATCTGAGTCCAATACCTCACCAGAACCAGCTGTTAGAGCGTATTATAAATAGATAAGATGGCTATACTAAGTAATTTAAAAAAAAAAAAAAGTTGGCATCTGGCGTCTATTCATATCTCAGAAAAGCAAATTAGGAAATATCCCCTGACCCTTGCTGAAAAAAGGGAAAATGAACCAAATCAAAACTCAAACCATGTACCTTTAGTGGTGATGAGTGTTACAGCAACCAGATGGAAGGTGCTGTTCAGACACATCAAAGAATAACACATGGCCAACATAAATTTTCTTTCACCAGTGATTTGCCTGGATACATAATTGTTACCATAACAGTACAATATTTCTGAACTACTCAGTGTCCCTTTTTCAATGCATGACAATGTAACACACCTTACAGATTTGGAAGACACAAATAATGAAGCTCTGCATTCATTATTATAGCATAGCTCCCAACTGTCCCTGATTTTGAGGGACTGTCCCTGATTTGGAGCAACTTCCCTCTGTCCCTCTTCCCTCCTTACTTGTCCCTCATTTTGATCTGATCTATATAGATGTATATAAAATGCACTTTTTATCTGTCAAAAAGTGTTTCCCAGTGCTAAACCTTTTATCTGATTTCTAAATGGCTGCATTTGTAAATTTTAGAAGCCAATATAAAGGAATAGTAATGGTAAAAAAAAAGCACTTGTGGATTTAATTAACCTTTTTATTGGTTAATTCTCCTTCAAGGGGGTGTGGCAGGGGGCGTGTCATATGCCTACATACATTTACATACATATAAAAGTTTATCCTAAAAAGGTTTCGACTATAACTGTACTATAATTCATGATTTATCTTTTTCCTGTACAATATCGCATACTAAATATAATTGGTGCAGTACAAGATAGGTGTGCACCACTGTAATACTGGTAAACAGAAAAAGAATTTTAAAAAAAATAGATGTTTAAGTGTAAAACAAATGGAATACAAAATGTATTGGGAATAACATTAGTCTGCAAGACTGCAAGTTGGCAAAAGAGCATAAAACTGCTGGCAAGAGGCTGCAGCCCTGCACAGAAGTCTTCTAAAACTGCAATGGAAACCTTGAATGGTCTGGCTGACCTAAAGTGCATGTATAGCCAAAACATTTTTTTTTCTAGATAGTCTGAAAATTCTTCCAACACTTCCTGTCCTGGATATGCAACAGAAAGTGAAAAGACATTTCTACAATAAAATGGCAATCCCACTTGTAGTTGTCATTTGAACAGGTGTTCCTTATTGGCCAATTTCCCCTCACCTCAGACGGGCTAAGAATATAAAGGCCCAAATAGCACCAAGCAAAGTGAAAACAGCACGCCCCACCGCCAGTGCCCCGTTAACCTTCTTTAACATCAAAGGCATGTATCAATGTAGGAAGCCCCTCTGCCTCACATTCGCCCATATTACACATAGGCAAAAAGACTTCCATCATAAGGGTAAACTATATGTCATCCCCGACTTCTTCAATTGTGGTTCAGATTATGTGGTCTATTGCCTCACATGCCCCTGCGGCCTACTATACGTAGGCCGCACTATACGCTCGCTCCGTAAGAGGTTTGCTAAGCATCGTAATCTTATATAGAAGGGCATTGGCAAGCATAGCGTACCGAGACATTTTAAAGAACATCATGGACAAACATCTTCAGGGCTACGCGTGTGGGTTATTGAGTCTATTACACCCACCCTCCCTGCCGCCTAACACTACAAAAGGTTGTGTGAAAGAGAAGCTACTGGATATAAACACTAGACACTTTATCGCCAGGAGGCCTCAATGAAGGCATCGAAATTAACATTTTGCTGTGACCCCAACCACATCCCTGCCTCATCACTTAATCTCATCTCAATTCACCACGTATTGTTTCATCCATTGTCCTACCTGTTGTCTCATTCATTGTTTTATCCATCATCTAGTCACTACCCCATTAACTTACAGTCTACGTGGAACACGTGTATGGGTATACCCGTACACTAGTGTGAGTGTATACCTGTCTCCCACCCATTACCCCTATCCACATAGCCCTAGTGTATAACACATACCATTTTTATTTTTATATTTATTTGTATTTTTATTTAAATTTGTATTTTTATTTATTTTTAATTTCTTTATTTTTATATTTATTTTTATTACTATTATTTTTATTTTCATTTTTATTTTTATTTTTATTTATTTGTATTTGTATTTTTATTTGTATTATTTTTATTTTATTTTTATTTTTATTATTTTTACTTTTATTTATTTCCCAGTATTCCCCATAACATTCCTCTCATTCCCAAATACCCATCTGGAAACACCCCCCCCTCCTTTTGTCCCAATCTTACGCGTCATTTAAATGTGTGTATATATATATATATGTGTATATGTGTGTGAAAGGATCCTATATAAATGGTTCTTTGTGTTTACACTTGTATATACATTGTACATGTTTTATTCCTTTTCCATCATTGCGTAATTTCTTCTCATATATACCACCCATCTCTCCCTATAATTATATACCTCTTTAATTATATACCGTTTTCTGCATTTTTGTATTCCCTTCCCATATATGTTTACGTGTATATATATATATATATATATATATATATATATATATATATATTTTGTTCCCGTCCACTATGATCAATACAACATTCCTCTTCATATAGACCGCCTCCTCCTTACACCACGATCCATATACACACATATATGTTCTTACCACAACATACTCATTTGCATATCCCCCCCCCCTCCTCACTCCCCGCCCACTCCCCGTCTCCCTTCACTCCCCTTCCACATTGTGTACACCCGATCTCCATGGTTACCTACGCGCCCAATCATTATACATAGTCGAGCCCTCCTATCAATTACCTCTCCACCCCTCCCAGTGCCTATGGTATAAATACCCACACTGAATATGGCCACCAGCATAGCCTGATGAAGAAGCACGCATGCTCCGAACGTGAAGCACCGCCCGCCTCAACCCGCTCCCGGAAGTGAAGACGCAGGTCAGCACGGCGCTCCACGGCGCCCAATCATTATACATAGTCCCGCCCTCCTATCAATTACCTCTCCACCCCTCCCAGTGCCTATGGTATAAATTCCCACACTGAATATGGCCACCAGCATAGCCTGATGAAGAAGCACGCATGCTCCGAACGTGAAGCACCGCCCGCCTCACCCCACTCCCGGAAGTGAAGACGCAGGTCAGCACAGCGCTCCACGGAGGATCCATGACCGACATCCTGGCCGCCCGGAGGCTCTGAGGACCCTCGGCACCACCGGAACAGCTACCAGGACCCAGGTCACAGGACTCACATCCCAGGAACCCCCCACTGGCCCGTGACACCCACATCCCCCGAGAGCACGCGGATGAAACTACTTTACATGCTGGTTTTTAGCAACTCAAATGTGAGTGTTTTTATCTATTGTAATAAATATTTTTAACATACATGCTGCACTTAGAGGGCGCCGTCCTTCTTTCTTTTTTATTGTTCCAGAGCTTCTTCTAGCTTTTATAGACTGGCTGCCTTCCATTTATTCAGCATCATTTTATCCTTACATGGACTAATACCTGAACTTGTTGTGAAACATTAACTACCACCACCAAGTTCCCACTCTCAGGAACCCCCAACCCACCCCCTTCCCCCCACCATTTTTGGTTATATGTACTCGGCTACATCCATTGTGCGCCATATTAACCCCTTGATCGTTTATCAATTTCCCCTCACCTCCTGTTTTGGTGACAACTGTAAGGCCTTGGTTATGCCTTCACGTTTTTCAGAAATGCATATGTAATAAATTACATAAAATCCAACGTGTCCCTTCACATCTGTGAGCTACATTCCAGTGCACTCGTAGGCATGAAATATGTCTTTTTTATGCATTTTGTGCATTTTCTGGCCCATTAATGTCTACTTAGACATCAATGGGCAGAAAATGCACAAAAATGCATAAAAAGGACATATTTCATTTCTACGTTGTTTTCAAGAAAACGTGTATAGTGCATTATAGTGCATTTTAATACATTTTCGTGCATTCGAGCCACCGAAAGCATATCATTTCAAAGTCCACAACAATATTGTCACTGCAGAAAATCAATCCTCACTGACTAAACCAAAAACACATTGCACAGTTAAAATAACGCATTGTCAATACGCTACAATGGACATTATAAAATGGGCTAAAGTGGATGTGAATAGATGTGAACCTGGCTTACAAGTTTGTATTTCCCATCACTCTCTGTCTAAGTGACAATGGTCACCAGTTCAGATAGAGAGGGTGAATCTCCACATTCACACACACAGCAATAAAAACATGACAGGGGTTATAATCTTCTCCTACGCTATCCAAAGCTAACAAAAAAAATAATATTTTAGCTGTACATGAACTTCAAGCATAGAGACAAAATTTCTTGAATAATATTAGCAGTTTACTGAATGATTTTACTTATCCCTAAAGTAGCTTCAGAGTAAACAATCAATGACAGCATATATAAATAATGCTGAGTTTCTGTGTTTTAGAAAAACATATGCTTCATTTCCGTAGCTTTTTATAGAAAATACCTGGATAAACATTTGTGCCTCATCCGGGAGAAGTAGAAACCTACAGAAAATGCTTTTTGCAATTTTGCTAAACGGAAGCTACCATCATCTCTCAGCATTTAACACTGGGGCTATATTGAGCCGTGCAACACAAACAAGCTGTCCAGAAATAAAATGCTGTTGAAATGGGACACATTACTGGCAGCTGAAAACATGCCAAGATTGTGGTGTTTGTATTTCGTGGTTTTCAGGAAAGCTGTGCTGGAGCAGTTTTCTCATTGAGCAATATATAGTAGATTGTAGGGCATATGACAACGTTGTAATCTATTCCTTTCAGTCATGGGAATATAGTTAAGGAAATATACACCGATCCCCTATAACTTTATGACCATTAAAAGATAAAATAAATAACATTGACTCTCATTTACAGTGGCATCTAAAAGAGGGTGGGATATATTAGGCAGAATGTGATCCCTGAAATTGATGTGTTGAAAGCAGAAAAAAATGGCCAAGTGTAAGGTTTTGAGCGACTTTGACAAGGACCAAATTGTAATGGCTAGAATAGATGGACTGGGTCAGAGCATCTTCAAAAGCTTTTCTCTTATACCTTATGTTTCGAAAATGGTGCTCTCTTGGTTTCAGCACTAGTTTCCCAGGCCGCAAACTTGGTGTGCGGGTAAAGAAATGCAACTTCATGGGGGCCTCTATTATTATGTAGCTTTGCAATGGACTGGAGCGTATAGCTTTTCGAGACTGATGTTACATCTCTGTTTTGTGATGTGGAACTGACCTTCTGTGGTCTTAAAATACTGTGATATATGCCTGTTATATATTCCTTATTGTATGAAGACTACCATCTGTTGACTGTACCACGTGCTTTGTTAGAGATTGCAATAAAAACTATAAATGAAAAAAACAAAACATTGATTCTTTTGGGATGTTTCTGATCTGCAGTGGTCAGGACACAGCAAAATTGGTCCAAGGAAAGAAAACTGATGAACCTGGTACAGGGCCATGCGCAGTCAGGGCTCCTTAATGCAGGTGGGGATCCAAGGTTGGCCTGTGTAGTCCGATCCAATAGAAGAGCTACTGTAGCTCAAATTACTGCAAAAGATACTGCTGGTTCCCATAGAAGGCTATCGGAGCACAAAGCACATCAGTATGTTGCATATGGGGCTGCGTAACTGCAGATCAGTCAGGATGTCCATGCTGACTGATGTCCACAGCCAAAAGCCCCTACAGTGCGCATGTGAGCATCAGAACTGGACTACAGAACAATGGAAGAAGGTTGCCTGGTCTGATGAATTCAAGAATAGTTTGAGGAACACAACAACGAGTTTGAGGTGTTGGCTTGGCCTCCAAAGTCTTCAGATCTCAGTCCACTTGAGCATCTGTGGGATGTGCTGGATAAAGAAGTCTGAAAAAAATAAATAAATAAAAAAAAGGGATCTGCTATTGATGGCTTGGTGCCAGATATCACAGCATACTTTCAGAGGTCTAGTGAAGTCCATACATCGATGGTTTATGGTGGGTGGTCATAATGTTATGGTTGGTTGGTCTATAGCTAGGCAATCTTAAAGGAGTTGTAAAGGCAGAAGGTCTTTTTATCTTAATGCATTCTATGCATTAAGCTGAAAAACCTTCTGTGTGTAGCTTTCTCCCCAGCACCCCCTAATTAATTACCTGAGCCCATACTCTCTCCAGCAATGTCCACAAGTCCCTCGGGCTGTCCGGGACACTCCTCCTGATTTGGCTGAGACACAACGGCGGCGCCATTGGCTCCCGCGGCTATCAAAGTAATTCAGCCAATCAGGTGAGAAAGAGGGCGGAGCCATGTTGGGGATCCGTGTCTGAATGGATATACAAAGATCTGACTCAGCTCAGGTGCCCCCATAAAAAGCTTCTGGCTGTGGGGACACACTCGATAGGTGGGAGGGGCCAGGAGCAGCAAAGAGGGACTCGAAGAAGAGGATTTGGGCTGCTCTGTGCAAAACCAACTGCTCAGAGGTAAGTATAACATGTTTGTTGTTTTTTATTTTTTTGTTTTTTTTAAAAACAAGAGTTTACAATCACTTTTATTTGGTAAGTATTTACAATGTATCTAAACCCAACATTTTTTTTCAAGTTTTAAATGAGGTGTGGAAAAGGTAGAACCCCTGTCAGGTTTATATATTCAACTGGGTCTGGGACAGAAAGTAGGAATGATCCCAATTTTTAAGTTGTCAGTAGTTTAGAAATAGAGGGGAAGGAGGAATTACTTGATTTTGGACATATTTCCTCTTCCCATTTTGTCTACGGTACAGGAAGTAAAAGTTACTCTGTCCAGTAGAACATAGATGGCAAATAAACAAAACTTGCAAGTAATTTAATTAAATATATTTGGCTTTTGATATACTGTAAAGGTCCAGTAAACCTTAGCTATTTGTGTGAAGTTTATATGAATATTAATATGTGTTTGTATGAAGCAACATGTATGTATAATTTAACAAGGCTCCTTGCTAAACACAAATTCAGTAATAAAGAAATGCCTACTTTGGTCAGCTTTGTTTTTGGGTACAAGTTTGTTATAAAACATAATGTTTGACAACAGATTTTGATCTACAATAACCACAAAAGTATTCACACATCCTTTATCCTTTTAGCCTCTTAGGACTATATTTATTAAGTGCTTATTTATCAATTTTGAAATAGGGGGTTGTAGTAGAGCAGTCCATAGCTGCAAAAATAATATGTCCTGACTAATAGTAAATGATGATCCACACTAGTAAAATCAAAGCTGAGAAATAGTCACGCTAGCAGCAATTATATCCTTCTGTCGCTTCCTAAAAAATATTTCCCTGTGGTTTTTTTTTCCCTTTGGGCACTTTTTGGGAAGATAAAGTTTGTTGTAAATAATGAATTATAGATACATCTTGAAAATTAACACTATCTAAGCAGAAGTTTAATCTGCTTATATTTTGACAGTACTACCCCTTACCCATCAGTTTGCCAATTATAAAACCTTTCGTATTTCATTACATATCTTCTTATAGTCATGGTGTTGTCATCACTGGGTCACTGTACATATAAGATCATGGCAGTAACTTCAGACTAAGCAATTTTGGTACAGGAGAGGAGTCTGTACAACTGTGCAAGGTAATGCTGAACTTCAGCATTACCACATAAAAGGTACGGTATCTAAGAGACATTCTGAAAATAGAGCTTGCTGAAACGGTTGCACATATTTTGGATATGCATGACAAAGCAAGCCAAGGTATTAAGTTGGAAATAAAAAAACAAACAAATACTGATCATCAACTAGGTCTAAGTAATACAAACTCCAGCAATAGAAAAACACACATATTGAGCCATGCAGAGGCATCATCGGATGAAAAAAGCTGCTCACAGTATCTGTTCCTTACCCCTGAAAAGTTTGATGAGAATAGGTGTTTGTGGTGCCCCTGATGGAAACAGGCATGGTGGCATGCAATGTGGCCTTTCGATAGCAAAAAGAGCAAAAAAAAGTATCTGCTGGCATAGCCGATTTAAGCCGAGTCTCCATAAAGCATTCTGGATCCCTGCCTTCTGACCACTCTAGGAAACTAATAAAGTATAAATTGTTGCAGCGTAGCCTGTCCTCAAGATCATTCAATTTAGCAGAGTGAACAGTAGCAGACTGTTGTAAGGAGCGTACATCTCTATGCAATGGATCTATGGTACCCTCCACATCACAAATGCATTGTTTGGCAGTGGTCACCCTGCCCCTGATTTTTTGCATATCATGTTTGATGAATGACAGGTCCACTTTAACTGACTCTATCTGGATGTTAAGGGCAGTTTGGTATGCCCCTGGAAGACGTCATCTGTGACGAAACGGTGCAGGAAGGAGCGGCGTGCTGACGTTACCACATACCGCGCTAGTCCCGGAAGCAACGGGCAGCCATCGAGAGCCGGCCGGCTCGTGTTTTATACCAAATGTTGTATATTTTCAGCATAAATGTAAGTGCATTACTGTTTATTTTAATAAATTATTTTTAAACATGTTACGCTATGGAAGCCTTTATGTTCTTTCATGGGGAATGAGCGCACATCTGCTGTACAGAGGACACCCCGAGCAGATAGTCTGGGGACATCTAGCCATCCAAGTTTAAAGACCCAGGGCTGTGGTTAAGAGCCACAGGCATGCACAATCTCCTTAAACAAGAGATCTAACAAGCTGGTAAGCGGCAGTTTTATTACAGGTGGAGGAGCTTTCCTGTCGCACCCTATCACATTTCCCTTGGTGTTGTGGTCGCATGTCGCTACTACTTAGAGGGTTAAAAAATCATCACTTGGAATATCATTATGAACTGTACATTCAGTGGGACTTCTATTTAACAGCCCGTGGGAGTGGACTTGACCTTGTGTGAAAATCTATTTTGCTTTTTATATTTAATCAATTTTTGCACATTTCACTTGTGATTGCATTTAAATATTTATGTTATAGTGTGTTGTATGGAGTTCTCATTCTCCATTCATTTAGATTAATTACTTTAAGTCACTTTATCCTTTGATCACCAAAATTATACAGCGCAGCTATTTTTCCTATGTTATATCTAGTGTTTGTGTCTCACATTATAGTTGCGTCTTTTTTTCATTACATATGATTTATTTGGATAGCGCAGTAGAAATTACTTTTTTCCAGTTTGGTACGCATGAATGACTTCCATTACATGTTTAGGGGTCAGTTCAGACAATCTCTCTCCTGCGCTCGAGTGACTAAAACCTCAATGATGATGATAAGGCCAAAATGCTTCAGTGGTGTCTGCCATCTTGCAGCCCTCTTCAGAACATTGGGTATTCATGGGCTACAAAAAAAGAAAAAGAGGGCGCACCGACCTAGTGCATTACCACAAATAGCATTTATTAAAAAAGGTAAAACAGCAAATGGATACTCACAAACGAGCGTATACGTTAAGCATGAACAATAGCTGCAGGTGCGCAGTAGCGGACATCAGAATGTAATGGGGACTGGACATCAGATTGCCTAAGCAGGTGGTAACTCCTCGCAAGTGAGAGCTCCTCCATTTATGTGTGTATGCGTATGACCATGTGTCAGCCAGCACCAGCCCACGAAAAGCCACTCCCACCTACCCAGACTCAACCCTCCAAGGTGTATGGACCCACCCTGATGTCACTAGGTCGCCACAATGAAAGCATTGGCGATAGTCCCCATACATCTAGGGCAAAGATGTGCCAATCAATCATTCATGAATCAATGGTTGAAGTTAGTAAAACATATTTAAAGTTGGTAAAACATATTATATAGTATCATACTGGACATTTTAAGCAAGCAGAGGTGGTCTAGCCAAAAAAATATTCAGGCCACATCCCATGTACAAACAGTGAATGGGCAGAGGTGGCCAGGCAATAGCACCATTCATAACACTCCCGCAAACGTCGCACATTCAGGGATACCTTTCTTTTCTTTTTTTTAGGGGTCAGTTCATCCTTCGCTCCCTGTTGTGAGGAAGAACCAACAGACTCCTCAGGGGAAGAAGCAGCATGGCCCTGAGTGTTAAGATAGCTGCCCCCCTCCTGGGGGGTTTAGGCTTCAGGGCTGCAGGTTTTTTAGCATTTTCACTTGCCTCCATCTTTTTGCACTTTTCCTGCTGGGAAAGAGCACATGGAACCGCTGGGCCGCCGCCATCTTTGTAGCTGCTAGATGAGGGCTGAGGAGAACAGTCTCCTGGAGGTTTAGACGTGCCTTGTCTTCATATCGGCAATGGCAGTAGGCTGACAGAAAAACAGACAGATAGGTGCCCATATAAGACTTTGGATTTACTGTATATTGTCTTTTGGAAGAATAATCCCAACATAGTAACATAACCTTCTTGTATTACCCCTGCACACATGTATTACACCATCATGTCAAATAAATACATTCACAGTTTGTATTACTGGCTTTTCTTTTATTGCTTTTAATGCTTTTATTCTGATGCTCTATTTTGCCAAATAGAACAAGTTTCTTTTTGATAGATTAGTATATATATTTAATCCTGTCAATATTGTGAAGCCAGAGCTCCTTTGCAAAGCTTATTTCTGTACAAAAAGAAGAATCTGTTTATTTAAGGAATTTACATCCCGTCAATGGCCTATTCATATTCAATGACTAGCTTTTAAATGATTTCACAGAAATACTAGCCTTATATTTGATTGTATAGAGAATTCTTCAGATAGTTAGGTGCTGTGCTGCATTTTCAACATGTAATTATACCAGGCAGAAGCCAGCGCTGTAATTAGACAACTGCGTCCAATCATGCCTAATCTGGAATAATGACGTGTAAGGAACCATATATTTACAGGAAGCACTATAATAACACATGAATGTAAACAACTTGAATATTAAACATGGGCAATACTAAAGGGAAAATGTAATCAGTGTGTAAGTAAAGGTTACACTGTATAAACTAACAGTAAATCATGATTAAAGTTTATTTATGAAATGACCTAGTGTACAAGAGAGAACTTAAGCAAAAATAAAGATTCTGAAATAAACCAATGACAGTATGGTTTTCATTATAACACTACCTTGTATGCAGAAGAAGCCTTTGTTGTACCACCTGGCCCGTGCTGGTCCTAGTCCTTTGTTTTGATGCTTGCCATAGATGGATCGAAATTCGGCCAGTTCGGCAGGGTCTGGCTGAATTACGATCCATCTTTGGGCAGGCTAGTTGTACAGAAGTCGATCTCTCAATCAACTTCAGTACAATCAGGCTGTTGGAAAATGTTCACTTGATCAGTGCCATCAGTTATAGCCGGTGGTGCTGATGAGTGTATTCTGATAGTGGGAAAGCCTCCCTGCTGGCAGAATACAATAGCTCAGCGGGAGAGATTTCCCCATTCAACTCAAATGTGTGGATGGGAGAATCAATTCATTTTCTTCCATTCAATTTGCTGGTTGAACGAAAGAAAATGAATCATGTATGGCCTGCCTTAAAGTAGATGTAAACCCTAACTGCATAACAATCGGTTTACTAAAGCATTGTGTATCATAAACATTTGTCATACTTTTATTATAGAAAATGTTTTTTCTTTATTGTACATCATGGGACACAGAGCCTTAAATAATTACTTAATGGGTTATGGGCCACCTTCAGGTGTTGACACTGGTATACCCAATACAGGAATTTGACTCCCCTAAATAACCCCTCCTCCTTCCAGGAGTACCTCAGTTTTTTCACCAGTGTCTAAGGTGTTGGTCACGAGTGAAGATGTGCTCTGAGGAGCTCCAGGAGGGATCCATGCTGGATTTAAAAAGCTTCCAATACCGGATCCATCCACGCCACTGCGGCCACAGGATGGTACCCGGGCCTCACATAGAAGAACAAGGTTTTGCCTGTAACACTTCTCTTTGAGGGCTGGAACCTAGGAACAGGACTCTTTTTGGTCTTGCTACATTACCTAAAGTTGTCCTGAGGGGTGCTATACAGGTCCAAAGGAGTGGAACCCCTATTAAAAGGGACCCGGTCTTTGAAGGTTTAACTACGCTACCCGCCGTGATGGGTGAAATTTGGATCTGTCTGTTTACAGGAGTATCCTGCAGCAAGGAAAATGTAGGAGAAAAACTTAGGAACTGCAAAGTCCACCTATGACATTTCTTTTAATATATAATGTTGTATTGCCTTAAAAACTCCTCTAAAGGGAGTAAGAATGTATATACCCTGTTGATTCTGTGCTACAACAAGCGTGTGTCCTAGCAGCTGGAGGAAGGCTCTCCTCTCCCCCCCAATGGGGAAACTGAGTGCCGGGAGTACAGGTACCAGGTACAGTACATTTATGCTATAGTGTGATAAACACTATCAAAGACTGTCAAACTGCTAAGACCCCCCCCCCCCCCCCGTGGGGTGACGTTTTTAGCTAAGAAAGCATTTACTTGTCAATATATTGTAAAGCGCTCCTTTCAAAGGGGAGACGGCCTCCTCTCCTCCTCCTGGCTGTGTCTGAAGCCGTTTGCACGCACAAGGCTGACAGTTTTCATTGAGGAAGGAGTGTCGGGGAGGGGGCGTGGTTTAAACGACGGCTCTGTGTGCGAACTCTGCGTCCTTAGAAAGCACACGGTGTACAATCGGGCTCACACCTGAGGGGTTTAAAAGCTAATGCTCTGAGAACACAAAGTCTACCAGAGCAGCTGAAGCAAGGCTGCCACAGGACACAGGAACGATGGAGCACATGAGGGGTTTACACAGGCATTTTCAGTACAGGAAAAGACATCATTGTTTAGCATTAGTTTAATCTATGCTGTTAGTGTTTTTCCTACTATTGCTCAGAAAATAGAACAGTTCTTAGAGTACCTCTGCTTTTGTGCTTTTAGCACTATGGCTTCTAAGGTTACTACTAAGGCACCCAAGGTTCCACCCCCAGGCGCTGGGAACTCCAGCCATGCCTCCACACTGTCATCCTCTCCGGAGATACCAGATATGGCAAGCCAGGGGGAGTCTTTGGAACCAATTGGTGGTGCAAATGCTTCTCACATTTCAGCCCTTGTATACGTGACTGAAGATGCATATTCCTCTGTCCTGCTGGGCTTAGAAGGAAGATTAGCGGCTTTAATCACATCCTCCATCCAAGGTGATAGGAAGCGTGCTTGATCCCTCTCTCCCACTCCAAACCCTTTATCAAGGGAACAATGGGGACAAGATGAGGTGTTACCCTTAGACGATCGAGAGGAAAAGCAAGCCAACTATTCCTCTGCTGAGGAAACAACAGCTAAGGAATCAGCTTCACAATCTGAGGTACAAATCCTTATGGAAATGGTTTGTTTCACCTTCATGCAACCCCTAACAGAGTTAGCTGAAGGTCCAGTTTCCTCTTTGGATTCTTTGAAACCTTTACAACCTTTGTATGCGTTTCTGGTCCATGCATTACTAGAAAAGCTTATTTATGCTGAATGGGATCATCCGGATAAGCATTTTCTCCCTCCAAAGAGATTCTCAGTTGTCTATCCCATGGAGGAAAAATTCACAAAAAGGTGGAAGGTTCCAGCAGTTGAAGCTGCTTTTTCCTTAGCAGGGACTGTTACCCAGCCTGCAGTTGCAGCAATAGGTATCAGAGCAATGATGAAATCCGATCTTCGGATGAAACGCGTCAGCACAACGCCATCACGCTATCTGTAGCGTTCTTGCCGACCAACAGACCCACCCACCAGCCCTGATCACACAGGCCTGAAACCACAGCAGCCGTTTGAATTCACCCGCGGAAACCGCACGAGGGGAGGATTGACGGCATCAGCCAATCGGGTCTTGCCTGCCGCAACTATCCGGGCTTACCCTTCCTACTGTCCCTTCGTTAACAGCGATGGAGGTACATTACGGATGATCTCTCGTAGGATCGAACCACTTTTAACAAGGCACTTTACAAGCGGGAGACGGTGACAGCTTTAACCTCTTCTCCTGACGTGGACGGCAGTCAATACTGGGTGAGATCTTACTTTTTTGTATCCCTGGTTTCGGACAGCTATTCTCAGTAACACCCAGTGTCCATTACTTGTCATCCGGTCCACAAAGTCAGCCACACAGCTCAGCCCGGTTCCTCCAACTTCAGCCGCCTGCATCTTCCATCCCCACCCCCCGGTCTCCAGTCTTGTGAGCCATTCCTGGCCTAGAGAAACTTCCATCTTACCAGTCTGCATACATCTATGCCCAGAGGCCGCTGCTGAGTCATCCCTGCATCCCTCCGTCCAGGGCCTCTCCATCACGGCCCTTCTACTCTCCCCCCTCTTTGGTCTTCCTGGTCCTCAGATCACTACACTGTGTTGATCAGGACTGTTATCACACCACCCATTACTTAATCAGTCCCTACTGGTTATTACTTGCTGTCCTCCTCTCATGCAATAAGGACTCCCAGCAATGTACTGTACCCAATTTACTTTGAAATCATTCATGTTCATACATTCTGAATGACTCCATATGTCTAATGTGAATGGCTGGTTGTGATAGGTGGCCATCTGTGTCTGCACATGACTGTTTTGTCCTTTTTAAACTGGTGATGGTACCTGTGTTTACAGGATATTTTTGGATTGGTGTTTATAGTGAGTTTTTTCATTAAACAGTATTTAATTAATTAACCTGACTCTTGCATGCTCCTCATTTATGAATTCACTTTCTCTCTTGCTTTTTTGCTATATGCTGCATGAATTCAGAGGAACACACCCATCATTGGTTGGTGTCAGCAATTGTCGTTAAACCCACACAGACGTGGCTAAATTATGCCTATAGTCTGTTATTATTACATTTGACTACAGAGTGTTTTGGTTCTTTTATCACCTGTTTTTTTGCTTTTTATTTAAACCTGTTTACGGTACCAAAACCAAATGGGGGTGTCAGACCCATTCTAGATCTAAGACATCTAAATCAGTTCCTGAAATTCCGCTCCTTTCGCATGGAGTCAATCAATTCAGTAGTTTCCATCCTACAAGGAAAAGAACTTATGGCATCCATCAACATCAGAGATGCATATCTGCATGTCACTATATTTCCTGCTCACTAGAAATTTCTGTGATTCGAAGTAGAACAACAACACTTTCAGTTTGTAGTCTTGCCCTTCGAGCTAGCCACAGCACCACGGGTGTTCACAAATGTACTAGCCCCACCTCTAGCCAGGCTAAGGGCACAGGGCATTAACAGTCTTGGCGTACCTAGATGATCTATTGTTAATAGACCAGTCAGTGGCTCGCTTGGAGCAGAGTGTACGCATTACAACCAGTTACCTGGAAAGTCTGGGTTGGATTCTCAACCTAGTGAAATCTTCCTTAAAGCCCCTAAGAAAGCTGGAGTATTTGGGCCTGATCATAGACACAGCTCGAAAAGGGTGTTTTTGCCTCCGGCAAAAGATCAGCTCCATACAAAAGCTGGTACAGATGGTCAGGACAAAAAGAGATCCCTCACTTCACCTTTGCATGAGGTTGTTAGGAAAGATGGTAGCTTCATTTGAAGCAGTTCCCTATGCCCAGTTCCATTCAAGACTGCAAAACAGTATCCTGTCTGCTTGGAACAAAACAACGCGAGCTTTGGACTTGTCAATGCGGCTGTCCCCAAGGGTGTCCCAAGGCCTCAGTTGGTGGTTACTCACCCAGAATCTGCTTAAATGAAAATCCTTCAGACCAATTATCTGGAAAGTAGTAACGACAGATGCCAACCTCTCAGGCTGGGGGGCAGTACTAGAGAAAACAACTGTCCGGGGACAGTGGTCGAGATCTGAAAGAACCCGTCCCATCAACATCCTAGAGATTCGGGCAGCGTGTCTGGCTTTGAAAACCTGGACCTCCAGGTTAAAGAATTGTCCTGTCAGGATCCAATCCGACAATGCCACGGCTGTGGCCTATATCAATCACCAAGGGGACACCAAGAGTCTCTCAGCTCAGAGAGAGGTGAACCATATTCTAACTTGGGCAGAAAAGAATGTCCCGTGCCTATCGGCAGTTTTCATCCCGGAAGTAGAGAATTGGCAGCCGGACTACTTAAGTCGCCAGCAGTTATTCCCAGGGGAATGGTCTTTTCACCCCGACGTCTTTTGGGTTGTTTGCCAAAGATGGGGGACTCCGGACGTAGATCTTCTAGCGTCCAGATGCAACATGAAGTTAGTCAACTTTGTGTCCGGGACAAGGGATCCATTCACATGCAGAACAGATGCGTTGGTGACCCCATTGGATCAGTTCTCACTGATCTATGCATTCCCACCTATTCAGTTGCTACCACAACTTCTTTGCAAGATCAAGCTGGAAAGAAAGCCAGTAATTCTGGTAGCACCAGCATGGCCCAGAAGGTCATGGTTCGCAGAGATCGTAAAGATGGCAGTGGAGGGTCCATGGCCCTTCCCACTAAGGCAGACCTGCTTTCACAGGGGCCAATATTCCATCCTACTTTACGAACGCTAAATTTAATGGTCTGGCTATTGAAATCCACATTCTGAAGAAATGTGGGCTTTCTGTGTCAGTTATTTCAACTTTGATTAATGCAAGGAAGCCAGCTTCCAGAACTGTGTATTATAGAGTTTGGAAGGCTTATGTTGCCTGGTTTGAATCCAAGGGTTGGCACCCTCAGAGATATATCATAGGCAGAATTCTTGCCTTTCAACAATTAGGCATAGAGATGAAATTAACCCTGAGTACTATTAAGGGCCAAGTCTCAGCCTTATCAATTTTATTTCAAAAACCGCTTGCTACGCATTCTTTGGTCCGTGGTTTTATGCAAGGGGTGATGCGGATTAATCCGCCAGTTAAATCACCCTTGAGCCCTTGGGACTTAAATTTAGTTTTACCAGTGTTACAAAAACAGCCATTTGAACCGATACAGCATATTCCTTTAGTCCTTCTGACAAGGAAGCTGGAATTTTTTGGTTGCTATATCCTCAGCAAGGAGGGTTTCGGAATTGGCTGCACTTTCTTTTATAGAGCCGTATTTGATTATTCATGAGGGCAGAGTGGTGTTTCGCCCTCGACCAGCACTTTGCCAAAAGTAGTTTTAGGTTTTTACCTGAACCAAGATTTTGTCTGCCATCTTTTTTTCCAAAACCATGTTCCAGGGAAGAAAAGTCACTACATTGTCTTGATGTGGTGAGAGCAGTGAAAATCTATTTAAAGGCAACTGCTCAGATTCGTAAGATTGATGTCTTTTTTATTCTGCCAGAAGGTCTTAAGAAAGGACAGGCAGCGTTGAAATCCACTGTCGCTAAGTGGATTCGGCAAGTTATTATTCAAACTTATGAAAGGGTAAGATTCCCCTTTTTCATGTCAAGTCGCACTCTAATGCCCCGTACACACGGTCAAATTTTCCGACGGAAAATGTGTGATAGGACCTTGTTGTCGGAAATTCCGACCGTGTGTAGGCTCCGTCACACATTTTCCATCGGATTTTCCGACACACAAAGTTTGAGAGCAGGATATACAATTTTCCAACAACAAAATCCGTTGTCGGAAATTCCGATCGTGTGTACACAAATCCGACGGACAAAGTGCCACGCATGCTCAGAATAAATAAAGAGATGAAAGCTATTGGCCACTGCCCCAATTATAGTCCCGATGTACGTGTTTTACATTACCACGTTCAGAATGATCGGATTTTCCGACAACTTTGTGTGACCATGTGTATGCAAGACAAGTTTGAGCCAACATCCGTCGGAAAAAATCCTAGGATTTTGTTGTCCGAATGTCCGAACAAAGTCCGACCGAGTGTACGGGGCATACCAGAGTGGTTAGTGCTTCTTGGGCAGTGCGTCACCAGGCCTCCATGGCTCAGATCTGCAAGGCCGCAACTTGGTCTTCAGTGCATACAGTTATTCGGGCGCAGTGTGCTGCAGGCAGCAGTATAAGTCCTCAGGTCGGGGGGGCCCTAAGGGTTGTGTCTCCCTCCCCTCAAGTAGCATTGCTATGGGACGTCCCATTAAGTAATAACTTAAGGCTCTGTGTCCCATGATGTACGATAAAGAAAATAGGATTTTTATAACAGCTTACCTGTAAAATCCTTTTCTTGGAATACATCATGGGACACAGAGGTCCCTCCCCTCTTTTTTATGGGGTTTAAGTATATTGCTTGGCTACAAAAACGGAGTTACTCCTGGAAGGAGGAGGGGTTAAATAGGGGAGTCAACTTCCTGTATTAGGTATACCAGTGTCAACACCTGAAGGTGGCCCATAACCCATTAAGTAATTACTTAAGGCTCTGTGTCCCATGATGTACTCCAAGAAGAGAATTTTACAGATAAGCTGTTTTAAAAATCCTATTTTTCACAATTTTTTCATCCTGTTTATTACCTCAGTGCTACTGATCTCCTCCAGCCCATTTTGGTCACTTCCTCTGCTTGGTGGCAGTTGCTATGTTGTTGCTTGGGGCCAGTTTTTTGATGGTGACAGCAGTGGAGCATGCCAATGAATTGTGTTTCAGCATGACTTATTATGTTAGAGATTGTATGAGATATTAATGATTTGGTTCACTCCTACTGTAAGCTGTAGCATCTGCTCACCATTAATCCCTAGTTGGCTGAGGAAGGTAGCCTGTGCATCTTAGGCCCCTTTCAGACTAGTGTTCCGATCTGGTCCACCTATGAGTTTTTTTATTTATTTTTTATAGGCGGACCTGATCAGAAGGTCTATTCATACCTATGAACAGATGGGTGTACATGGACGGTTTTCACCCGCCTACCTCCAAGTCCAATCAGGCCCTCTAAAAAAAAAAAAAATGGTAGAGGACTTCATCCTCTTTCATTTAGATGTAGTGGATCAGAGGTAGCCAGGTGTAAACGGACGGGAGAGTCTGTTTACTCCCCGCCACCCATGGAGTATAGCCGGCTCTGTCTGTGTCCACTCTGCAGTAACTGAGTGGATACGGCTGTGGAGTTTTGTATACATCATAATAGGGAAGTCCCACCACTGGTGTTTTGATTAAAGGTAGACAGCTGTGCCTACGGTGGTTTGTTATTATATTACCGAAAGTATTGGGACACCTGCCTTTACACGCACATGAACTTTAATGGCATCCCATTCTTAGTCCGTAGGGTTCAATATTGAGACGGCCCACCCGTTGCAGCTATAGCAGCTTCAACTCTTCTGTGAAGGCTGTCCACAAGGTTTGGAGTGTGTCTATGGGAATGTTTGACCATTCTTCCAAAAGTGCATTTGTGAGGTCAGGCACTGATGTGAATGAGAAGGCCTGGCTTGCAATCTCCGATGTAATTCATCCCAAAAGTGTTCTATCAGGTTGAGGTCAGGACTCTGTGCAGGCCAGTCAAGTTCCTCCACCCAAACTCGCTCATCCATGTCTTTATGGACCTTGTTTGTGCACATGTTGGAACAGGAAGGGGCCATGCCCAAACTGTTCCCAAAAAGTTGGGAGCATGAAATTGTCCAAAATGTCTTGGTGTGCTGACGCCTTAAGCGTTCCCTACACTGGAGCTAAGGGGCCAAGCCCAACCTCTGAAAAACAACCACACACCTTAATCCACCCTCCACCAAATGATTTGGACAAGTGCACAAAGCAAGGTCCATAAAGACACGGATAAGCGAGTTTGGGTGGAGAAACTTGACTGGCCTGCACAGAGTCCTGACCTCAACCAGATAGAACACATTTGGGATAAATTAGAGTGGAGACTGCGAGCCAGACCTTCTCGTCCACATCTGTGCCTGACCTCACAAATGTGCTTCTGGTAGAATGGTCAAACATCCCCATAGACACACTCCTAAACCTTGTGGGCAGCCTTTCCAGAAGAGTTGAAGCTGTTATAGCTGCAAAGGGGGGGTTAACTCCATATTGAACCCTACAGACTAAGACTTGGGCCATTAAAGTTCATGTGCGTGTTAAGGCAAGTGTCCCAATACTTTTGGTAATATAGCGTATGTCTACAGCAAAATAACCAAAGCCAAAGGTTTTTTTTAGTATTTGTATTGGGTATTTACTTCCAGTTTAATTCACAGCATGCCTATGTTGTATTTTTTAGCCTTTTTTTTTCCTCTCTGTTTTTACCTGGTGATCTGACCAGTAACATACCTCTTATATTAGCATGTCTCTTCTCTGGATGAAGGAGCACAGGGGCACCTTTGAACAGCAGAATTTTCAGTCAGTCTGGGGGTAGGGGGGTGTTAGATATACAAGCAGATTTAGGCTTCATGTACACGGGACGTTTTTACAACCTCTCCTGAACGATTTAACTTGACAGATAGTAACCTGCATTTAAAACGTCCGTTTTGCCGCGTTTACATGCCACGTTTAGCGGTGTTTTGCCGCGTTTGCGTTTGGAAGCGTTAATAGAAAAAAATATTTTTTTGTTTTTGGCCATTTAAAAAAAAAAACGCCTATAAACGAAACGCGGCTAAACGGGTAACCCGTTTAGACACGTTTGGTGTCTGAAACGTCAGAAACTTTGGCGTCTGAACTCATTTTTTTGCATTCAAAAAAAGGTCTATAAACGCAACTGCCTAAAAACGACAGTAAACGAACCTGTGTACATGTACACATAAGATAACATTGAATGAGTTCAGGGGCAGTTGAAAAAAGTGTCCAACTGCATCTGAACGTTCGTTTAGCAGCAGCAGTGTACATGGGGCCTTAGATACTGCAATTGCATAAGCAGTTACAGAAACCGTTTTTGTTTTTTTTCCTTTGGAATAAACATTTTACATGAATAAATAAATTCTGATCATTGTAAGCATTCCTGTCAGTGGTAAATGGTTTGTCTCAACACTGTAAGGCCCCTTTCACACTGGGGCGGTTTGCAGGCGCTATTGCACTAATCAGCCGCTGCTGTCTCTCCAGTGTGAAAGCCCTGAGGGGCTCTGCAGAGGCGCTTTGCGGTGGTTTTTAACCCTTTCTTGGCCGCTAGCAGGGGGTAAAACCGCCCCACTAGCAGCCGAATACCGACGGTAAAGCGCTGCTAACAATGCTAACGCTTTACCGCCGATGCCGCCCCCGCCCCAGTGTGAAAGGTGTGACGAAACATGTCAGGGCAGGACTACGCATTGACGTCACCACGTTTTACACGACCCGAAGCATGGGTGCACGTTTTAGTGTTTGTTTGCTGGCAAGACTATTATTTTTTCAGATTTTTTTTTTGTATCTAATATTTGGAAAAATCTTTTTTACAATAAATCTAGCGTTTAAGGATAACGCACTATTGGAGTTCTTTTTATCTTTACACGGCCTGTTCCGGCCCGGGAGAGTGCATGCAGTCCCATACATGCGGAACAGTGGAAAGATATACAGAGGGAGAAGGACTTTGGGAGCTTGGATTTCCGGGTACTTTTGACTGACCACAGACCCCGCAGAGGGCTGTATCTGCAAGCACTTACGACCTCACTTTGATAGGGGGTCCATCGCATCCGGTAAGGGTGTCCTCATTTTCTTTTGGGTGTATGCTCCAGGGAGAAGCTATCCCTTGTTCCCTCGGTGGCGGTGGAACCTACCTGTTACCTTCATCCGTCAACGGTTTCTCCAACGTTTTTGCCTCTTTGTCTCCTTTTTTTTTCCCTTTTCATCTGGGAATTGAACTTGGTGCCTACCATACTGGAACTATACACTTCATTATTGACTTTTGCACTTTATTAACCTGTGGGAATTATACACTCCCGAACTTTATGTGTAATTGTTTTATTTTTCGCACCAAACAGTATTTTTGGTAAATTTTCAATTTGCACATTTGAAATATTGCGGTATACATGTTTAGGGTGATTATGTAGATTCTATGCATATCTCTTTCCTAGAGTTTATTCACTATTTGTTTGCACACACTTCTTATTCACTTTATTTAAATTTTGATTAGTGTGGCCATCTTTTTCTTTATATCTGTTGTTGCATGAGTATCGCATGTTTTTTTGGTACCGCAGCTTTCTCATCATACGAGTATTTAATCATTGCATACCTTTAGCGCGGTATATGCCCCCTATATTTAACATTTGCTGGAGAGCTTGTTCTTTTAAAAAACACTTACTGGCTAGATCACTAGGTTAAAAAAAAAAAGAAAGCATTGAAACGTAAACTAATGCTTCTACCACATCTAAAAATTGGTAAGCTACAATATGATTACTTTTGGGTTTAATGCTGCTTTAACTTTGGAGTGTGTCTTCACCGTCACTTGTGGTTGTTTAGTTAGTATTAGTGAAGGTAGTTTTCCTTCCCAGTAACTATATTAAGCCTAGCTATACATGCATATCTTCCTTCATCTACACTAAACAGTGTTGATTAGTAGGGATGGGCCAAACCCCCCCCCCAGTGTAGTTTGCACCAGAACACCGCGAACAGGGAAAAAGTTCTAATGAACATGCGAACCCTATTAAAGTCTATGGGACACGAACATGAAAAGTCAAAAGTGCTAATTTTAAAGGCTTATATGCAAGTTGTTGTCATAAAAAGTGTATGGGTACCCAGGTACTGCCCCAGGGGACATGTACATGTATGCAAAATAAAATGAGCAAGGACCAATGATTTTAATAATGCTTAAAGCGAAACAATAAAAGTAAAATATTCCTTTAACCACTTCCAGACCGCTGCAAGCCGATAATCGTCAGCAGTTTGAAGAGGGATATCTCTGTTAGCTAGCTAGCTGCCATAACCCTGGTATTGTCTTCTTCAGCGGGTGGTCCAGTTTCCGATAATAGTGGTCTCTGCGGCGGATTCGCCACAAGATCACTTTTATTTGCAGCGAGAGAGGGCCCCCCCCCCGCCACTCTCCGGTGCCCTCTGCCACTTACCAGAGCCATTGGCAGCGGCGGAGGCAATCGTGTCCTCTTCCTTGTTAGGTATGGAGACGAGTGAAGGGAAGATGGCCCCCACCTGTCTCCATACCATTGCAGGGCGGAAACGACGCCAAAACGTCACTTCCGTCCATAGCTCCTAAAGGGCCATTTTTGTTTTTCAAATGACAATTTTTTTTTTTTTTTTTTTATTGCATTTTAGTGTAAATATAAGATCTGAGGTCTTATTGACCCCAGATCTCATATTTAAAAAGTCCTGTCATGCTTTTTTTTTTTGTATTACATGGGATGTTTACATTCCCTGTAATAAGAATAATATTGACACATTTTTAAAAAAAAAAAAAGAACAGTGTAAAAATAAAAGGTAAAGTAAATAATAAAAAAAACTATTTTTTAAATGCGCCCCATCCCGCCGAGCTCGCGTGCAGAGGTGAACACATACGTGAGTAGCGCCCGCATATGAAAACGGTGTTCAAACCACACACGTGAGGTATCGCCACGATCGGTAGAGCGAGAGCAATAGTTTTAGCCCTAGACCTCCTCTAACTGAAAACATGCAACCTGTAGAATTTTTTAAACGTCGCCTATGGAGATTTTTAAGGGTAAAAGTTTGTCGCCATTCCTTGAGCGGGCACAATTTTGAAGCGTGACATCTTGGGCATCAATTTACTCGGCATAACAATATCTTTCACAATATAAAAAAAAAATTGTGCTAACTTTACGGTTGTCTTATTTGTTTAATTCAAAAAAAGTGTCATTTTTCCAAAAGCTGCGCAAATATGGTGTGACACAAAGTATTGCAACGACCGCCATTTTATTCTCTAGGGTGTTAGAAAAAAAATTATAATGTTTGGGAGTTTAAGTAATTTTCTAGCAAAAAAAATGTTTTTAACTTGTAAACAACAAATCTCAGAAAGAGGCTTGGTGCTTAAGTGGATAAATATTGTGCCTGGGGGTCCCCTTAGTCTGCCTGTAAAGTGGCGTATCTGTGTGATGTGCAGAACAGTGCCGCAGCAATAATGACATTTCTAAAGGAAAAAATTAAATTTAAACTTGCTTGCGGCTGTAATGCCAGCTTCCGGTAGTATAGATGAAAAATCAAGGAAAAAAACGGCGTAGGGTCCGTCCCCCCCAGTCCATACCAGGCCCTTCGGGTCTGGTATGGATATTAAGGGACACTCCATGCCAAATTCTTTAAAAAAATTGGCGTGGGGGTCCCCCCCCCAAATCCATGCCAGACCCTTACCTGAGCATGCAGCCTGGAGGTCGGAATGGGGGGGTGTGACGAGCGAGTGCCCCCTCCTCCTGAACCATACCAAGCCACATGCCCTCAACATGGGGAGGGGGCTTTGGGGTTGATGGGGACAAGAGCCTCTTCCCGACAACCCTGACCATTGGTTGTCGGAGTCTGCGGGCGGGGGGGGCCCCAGATCCCAGCCCCCTCCTTATGTGAATGGTTATCGGGTACATTGTACCCCTACCCATTCACCAAAAAAGTGTCAAAGTAAAAACCACAACAGACAGTTTTTGACAATTCATTTATTAAAAAATAAAAAAAGTGTCCCACGACGTCCTTTCAATTTAATCACACCGCCCAACGGCCCTGAAAAATAGAAAATAACTAAAGAAACTCTGCCTCCATGGGAGGCCTCCCGGTGACTGCTGTCTTTTCGCTTTGATAGCTCTTACATAGGCAAGGGCGGGGCCACCCACTGACAAAACGAGATAACCCTGCCCCCCTCTGATGTCACACGACCAGAAGCCAAGAGACAGCAGTCACCTGGAAGCCTCCCATGGAGGCAGAGCTTTTTTAATTTTTTCTATATTTCGGATCCATCAGGCGTCGTGATTAAAGATAGATGGACATTGCAGGACACTTTTTTTTTTTTTTAATTGTCAAGAACTGTCTGTGGTTTTTACTTTTTGACACTTTTTTAGTGAATGGGTAGGGGTACAATGTACCAGATACCCATTCATATAGGAGGGGTGGGATCTGGGGGCCGTTCAGGTGCATGCTTTGGCCAATCGGCAGCCATCAATGCACTGCAGTCACGTAATGCATTATGGGGCGCTCCACAGTAGGCAAACTTGCCGCGAACGCCCCATATGTTTGTTTGTTCGACTTACGTTTGACTTGAATATTGGGACCATCCCTATTGATTAGGGAATCTCCACTGCTTGCTGTTGTGACTGCATTTGATTTAATCCAATCACTGTTTTAGAGTCGGTTCGCACTACAACGACTTGGGATCCAACTTGTCAGCCCTCAAGTCGCTTGACATTGGGAATTGCATTATAGTCAATGAGAGCCGTCTTAATGTACACTACCAAAGTCGCTCCGACTTTAGAAAAGGTTCCTGTACTACTTCAAGGCGACTTCTAGGCAACATGTACTCATAGAATTCAATGGAAGTCGCCTCCAAGTGGATCCTCATCTATAGTGAAGCGACTTTACAGGAAAAAGAAGATTATGAGGGGGAACTCCATGCCAAATTTTAAATAAAAAACCGGCATGGGTTCCCCCTCCAGGGGCATTAGGTCTGGTATGGATTTTAAGGGGAACCCCCTATGCCGAAAAAACATCATGGGGCCCCCCCCAAAATCCATACCAGATCCTTATCCGAGCACGCAGCCTGGCCGGTCAGGAAAGGGGGTGGGGATGAGCGAGCGCCCCCCCCCTCCTGAACCGTACCACCGTACCAGGCCGCATGCCCTCAACATGGGGGGGTGGGTGCTTTGGGGAAGGGGGCGCCCTGTGGCTCCCCTACCCCAAAGCACCTTGTCCCCATCTTGATGAGGACAAGGGCCTCTTCCCGACAACCCTGGACGTTGGTTGTTGGGGTCTGTGGGCGGGGGGCTTATCGGAATTCGGGAGCCCCCAGATTCCTGCCCCGCACCCTATGTGAATGAGTATGGGGTACCTACCCATTCACCTGGGGGAAAAAAAGTGTCAATAAAAAAACACTACACAGGTTTTTAAAGTCATTTATTAGGCAGCTCCGGGGGTCTTCTTCCGACTTCGGGGGTGTCTTCCGACTTCTCCGCTCTCTCCGGCCTCTTCTCCCGGTGTCCGGTTCTTCTCCCGCTCTCCGGTTCTTCTGCCGGGCTCCTCCGCTATCTTCTGCTCTTTTGCTGCTCTCTTGCTAGTGGTGGCCCGGTCTTCTCCATTGTCTTCCTCCCTCTTCTTTTCTTCCGATGTTGACACAACGCTCTCTCCCACAGTCCCGGGGCATGATATAAAAGTCAATGCGCACCGCGTACACAGCATTACAGCGGGAGAGAGTCGTGCCAACATTGGAAGAAAAGAGGAAGGAGAAGACCAGGTCACCGCTAGCAAGAGAGCGGCAAAAGAGCAGAAGATAGCGGTGGAGACGGCAGAAGAACCGGACACTGGGAGAAGAGGCCAGAGAGACCCCCGAAGTCAGAAGAGACCCCCGAAGTCGGAAGAAGACCCCCGGAGCTGCCTAATAAATTACTTTAAAAACCTGTGTAGTGTTTTTTATTGACACTTTTTTCCCCCAGGTGAATGTATAGGGGTTTGATGTACCCCATACTCATTCACATAGGGTGGGGGGCCGGGATCCAGCGGACCCCTTATTAAAGGGGGCTCCCGGATTCCGATAAGCCCCCCACCCACAGACCCCGACAACCAATGGCCAGGGTTGCCAGGAAGAGGCCCTTGTCCTCATCAACATGGGGACAAGGTGCTTTGGGGTGGGGGCCGCAGGGCGCCCCCCTTCCCCAAAGCACCCACCCCCCCATGTTGAGGGCATGTGGCCTGGTACGGTTCAGGAGGGGGGGTCGCTTGCTCGTCCCCACCCCCTTTCCTGACCGGCCGGGCTGCATGCTCAGATAAGGGTCTGGTATGGATTTTGGGGGGGACCCCTACGCCGTTCTTTCGGCGTAAGGGGTTCCCCTTAACATCCATACCAGACCTAAGAGCCTGGTATGTTCCTGGAGGGGAATTCCCTCGCGCTCGCTGCAATAGGAAAATGTGTTTTTCCTATTGCAGGGAGCGCCAGATGCACAGTACCCTGTCGCCGAGAACCAGCGCGATGGGAGCGCACCGGAAACACATTCTCGTGGGCAAGTACTGTATGTCACAAGAGCTGATTAACTCTGATTGGCCACAGGCAAAGTCGCCTGTCCTGGGGGCGACTTGAAGTCGTGTTGAAGTTGCCTTGCAAAGTCGCGCTGAAGTCATGTTGCCCCTGTGTGAATCGGCACTTTTCGGCACAGTGACAGTCTTCCGCCTGGCTCCAATTTTTGTAATCAATGTTTGTCAAGCTGATCGGCGATGACAGATTTAGGATGATTCCTACTGAATACCGAACTTAACTTTCAGATCACTGAGAATTTGGTTTTTGCTATCATATCATCTTCCTTAGCAAACTAATTTATTACAGCTGTCTTGGCAGGGAGTCAGCAAAACTTTGTAACTTTCTGTCACAGCAAAATTCCACAGAGAAGCGTTTTTTCAGCTTTATGTCAGCAGAAAAATAAATACCAACAATTAGCAAATCATTAACTGGAGGATATGATTAATAACATATGCAGTTTTTAAAACAATATTAGAAAAAAAAAAGTGCATTCAGGGAAAGTGTGAGTTAGCATAGTGTTGGGTGAGATGTACATTAGAGGCTTGGGTAACATCTGTTCAGGTGACATCTGTAAACTACAAGACAGCTGTTGTAATAAATGAAAGTTTCTTCATGTACTGCAAAAAGGCTATATCCTATTTTAGTGAATTTAGGGTTAATATGAAAGGTAAATTAGCAGATCTGTAGTGCTTACATACTGCCAGCCCAATTCGACATTATTAAGGCTTTTGAGAAATAGGAAAAATCATGGCTCCTTAACCACTTCAGCCCCGAAAGAATTAGCTGCTGGATGACCAGGCCATTTTTTGCGATACGGCACTGTGCCGTTTTAACTGACAATTGTGCGGTCATGGGACGCTGTACCCAAACAAAATTGACGTCCTTTTTTCCCCACAAATAGAGCTTTCTTTTGGTGCTATTTAATCACCTCTGCGTTTATTTTTTGCGCTATAAACAGAAAAAGGGCATCAATTTTGAAAAAAAACACTATTTTGTATTTTTTTGCTGTAATAGCCCCAATTTTTTTTAAAAAAGCACATTTTTTTCCTCAGTTTAGGCCAATATGTATTCTTCTACATATTTTTGGTAATAAAAATCGCAAAAAGCGTATATTGATTGGTATATGCAAAAGTTATAGCGTCTACAATATAGGGGATAGATTTATGGCATTTTATTATTTATTTTTTTTACTAGTAATGGCGTCGATCTGCGATTTTTATCGGGACTGTGACATTATGGTGGACATATGGGACACATTTTTGGGACCATTGGCATTTATACAGCGATCAGTGCTATAAGAATGCACTGATTACTGTGTAAATGTCACTGGCAGGGATGGGGTTAACACTAGGGAACGATCAAGGGGTTACCTGTGTACCCTATGTGTGTGTTCTAACTGTGAAGGATGAGACATCATGGTTCCCAGCTCATCGGAACTTACAATCTATCTCTCCTTACAGAACTGGGATGTGTGTGCCTCTTCTGCCTCTCGTGGCCGGGGTGCTCCAGTCACGAGCATCGGCACCCCTGCTGTGCAGCGGTCGCGGATGCACCTGCTATCCCTCTTAAAGGGACCGAAGTACAGCTACGACGGTTCGCGGGATCGCGCCGACCTGCCGCAATATAATGACGGCGGCTGGTCGGCAAGTGGTTAAAGCGGTAGTGAAGCCTTTTTTTTTTTTTTTTTTTTTTTAATACCAAACATTTTATACTTGCCTGCTTTGTGCAGTGGTTTTGTACAGAGCTTCCTGGATCCTCTTCTTCTCAGGTCCCACACTGGTGCTGCTGGCTCCACCCTACTGCCGGGTGCACCCCACAGCAAGCAGCTTGCTTTGGGGGCACCCAAGCAGACGCACACCAGAGCCGCCGCTCTGTTTTTACATTCACACACGGAGCCACGGCTCGGCCCCGCCCCCTCGGTCTCCTGATTTTTTTTTTTTTGTGATTGTCAGCCAATGGCTCCCGCTGCTGTCAGAAGCCAATCAGGAATGCGAGTCCCTGGGGAGGCAAGGCTCTCGTGGACATTGCTGGATCGAGAGGGGGGGCTCAGGTAAGTATTTGGAGGGGATGCTGCAGGCAGGTTTTTTACCTTTGTGCATAAAATGCATGAAGGTAAAAAACCTTGTGTCTTTACAACCACTTTAATATATGCAACCCAAATGTGTATACAGAGTGAATGAATCTCCAGCAAGAAAAAAAAAACAGTTTTGCATAGAATAGGGAAGGGTTTATGTTTGCTTTTCTGTGAAGGAGATCTTATTCCTTTCCTGTTGTGTCACTGGGACAAGATGTGACAAAGTGTTATTAGTAGAATCATACATGGTTAATTATAATTGAATTGAAAACTGGGATATACAGTACTGTGCAGAAGTCTTAAGCAGGTGTTTAAAAATGCTGTAAATTAAGAATTCTTTCAGAAATAGAAGTGTTATTAATTTATTTTTATTTTTTTTACCAATTAACAAAATGTAAAGTAAATGAACAGAAGAGAAATCCAAATCATATCAATATTGAGTGTGGCTACCCTTTGCCTTCAAAACAGCATTTGTTCTAGGTACACAGCTTTTTAAGGAACTTGGCAAGTAGGTTGTTAGGTTGTTCCAAACATCATGGAGAACTTATCAGAGATCTACTATGTATATAGCCTGCCTCAGATCCTTTTATCTCTTCATGTATTCTCAGACACTCTTGATGATGTTGAGATCAGGGCTCTGTGGGGATCAAACCATCACTTCCAGGACTCCTTGTTCTTTATGCTGAGGCTAGTTCCTAATGACATTGGCTGTATATTTGGGGTTATTGCCCTGCTGCAGAATCAATTTGGGGCCAGTCGCATCCCTCTCTGATGATGTGACATGATGGCTACGTGTCTACCTGTATTTCTTCGCATTGAGGACATCATTGATCCTTACCAAACCTCCAACTCCAGAAATGCAGCTTCAAACTTGCAAGAAACCTCCTCCATGTTTCACTGTTGCCTGCAGAAACTCACAACTGGACCGCTCTCTTCATTTGACCGTTCCCTTCAGGAACAAACTGCCTTTTGCTACTGCCAAATATTTCAAAGTTTTCTGCACCCCAGTTGCTAGTTTTTTGTGCACAGTTGAGTCGCTTAGCCTTGTTTCCATGTCCTATGTATGAAAACCTAAGAACTGGGTTGCAGAAGAATGACAGCAGATGCTTTGGATTGATGAGTCATAATGTGCCTACTAGGTCTGCTCGAGGACCTCCTTCTAGTTGCATATGCCAAGACATTCCTAGGGATACATTGTATGCTTCCCTTCCTGAAACCGATGACACTTCTTGTAACAGATAGCATATTATGTACTTTCTTTCACTTTTATGTGGGCTATGTACTCCAGAAATATCATATCGAACTTTGTTGTTGTTGAACTGTGTTTTGACTTTTTTGGTTCTTTTATTGTCTTGTATGCAACAAAACACAGTAATGATGATATTTAAAAACCCAAAACCCAACAAAACTATACTGCAGTTTACCAGTCTTTACATTTGGTGGTCTTTTTTCAGGCTTTATTTTTCTTCATTTTCATCTAGTGATACTGCCAGTGGCACACTTCACTCACTGTACTGTAACTACGGGGGAGCCCTATTGTTGCCTTTGGATTGGAACTGTTGAGGACTACCGAACACCCCCACTTTTCAAAGCATATTTACTAGGTGTTTTATAGTGTCCATGCTTTATGCTTGTCCGTTTCCATCCAACTGTCATCTGGTCAACCGGACAGATGGGGAACGTCTGTTTTTAGACCAGATCGGGCACAGTCTGCTGACATCCACCACTCCATAGAGAATATGTATAACAAAGCTCAATAGTATATTTAACATGCCAAAGGGGAGCAAATAAAAGGAATTAACTGCTAATGCTTACATACACTTTATAAATTGCGCTGTGGCGGAGTATGTTATTGTGTGAACCTTTTCAGGCTGGACAGTATGGAAATCTCCACTCCATTTTGAGTTAATTATGCATTTTTCCCACCTTTCATTGTGGGAAAAAAAACTGCAGTTTAGTAAGTCTTCTGCCGTGATTCACAGATCACTTTTGCCATAAATTAAATTTTCTTAGTTTGCTGTAGAAAGCTATCATTTACAGTATAAAACTCATTACATTTACCATTGTTTTCTTGTCTGCTTTCTCCCACAGGGAAACTGTGTAAACCTGACTGAGGCTCTAACACTTTTTGAAGAACAACTGAGAATGCTTTATTGCCCTGTGGAATTTTCTAAGGAAATAGTGTGTGTTCCCTCCTACATGGAACTGTATCCTTTCTACACTAAGCATTAGAAAAGGCATACTTTGAGATAGCAGAACATGCCTGTGCAGATGAAACTGTGTACAAAATTGTAGAAAAGTAAAATGTGTAACATACAATATATTTTTTAATTAAGTTAGGTTAAAAGGGAACACATTTTTGGAACAAATCGTGTCAGATTTATAGGGGTTGTAAAGTCGTAAGGCTTTTTATCTTAATGCATTCTATGCATTAAGATAAAAAGCCTTCTGTGTGCAGCAGCCCCTTTGGCCCCCCCTAATACTTACCGGAACCCCGTCTCTGTCCAGCGATGTCCACGAGTGTCTCAGCTGTCTGGGACTCTCCCTCCTGATTGGCTGAGACACAGCAGCAGCACCATTGGCTCCCGCTGCTGTCAATCAAAGTCAGTTAGCCAATCAGAGGAGAGAGGGGATAGGGCCGAACAGCAGCTCCGTGTCTGAATGGACACATGGAGCTGCAGCTCGGCTTGGGTGCCCCTATAGCAAGCTGATTGCTGTAGGGGCACGCAACAGGAGGGAGGGGCCAGAAGCACAGAGGAGGGACCCAAGAAGAGGAGGATCTGGACTGTTCTGTGCACAGAGGATGCAAGTATGTCATGTCTGTCATTTTTATAGAAAAAAAAACGAGACTTTACAATCACTTTAAAGACACCTCCCTCCTTATTCACAAATAATTTCTTTTGCCACTCCTGCTTCGGAAGATTTTACCTCCTTCATGACCAGGTCATTTTTTGCTATTCGGCACTGCGCTACTTTAATGGACAATTGCACGGTGATGCATCACTGTACCCAAACAAAATATTATAGATATTTTTTTTCTCTCGCAAAAATAGAGCTTTATTTTGGTGGTATTTGATCACCTCAGTTTTTTTTTAGTTTTTTTTTCATTATTTTTATATAAACAAAAAAAGGCCAACAATTAAAAAAGAAAAAAAAACATTTGTTTACTTTCTGCTTTAAAACATATCCCCCCCCCTCCCTAAAAATCAAATCTCTTAATAAATTTTGTCCGAAATGTATTCTGCTACATGTCTTTGGTAAAATAAAATCCCAATAAATGTATATTGATTGGCAGGGCCGGTGCTAGACTATATTGCACTCTAGGAAAGGTCAGCTACTTGCACCCCCCCCAAACACAAAAGCAAAAAAACTGAATGGCTTTGTGCAGTGTCATTACATAACAGCCCAATACACTCCTTCAACATAGATCCCAGTGTGTACTGTGTGACAATCTGTCAGTGTTTTTTTTTTATAATGTCACTTTTTTTATTATTTTACTGTGTGCCATTATAAAAAATAAATTAGTGGCGGAAGTGGCCGCAGTGGTGGAACACCAGGGCCCGGTTACAAGTGCGACTTTGCAACCCTGGTAGTTCGGGCTGGATTAAGAGCATCATGGGCCTGGTGCTGAGGATTTTGGTGGGCCCTGGATTATGAAGCCCCTTTCTTAACCATCGCGTGTGTCTAGGCACTTCTTCCATCACCACCCACTGCACCTGGGACCCCTTTCTTCATCTACTCTGTCTGCAGCCTCCTTTGCCTTACTACCCACTGCACCTGCAGCCCTCCTCCCTCACCACCCACCATGCCTGGGCCCCCCATCCCTCACTATCCATGTCTAGGCCCACCTTCCCTTACCATCTACCGTGCCTGTAACCCTCCTTTACTGCAGACATACAACAGAAGGTGATCAGACTGCAGACGTACTGCATGAGATGGTCAGAGTCTGCAGAAATACTCTACATGAGATGGCCAGAGAATGCAAAACGAACTACAGGAGATGGTCAGAGACTGCAGACATGATACAGGAGATGGTCAGAGACTGCAGACATGGTACAGGAGATGGTCAGAGACTGCAGACGTAGTACAGGAGATGGTCAGAGACTGCAAAATTTACTACAGGAGATGGTCAGAGACTGCAGAAATACCCTATAGGAGATGGTCAGAGACTGCAAAGCGTACTACAGGAGATGGACTGAGACTGCGGACATGATACAGGAGATAAGAATCGGAAATAATATTGCGCCAATCCAAAAATATGAAAAGCTGCCAACACAACAATCAGACAAATTGTGAATCAGAAATAAGGAATAAAGTGTGGCGCTGAAAAAAGACTTGTTCTTTATTGAGCAAGACCCACCAGAATAGCAATCTGGGGGCCAAATCTAGCCCAATAAAGTGTTTGATGAAAATAGGACTTTCACTAATCCTGTGTGTAAGTAATAATTATACGCGATGAGAAGAGGGTATATCAGTGAGGTGATCACCCATACAATCCCACATATAAGGTGTGTGTTGCAGACAAGATCCAATGGAGGACAATCAAATGGGAAATTAGTTGCGTTAACCCCAAAGGAATATCTCTGTGAGATTACATCAATTAAGTGTCTTATTAAACTTAAAAAGGAGAAAGAAAGCATAGTGTCTAAATAAATCAAATATAAGAAACACTAAAAAAATGTGAGTACACATCTATTATGCTCGTGAGCAGATCTGCAAATGTGTTTGCCTACTCAAAACAGGCAACATTCAGGTGCATATATATTAAATCAAATAAGTGCAAAGTCCAAATGTGTAAATATATGTGCAGCAACATTCATACAAATGGTGTTTTTTGCTGTAGCCCGAATGAGAATAAAGTGAGAGTCCAAATAAAAAGTCCTCTAGAAATATAACTGGAGACTTGACCAATGAGGCTTCCTTTAGAATGCAAGGATGGTTCCCGTATATTTTGCTGGTCAAACTGCTAGTGTAGATAAGAATAGGTAAAAAATACTCTTACCAGAGGTGGTGGACTCACCAGCCAGCGGCTTCGGAGTCAAAGCAGGCTTATGGCAGAGCAGGCAGCGATGGTTGTAATGCTGTTTCATCCGCTAGTAGAGACACTGGAAGATGAGGATCCTCAAAGAACAGCCTCCCATACTCAGTGCTCGGTTCTTCATACAAATCCTGCTGCTGGCATCACTCTTGAGACTGCTAGCCAGGATAGGAGGTAAAGTGCAGTTGGTTTCACTCCGCATGGGACAGGAGCCAGCACTACAGAGGACTAATCGACTTATATGGCTCTTACTCCCTACTACAGTTCCAACTGTACAAGTAATCCCTCCCAGAATATCAAATGCAGAGGGATTACTTGTACAGTTGGAACTGTAGTAGGGAGTAAGAGCCATATAAGTCGATTAGTCCTCTGTAGTGCTGGCTCCTGTCCCATGCGGAGTGAAACCAACTGCACTTTACCTCCTATCCTGGCTAGCAGTCTCAAGAGTGATGCCAGCAGCAGGATTTGTATGAAGAACCAAGCACTGAGTATGGGAGGCTGTTCTTTGAGGATCCTCATCTTCCAGTGTCTCTACTAGCGGATGAAACAGCATTACAACCATCGCTGCCTGCTCTGCCATAAGCCTGCTTTGACTCCGAAGCCGCTGGCTGGTGAGTCCACCACCTCTGGTAAGAGTATTTTTTACCTATTCTTATTTACACTAGCAGTTTGACCAGCAAAATATACGGGAACCATCCTGCATTCTAAAGGAAGCCTCATTGGTCAAGTCTCCAGTTATATTTCTAGAGGACTTTTTATTTGGACTCTCACTTTATTCTCATTCGGGCTACAGCAAAAAACACCATTTGTATGAATGTTGCTGCACATATATTTACACGTTTGGACTTTGCACTTATTTGATTTAAAATATATGCACCTGAATGTTGATTGTTTTGAGTAGGCAAACACATTTTCAGATCTGCTCACGAGCATAATAGATGTGTACTCACATTTTTTTTAGTGTTTCTTATATTTGATTTATTTAGACACTATGCTTTCTTTCTCCTTTTTTCTTCTTTTTACGTTTATTAAGACAATTAATGTAATCTCACAGAGATATTCCTTTGGGGTTAACGCAACTAATTTCCCATTTGATTGTCCTCCATTGGATCTTGTCTGCAACACACACCCTATATGTGGGATTGTATGGGTGATCACCTCACTGATATACCCTCTTCTCATCGCGTATAATTATTACTTACACACAGGATTAGTGAAAGTCCTATTTTCATCAAACACCTTATTGGGCTAGATTTGGCCCCCAGATTGCTATTCTGGTGGGTCTTGCTCAATAAAGAACAAGTCTTTTTTCAGCGCCACATGATACAGGATATGGTCTGAGGCTGTGGGCATGATACAGGAGATGGTCTGAGACTGCAGACATGGTACAGGAGATGGTCCGAGACTGCAGGCGTAGTACAGGAGATAGTCAGAGACTGCAGATGTAGTACAGGAGATGGTCAGAGACTGCAAAACATTCTACAGGAGAGGGTCAGAGACTGCAAAACATACTAAAGGAGATGGCCAGAGACTGCAGAAATACCCTACAACATGATACAGGAGATGGTCTGAGACTGCAGACATGATACGGGAGATGGTCAGAGACTGCAGACATGATACAGGAGATGGTCAGGGACTGCAGAACGTACTACAGGAGATTGTCAGAGACTGCAGACATGATACAGGAGATGGTCAGAGACTGTGGACATGATACAGGATATGGTCAAGGACTGCGGACATGATAAAGGATATGGTCAGACTGCGGATATGATACAGGAGATGGTCAGAGACTGCGGACATGATACGGGAGATGGTCCGAGACTGCAGACATGATATGGGAGATGGTCAGAGACTGCAGACATGATACGGGAGATGGTCAGAGACTGCAGACATGATACGGGAGATGGTCAGAGACTGCAGACATGATACGGGAGATGGTCAGGCACTGCGGACATGATACAGGAGATGGTCAGACACTGCGAACATGATGCAGGAGATGGTCAGAGACTGCAGAACGTACAACAGGAGATTGCCAGAGACCGCGGGCGTGATGCAGGAGATGGTCAGAGACTGCAGACATGATGCAGGAGATGGTCAGAGACTGCAGACATGATGCAGGAGATGGTTCGAGACTGCGGACATGATGCAGGAGATGGTCAGAGACTACAGGCATGATACAGGAGCTGGTCAGAGACTGCGGATATGATACAGAATATGGTCAGAGACTGCGGACATGATACAGGAGATGGTCCGAGACTGCGGACATGATACAGAAGATGGTCCGAGACTGTGGACATGATAGGGGAATTGGTCTGAGACTGCGAACATGATACGGGAGATGGTCCGAGACTGCGGACATGATACGGGAGATGGTCCGAGACTGCGGACATGATACGGGAGATGGTCCGAGACTGCGGACATGATACGGGAGATGGTCCGAGACTGCGGACATGATACGGGAGATGGTCCGAGACTGCAAACATGATACGGGAGATGGTCAGAGACTGCAGACATGATACAGCAGATGGTCAGAGACTGCAGACATGATGCGGGAGATGGTTAGACACTGCAGAACATACTACAGGAGATTGTCAGAGACTGCGGACGTGATACAGGAGATGGTCCGACACTGCGGACATGATACAGGAGATGGTCAGAGACTGCATTGTACAAGTGTGTCCTAGCAGTGACCAGTGGGGAAAAACATTGATCACACTGCATGTGTAAACAGGAGTTTACAAAATATAACAAATAAAAAGAAAAAATGTAAAAAAAAAAAAAACTTTACGAACAGTCAATTGCTCAGTCACAGGAGGACAGTAAATGGTTAACAAGTCTGTGAAGCTCCTAGCCTGACCAGCTAATTCCTTCAAAGATAACAAGGTCAAACAAATCATGGATGGCTGACACAGGACTCTCATTGCCTACTCAGTACACATGGGAGAACACACTGATGATAATTGGACTTCTGCAGCCGGTGTTCTGTCGAGAAATGCCCCTTATCGAAAAATGCCTGGCCGAAACTGCACATGCGCAGCACATGCGCAGAACGGAGCCTCAGAACAGCTACGTTTAAGATCAGCTGTTGTCTCACGTTGCCGAGGCACATTCATGTAGGTGAGGGATGGATATTTACATGAAGGGGGCGGATATTTCAATGATGGGCAGTGCTGGGGGCGGAATTTTTATCGATGGGCAAACAAATCTGCTAAAGAAATCTTTATGTAATATAGAAAAAGCTGCAATAAAATTAATTAAACACGCCCCACAAGCGGCAATCTTCGTGTACCGGCGGTCAATCTTCGGCCCGGACCCGGTGATCAGCATGTGCTGTGACGAATCACAGACAGCTGGGCCGGCGGGCATACCCCCTACCCAGAAAAGCACATATATATGTGATTCTGCGCAGCCGACTCGCACTGTAGCAGTAAAGCTACAGTGCACGGTCAGCAATAGGTTATTGGTGGACTAATGTAACTATGTACAGTGTGTATCATACCTGGCCGATACCCCCGGAAGCTGGAAATCTTTGAGGTTGACACATCTACTCCAGTGATTGCAAAACAGCTAATTCATGGGCAGGGACACACATTAATGGCAAGTAATAAGGTTGGTGCTGCAACACAGGAGGATAGGGGGAACATTTAAAAAAAGAATTCCGGTTATGGATATTTTATGCATAGTTGCATTGGTCCACCTTGGATCAATGTAACTATGAATATAACATACCTGGCTGATGCCCCTGGAAGCTGGAAATCACTGAAGTAGACACTGCTTCTAGGTCCCCCACCGAGCTGATGCACTCTGAACACAGGAAGTTGCCCGCTCTGCATTTTTTAAATGAATGCAAAGCATTCTATGATTGGATGAAGTGATATTTTATTATAGTTATACTACTGTATCAGTACTGTTCATGTTATCCTTTTAGTTATGGAAGTTTTTCCAAAACCAAAAACAGAAAATAGTATTGCAGCTTACCTGCAGTGCCTACATTAATTTTATTTTTTTCCCACCTGGTAATTCCGACATTAAAGCAGAATTCCGGCGATAACATTTTTTATTTATTTTTTTATCCTAGTATTATTTTCAATGTAATTAAAATAAGAGTGTACAATGTTCTTAACAGATTCTTCAAAGATAAATAATCCTTACTGTAATATAGGAATCCTCTGTTTGTGGCCATTTTCATTATGAATGTGGGCATGTGAAGCCCAATCGCGTTCTCTTCCTGGAGTATGCGCGGAGATGTGCATGCTGGGTAACCAGCATGCACCTCTCGATCTTGCACATGCACGATTCAACGGCGGCCATAGCGCCGATTGTTTGTAACGTTGCCATAACAACGGTCGGGACAGAGAAAGGTCCTGCCCCATTGTTATGACAACGTCAGGAAATAACGCGATTTTAGAGCACATTACTGCTCACAGGCTCATGGGAAATGATGTGTCATCATTTCTCAGGAGCATAGGCGAGGGAGGAAGTCTCAAGGAGCACCGCAGTCCAGGAAGTGGCAGATTAGGAGGACTGCATAGCAACAAGGCGTTTAGGGTAAGTATAACATTTTTTTTTATTCTTCAAATGTTTGTTTATAGGTTGAAAGGAGTCATTTAAAGGAAAACTTTTTTTTTAGGGTGGAAATCCACTTTAACACACTTCTTGTCCTAGGGTGACAACTGTGCTGAGCAGCATAGTCCCCTTAGGACAGGGAGTGTCAAGACTACATAACACTGTGTTTGGACTATACTGCATAATACTTCCCTCTCTTCTCCATACCAGGAGTAGGTATTTTGTAGTCCAAGGGGATAGCAGGGAAAAATGCTTGCTGATAACTTCCTGTGCTCTCTGCCAATTAAATTTTATCTGTTATTCCTAGCTGGATGAAAAGTTTTTTGTTTTTTTTTCCGCTTGTCAAACAGATATAACAAAATGCTTTCCATGGTATTTTTAACAGATCAAAATGGAGATAAATAAGGCTGGCTGGATACTTGTACAATGTTCCTTTAGATTTACCAAAACCATATAATATGAGTTCAAACCTAAACACTTTCAATTTGCATGCAATCAGGCGGGCCCTTGCACTACATAATTGAAGGCAATTCTAAAGGAAATTGATTAAAAACATTTTATAATGTATGGCCAGCTTAAGAGAATTTATTGTTGGTTTACATACAGTTTAATGCTGTAGAGCCAGGTCTTCTAACATGTTCTGTGTATTGGTTCATCTCTTATACTAAATGCTAATTTACAGGCATGAAAGTCTCTGAAAAAAAGCTGTGAATATACTCCAGAGATACTTTCAGGAAACATCCTACACATTTTCCACAGAAAGTGGCACATATAATTTATTTAAAATAGAGCCGGTCCACACACCCTACTATAAATAATGGGATGTGAAGTCTTTTTTTAGAATATGTTAAAAATCACTTGCATCTATATTTGGGATTATTCCACACATCTTGTGCCATGTAATGAAACATTTTTCCACACAGTGCTAATGTGTTACCTATAACAAAAGTGGTGTCAGATATTTGACATTGCATTAAAGATGTTCATCATCATGTCCTAAATTTATATGTATTCTGTATGTAGAAATATGTTTTACATGTGAAATATCAATCAATTACCTAGTTAGCTATTGTATGTATAATAAATCATTGTAAATCTGCTGACCCAGGACAATGAGGTATACACACAGTACCAAAGTAAATTAACTGAATTGAGAAACAGAATTATAAGCACACTGTCATTCATTTTAAAGTGTACTAGCAAAAGTGTGCCTGATCCAAAACAGCCAAGGTTGGGGATCGTGGCAGCTGCAGTAGGGGGAGCAGGTTCTGGCTGGTGCGGTGGTAACAGTTTGTGCGTTTACCACTGGAGCAGTCCTGGTGGGGATGGAGCCAGACCCAGTGGTGAGGGGGGTGTTAGTAGTGGGTGAGATGAGTGAGTTGGTGGGGCAGCTGAGAGCATGGGAGCTTACCAGGGTTGTGAGAGCATGGATGTTGGTGTTAGGGAGTACATTTACAAAACTCCTGCCAGCACTTCCTGTGTCGCTGGTCTTTCTCCGCCTTCACTTCTTCAGCAGTGGGGGGAGAGGGGGACTTTTGCTGGCAGAGTAGATAGACTTAAGAAAAAAAAATGCTGCCAGGTGTTCAAAAACCCAGTTTTGTCCCTACGTTCTCATCACTTGTCCACTGAGCTCTTACCACTCTACCAACACCCCTCTTCGCTACAGTAGCAGAAAATTACTTTAAAAGCCACTTCCCGCCCAAGGACGTCATATGATGCCCTTGACTTTCAGGGGGAATATCTGAATAATGCCTGCAGTTACAGGCATCATTCAGATATCCTCTTTTTCAGCTGGCGGTTCTGTGCACCGTAAGAACGATGATAGCAGCTGTTCAGCCGCTAGATTGTTCTTACAGGCGATGGGAGGGGATACCCCCCTCCCGCCACCCTCCGGTGCTTTTCCAGGCTCTCCTGTGCCATCGGGGACCCGGAGAAAGAATCGGCCACCGCCAGATGATGATCATAGAGATTTCCAGTCACCAGATGGTCCCCAGTCAACTCTATGACCGTCGGAGGCCCGGGCGCAACGTTATGACGTCCGGGCCACGCTTGTAAACAAAGCCACGATCGCAGCTGGAAAGCATGGGCTCATGATTTTTTTTTTTTTTTTTATTTCATGCTTTCCAGCCTGGAAGAGAGATGTGGGGGTCTTGACCCGCATCTCTCCATAAAGAGCACCTGTTACACACCAGTCCTATTAGAAGGGATGTTTACATTCCTTGTAATAAGTATAAAAGTGTAAAAATAAAAAAAATCACATAAAATAAGCAATAAAAAAAAAACTAAAGTGCCCCTGTCCCCAGTAGCTCGCGCACAGAAACAAACTCACACGTAAGTCCCGCCCACATATGTAAACGCTGTTCAAACCACACATGTGAGGTATCGCCACGTGCGTTAGAGCAAGAGCAATAATTCTAGGACTAGACCTCCTCTGTAACTCTAAACTGGTAACCTGTAAAAAAAATTATAGCGTTGCCTATGGAGATTTTTAAGTACAGAAGTTTGGCGCCATTCCATGAATGTGCGCAATTTAAAAACGTGACATGTTGGGTATCTATTTACTCGGCGTAACTTCATTTTCCACATTATATAAAAAAATTGGGCCAACTTTACTGTTCTGTTATTTTTAATTCATGAAACAGTTTTTTTTCCAAAAATAAATACATTTGAAAAATTGTGCAAATACTGTGCGACATAAAAAGTTGCAATGACCGCCATTTTATTCCCTATTCCCCACTCGCTCTTGTCCGCAGTAAGCCTACAGTCAGAAGGCGACAAGCAGACATCTTTTTACACCCACTGAAGTCTTGCATTTCACACTTAGTTTTACCAGTAAACTGAGCTTATATAGTCAAATACATTATTTGGAAGTCCATGTGACTGTTTTGATGTTGAATTTTAACCACTTCAGCCCCGGAAGAATTTACCCCCTTTCTGACCAGTGCGTTTTTTGCGATTCAGCACTGCGTCGCTTTAACTGACAATTGCGCGGTCGTGCGACGTGGCTCCCAAACAAAATTGACGTCCTTTTTTTCCCACAAATAGAGCTTTCTTTTGGTGGTATTTGATCACCCCTGTGGTTTTTATTTTTTGCGCTATAAACAAAAAAATAGCGACAAAAAAAAAACGCATTCTTTTTTACTTTTTGCTATAATAAATATCCCCAAAAAATAATTAAAAAAACAATTTTTTTTCCTCAGTTTAGGCGGATACGTATTCTTCTACATATTTTTGGTAAAAGAAAATCGCAATAAGAGTTTATTGATTGGTTTGCGCAAAAGTTATAGCATTTACAAAATAGGGGATAGTTTTATGGCATTTTTATTAATAATTTTTTTTTATTATTGTGACTGCGACATTATGGCGGACTCATCGGACATTTTTGACACATTTTTGGGACCATTGTTATTTATACAGCAATCAGTGCTATAAAAATGCATTGATTCCTGTGTAAATGACACTGGCAGTGAAGGGGTTAACCACTAGGGGGCGGGGAGGGGTTAAGTCAGTACATTCTAACTAGCTAGGGGGGATGGGCTAGCTGTGACACGTCACTGATCTCTGCTCCCGATGACAGAGAGCAGAGATCAGTGACACTGTAACTAGGCAGAACGGGGAGATGCTGTTTACATCAGCATCTCCCCGTTCGTCCTCTCTGTGAGGCGATCACGGGTATCCCTGCGGCAATCGAGTCCACTGGACCCGCGACCCGACTCACGGAGCTTCCGGCCGGTGCGCACGCAATGGCATGGCGGGAAATTCAGTGGGACTTACTTGTACGCTCATTTGCCCAGCCGTGCCATTCTGCCGACGTACATCGGCATGCGCCGGTCGGGAAGTGGTTAAAGTATTGGCAAGCCTGCTGATCTCACAGGTTTGCTAATCTGACAGAACACCGCTGCTTTTAAAATTCAACATCAAAATAGTTTGACGGATTTTTAAATACTGTATTTCACTATATAAGCTCAGTTTACTGGTAAAAATAAGTGTGAAATGGAAGACTCCGGTGTGTGTAAAAAGATGAGACAGAAAAATCGGGAGCAGGGACCCCAAATCCGAGCTCTCCAGGGGGGGAAAGGTGCAAGCGGACTATTTCGGTGCAAGTAACAGGTGGTAAGCAACAGGAATAATGAACAAGTATATAAAACACAATTTTATTTATACAAAGAGTCAAAAGGGATATATAATACAAACTATGTATAAAACTGCACAGATGACATGGAATTTCAATTTCGATTAGTTTCGCGGGGAACCCGCTTCATCAGGAAATGTATCTGTGAGGAATACAATACAATGGGATATAAATATTTTTTCATAGTAAAGGGGAATGAAAGGGATGATACCAAGACATGAAAAGGGGGTTAAATTTGAAAAGGTAAAAGTGATTAATAAACAGGTAAGGGGGGCTGCTTACCCATGTTGAAGTGCAAACAGAACTCAGGCTAGACCCGGCCCTGTTTTGAAATTGAAATTCCATGTCATCTGTGCATTGTTTTATACATAGTTAGTATTATATATCCCTTTTGACTTTTTGTATAAATAAAATTGTGTTTTATATACTTGTTCATTATTCCTGTTGCTTACCACCTGTTACTTGTACCGAAATAGTCCGCTTGCACCTTTCCCCCCCTGGAAAGCTCGGATTTGGGGTCCCTGCTCCCGATTTTTCTGTCTCAATTAAATTCGGATGATAGTACTTTTGTATATTTTATTTCTTTTGCCATGTGAGGCCAAGCTAATACCGGGTGTAAAAAGATGTCTGCTTGGCGACTTCAGACTGTGGGCTTACTGTGGACGCGTGCGGGTGTACCAAGATGACCACAACGGAACATCACTAAGGTTGCATTTTCTGACGGGTAGCGGCTGTTTGATAGAACACTGGCACCCAAAGCCGATTGACTAATCAGCTAAGGGTGCTGACATCGCGGGATTCCTGGACAGGTAAGTGCGCTTATATTAAAAGTCAGCAGCTACAGTTTTTGTAGTTGCTGACATTTAATTTTTTTTTCCAGCCTGGAGCTCCTCTTTAGTACAGCGACTCCTCCTGAGCTTAGTGTGTACCAGGCTTTAGTCTCTCAACCCACCAGACTCCACCTAAAATTGTGTCACTTTTCACAGACTGACCTTTTAAAAAAGCAAAGAAGTGTAATTCTGCACATTGCATTTCCTTTAACTTGGAACTACTATAAACTAATATTGTAAAAGGTATGCGTTGGTCCCCACCATGTGTCTCCTTTCAGCTGCAATAATGTTACACAGCTAACAAATGGTTTTTACAGAATGTGTTGACATATTACATAGAATTAAACACATTTGGCTAGAGACAAGTTATATAATCCCTGCAGTCAGGCAACATCTATTTTACTACAAAAGTTTCCCTGAAAACAATCATTAACTATGAAGTTTATCAGATTGCCAGTGACCAACATACCGCAGCAGCCCAACATCTGCTTAACATGTATCTGGAAGCACTTTGCTTGAAGGTTATGTGAGAAATTGTTTCCCACTTTCATGTACTCAATATACTTCTCCTCACTCTAAGGGCCAGTTCACACCACATGCAGTCCAGTGCGTTTTTTTTCTGCATCAAAAACGCATGGAAAGTAGGTTATATGGTTGGCAATGGCATAGTTCACACCAGTGCGGTGGGTTCCAGGATGTTCCAGAAAAAAAAAGTAGACCATGCCGCATTTTTCCTGCACTGGACTGTACTGGAATATGGTAAAACACATAAAAAAACACGCTGGAATGCACTGGTACATAGTCCAGTAGGAAAAAAAAAACAACAAAAGCATCTGGAATGCATCCGGAAATGCATATAAATTAATGAAAAAATGCCAGGAGCATGAGAGCCTGGACACATGATATATGAAAGGTTTTATAAGTTAGTAAAATACAGGAGTAGAGTGGTGTCCAGCACAGAGCTGATATCCGCACTCTGGTATAAATGGGCCCCAAAATATATATACTGTGCCACCTTTAATTTTATGGACAAAAGTCTTTATTATACCAAATGAACAGTATACAGTGTTTCACAAAAGTGAGTACATCCCTCACATTTTTGTTAATATTTTATTATATCTTTTCATGTGACAACACTGAAGAAATTACACATTGCTACAATGTAAAGTAGTGAGTGTACAGCTTGTATAACCGTGTAAATTTGCTATCCCCTCAAAATAACTCAACACACAGAAATTAATGTCTAAACCTCTGGCAACAAAACTGAGTACACCCCTAAGTGAAAATGTCCAAATTGGGCCCAATCAGCCATTTTCTCTCCCTGGTGTCATGTGACTCGTTAGTGTTACGAGGTCTCAGGTGTGTTAAATTTGGTGTTATCACTCTCACTCTCTCATACTGGTCACTGGAAGTTCAACATGGCACCTCATGGCAAAGAACTCTCTGAGGATCTGAAAAGAAGAATTGTTGCTATACATAAAGATGGCTTAGGTTATAGGAGGATTCCCAAGACCCTGAAACTGAGCTGCAGCATGGTGTCCAAGACCATACAGCGGTTTAACAGGACAGGTTCCATTCAGGCCTCGCCATGGTCGACCAAAGAAGTTTAGTTCACATGCTCGGCGTCACATCCAGAGGTTGTCGTTAGGAAATAGACGTAGGAGTGCTGCCAGCATTGCTGCAGAGGTTGAAGGGGTGGGGGGTCAGCCAGTCAATGCTCAGACCATACGCCACACACTGCGTCAAATTGGTCTGCATGGCTGTTGGCCCAGAAGGAAGCCTCTTCTAAAGATGATGCACAAAAAAGCCCACAAACAGTTTGCTGAAGAGAAGCAGACTAGGGACATGGATTACTGGAACCATGTCCTGTGGTTTGGTGAGACCAAGATAAACTTATTTATTTAGTTCAGTTGGTGCCAAGCATGTGTGGCGGCAACCAGGTGAGGAGTACAAAGACAAGTGTGTCTTGCCTACAGTCAAGCATCGTGGTGGGAGTGTCATGGTCTGGGGCTGCATGAGTGCTGCTGGCTAATGACCACCCACCTAATATTAAGTAGGTCCCCCTTTTGACCCGGCAAGGCATGTATGTAACTAGACCTCTGAAAGTATGCTATGGTATCTGACACTAAGCCATCAGTAGCAGATCTTTCTGTAAGTTAAGAGGTGGTGCCTCCAAGGATTGAACTTGTTTATCCAGCACAGCCCCCAGATGAGGAGGTCTACAACTTGCACTTGTGTTCCTCAAACCATTCTTGAACCATTTTTGCAATGTGACTTAGCGCATTATCCTGCTGAAAGAGGCCACTGTTATCCGAGAATACCATTTCCATTAAGGGGTGTACTTGGCGTGTTGGCAATGTTTATACCTCACTTAAATGATTAACGATACAAAAAAAAAGTGACTAAACCTTTGTCTATATAAGTATAAAAACATACGATAACAGGGCGAAAAGATAAACAATTACATTCATTTATACAGAAAAGAAACGTTAGAATAATTAGAACTTATCAAATATCTCAGGTGATGTTACAGGTACAGTGTTGCTTAGGCTGCAAAGATAATTTAGGCCAAACTCAGACATGGTTACAATGGGCATACACAGGCTATCAATATATTAAGACAAGTCCTAGGACAGAATAGATTAGGGAAAAAGTAGAGAGATAAGGGAATACTTAACACAGACATCCTGTCGTCTTGATGGTCTGGAGTTGAACAGAGAGAACATTTAGCTGTCTCCCTATTTTATATACATTCTCCACCAATCAACAGATGCAACATATTCATTGGTCCAGAGTTGCATCAAATTCTGATTGGCTACCTCTGAAGCCTACTGTTCATTGGTTCACAGTTGCCTCAAATCCTTATTGGCTACCTCTGAAGCTTCCCAAATGTTCAAGCTGAGGTTTAAAAGTTCCGTTGCCCTTAAGTCTAGGAATTAATGAACAATTCCCTTTGATCCCCAACTCAAGCAGTTCGGACATTTGCACGTCAACGGCCCCCTGGTGAGGTAGAGCCTTGACGTCTGCAAAGACTCTTTGATTCCATTAACACCTAGGGATATTCCCTGGTTCCCACGAGACAGGAGAAACAGCATTTCTAAAAGGTGAGCTGGACCCTTATTATATTACGATATTAAAAACATCTACCTACATACACACATATATATATATTTAATATATATATATACACCTACACACACACACACATATATATATATATATATATATATATATATATATATATATATATATATATATATATATACATACATACACACACGCATCCCTGCATATACATACATCCAATGGGGCATGGCAATTTAATTAGAGTCCTTGCAATGGTTCCCTTGGAGCTCCTTGATATGAATATGGATTTCAAAATCTCCATCACATTGGTCAGCAACACTATTTAGGTAGGTGGAATATGTCAAAGTATCATCTACATTAATGGCAGGACCCAAGAATGACCAGCAGAACATTGGCCAGAGTATCACAAGCCTTTACCAGCTTGCCTTTTTCCCCTACTGCACCCTGGTGCCGTCTCTTGCCCAGGTAAAGAACACACACGCACCCGGCCATTCACATGATGTAAAAGAAAATATGATTTATCACACTAGAAGAAAAGAGCCAAAAAAAGTAGGATGTTCAAGGATGACTAGCCATTATTTTATCCAAACTGGTCATCCTTGAACACCCTACTTTTTTGTCTATTTTCTACTGATTGATTTTGGATTGATGACCTGCTGCTATATATGAGCTGTTTACCCGCAGTTTATGCTTCTGTCCATATATATTATTAGTTGCTGGGATTCATTAAACCAGGCTACTTTCTTTTATTACTCTGTGGTCCAGTTTTGATGCTAAGTTACATGCACATTGTATACACTTTTGGCTATTGACATACGTCAGCATGGGCACAATGACTGGTCTGTGGCTACAGAGCCCCATACGCAACAAACTGTGATGCCCATTTTTTCTGCTTTCAATACAGCAACTTCAAAGGCATGTTTATTTGCTGTTTAATATGTCCCACCAACTTTCAAATGCTATTATAACCAAATAATTGTTATTCACTTAACAATAGCAAGAGTTTTCATGTAACATACATTATACTCCCGGCAATCCAATTCAAGAATGCAGTGTTTTCAAGACATTAAACAATTCAAGCAGAACTGTTAAATACATAGGTTATTTAAATATGCACACAAATGGATGGAGGCTAAATAACTGTGTAATAGTGCATTAGCATTACATATTTACAACTGTCACGATTAAACCTTTCATGACTAAGCCTAGTTTTGAAATTTGGTGTTTACAAGTTAAAATCCGTATTTTTTGCTAGAAAATTACTTAGAACCCCCAAACATTATATATTTTTTTTAGCAGAGAATCTATAGAATAAAATGGAGATTGTTGCAATATTTTATATCACACGGTATTTGTGCAGCAGTGTTTTAAACGCAAATTTTTGGGAAAAAGGACACTTTCATGAATTTTAAAAAATCCAAACAGTAAAGTTACCCCAATTTTTTTGTATAATGTAAAAGATAATGTTACGCCCAGTAAATAGATACCAAACATGTCACGCTTTATAATTGCACGCACTCGTGGAATGGCGACAAAGTGCAGTACCTAATTTCCATAGGCGACGCTTTAAATTTTTTTTTACGGTTACCAAGTTAGCGTTATAGAGGAGGTCTAGTGCTAGAATTATTGCTTTTGCTCTGACAATCGTGGCGATACCTCACATGTGAGATTTGAACACCATTTACATATGCAGGCACGACTTCTGTATGCGTTTTCTTTGCTGCGTGAGCTCGCGGGGACGGGGGCGCTTTAAAAAAATTTTTTTTAAATTATTATTTATTTTATTTAATTATATATTTATAAATTGTGTTAAAAAAAATTAATTTTTGATGACTTTTATTGCTGTCACAAGGAATGTAAACATCCCTTGTTACAGTAATAGGTGGTGACAGGTACTCCTTATGGAGGGATCCCCCGATCTCTCCTTTGCACTTCAAAGTATTCAGATCGCCGAAAACGGCGATTCTGAATACTGTGTATTTTTTGAAAATCAGAGCCATTGGCAGCCTAGTAAACGGGAAGTGACGTCATGACGTCGCTTCCGCGTTTACAATTACAAGGCTGGAACGAAGCCGCCCACAGCTTCGTTCCAGCCCGCCCCCAGCCGCCGGAGGCAGCCGATTGAACGGGAGGCCTGGTAAGAGCGGTGGGAGGCAGCGGGAGGGGGGCATCATCCCAGTATAACCCCAGCATCATCCCAGTATAACCCAGTATAACCCCGGAAAGCCGAGTATGCACATCTGCATACGCTCGGCGAGAAGGGGTTAAGTCCACCTGGAAATTCATTGCTCTAACAGCAGCTTGTAGTCACAGTTTTAGGGCTTTTATAGATGGGCTTCAGACTCAGAGGTGAGTCAAATGCAGTATGTTTTCAGGCTATTCCAAGACAGTGGGGTTGATTTACTAAAACTGGAGTGCAAAATCTGGTGCAGCTGTACATGGTAGCCAATCGGCTTCTAACTTCAGCTTGTTCAATTAAGCTTCAACAAAAAAAAATCCTGGAAGCTGATTCTGCACCAGATTTTGCACTTTCCAGTTTTAGTAAATCAACCCCACTGTGACCCATGTTTGAGTTACTTTGTTTTGCCTTTCAATTGCTGAAGAAGTTGCTTCCGCAAGATGATTTGAGTCTCTTTGCATTTATGCTGGCTTGTATGGAGGGAAAAAAGCAGCTTAGATGTTACCAAGACATGTACATGAAGTGACTTTTTCTAAAATAAATGTCTAAAATAAAGGGCTTCCTGCAAAGGAGACTAAGGCTAGGTGTACACTAGGAGAATTTCAATCAATATTTTTCCATTGTATAAATGTTCTATGGTACTTGCACACAGTACTGATTAAACATCAGTAAGTCCTGGCTGAAATTTCAGGCATTTTATTTTGTGAATACGTGTGTAAAATATATGTTGCCTCCCAAAATGCAATATTTAATTGAGGTGTGCATTGTACATGCATATGCATGTATTTGCACACAAATACTGACTGACAAATCAGATTTCTGTATTTTTTTTTACTGACCTACTGTATATGCACCGTGCAGGCACATTGAAAAAATTGTCTGCATTTACAGCAGTAAAATAATGCCTGTATTCCTAAATATGATGAGACCAAAGAATGTTCATTTTGCTAATCATTAGTGGTGTTAAAGTGGCATTCATTTTCAACCGCAGTGAAGAGAAAACTCAAAGGAGCAGGGTGGTAATTTTTTCCAAATGTATGAATTTCTAGCAGTGTGTGTGGTTTTCATTTGGTAAAGTCCATTCCTTCCAAGATCGAATGTTAAACGCAAACAAAATGTTGAACTACTTTGGAACAACATTCTAATGTTCTGAGAATTTTCGAACAAATTTTATCTAAGAATTTTTGTTTGAAATTCTACTGGTGTACACCCAGATTTAATACTCATCGACTGCCCATGCTGCTGATCACTGCTATGATAAAATAGATGAAATATAGTGGGCCCTTGGATTGTGAGTAACGCGGTTAACAAGCGTTTCGCAATACGAGCAATTATTTTTTTAAATCCTGACTCGGTTTTGCGAGTGTTGTCTCACAAAACAAGCAGGATTCAAGCCTCTACGGTGTGCAGTTCCGCATTTGGCCAGAGGTGTGGGGGCGTTGGTGAAACTCCGAACTGTTCGGAAATACTCGGAAACACTCGGAAATAATTAGTTTCCGAGCCTTTCTGAGGGTTTCTGAGTGCAGCCGAGCAGTCTCTGAGTATTTCCAAGTCTCTTCGGCGCCCCCCACCTCATGCGGTACATGGCCACATGCGGTATTGCATGCAATTATCTTTGTTTCCATTGACTTCTATGAGGAAACTCGCTTTGATATGCGATTGCTTTGGATTACAAGAATTCTCCTGGAACGGATTATGCTTGTAATCCAAGGTTCCACTGTATATGCAATATCCAACAATTCCAGAAGTGTTGTTTTCCTAGTACCCCTATGCACTAACTGGTTCCTCCTGTTAGATGTGTCGTCACTACTGGAATCACTTAGCTGAGATGTTTTTTCATGTTGAGTGCATGCATTCTAAGTAATGTTTAAGTGCAAAACAGACATATACAATATGGATTACCTACACCCTTGACTATGTCTTCATTTGTTTTTCTCTTCAGCTTTTCTCCATGGCGTCACTCTCTCGTTGGCTGGATGAGTAAGGCATCAGTCCCTCGCTGGCTAGGTAGATTCTGCAGAATTACCAACAACAAGGGAATGATTCTTCACTCATCCAATCTGGGAATGACATCATGGGAACAGGTGTTTTCTCTGCCCTTTCTAATAAGTGTGTCATGATCCTTACTGTTCTAAGCATTAACAGTTTTATAGTCTATACAGATAGCTTATTCAGGCTATACATAGAAATGTGAACTGGCTTAATGATTCCAGTATTAATTCCAAAAGATAGAGGAAATGGAAATTAAATATGGTAGCTAAAATTACACAAAAAAAATATAGATATAGATAGATATCTATAAATAGATATCTATCTATATATAGATTATATATCAATATATAGCATCACCCTCTTCATTTCGGTTAGCGTATATGGTTGAACACGGTAGTCTAGACTAGTCTCATAAAAAAAGAGCTTCAAATTTTAACTCCTTTTCTCAAGACAGTTTTGTATTTCTTTTGAAATGCTAAGTGACAGGCTACTTTGAGATCTTTCAGGCTAGATGAAGAATTATTGGTAGCAGACCTGCTTTAGCAAGGAGATATTGCTTGTTTGTTTTTGTTTTCAGGTTATTTCCTCTGCTGAGCTGGTGGGTTTATTGTTTATTTTTGAAGGACTTGCTCACCCAGTGTTAAAAATTGCAACATTAGTCTAAATCTGTCTTAGCATGAAAATGAATGACCCTGACTAGACAACGACAAGAAGAACAAAATGACAGCAAAATAGATAATATTGAATGTCAGGGACATAGCCCGTTCATCTTGTCTATTTTCTAGTGATTGTGATAGACACAAGCCTTTCTTATCTTTACAAGACCCTTGTTCCTTCATTCATGTTTGCACAGTTCTTATTGCATTATTTATAGCCTTTGTGTCCTGGAAGCACAAGGACATATCTTGCAAAAACTGGCTATGAAAGAAGGGTAGCTGTCAGCTAACAGTTGTATTTGCTTGTTATTATGATTGTGTTTATTAGCAGATATTTTTGTTCACTAGGAAGAGTAAAGGGAAGAAATTACCTGACATTCTCGTAGTACACATGGACCATAACAAAACTTTTTGAAAGGGCCTTTGCTTCATCCAGTAAATCAGTGTTTCAACGTGTTATCTAGGACCATCATAGGTCAGGTATGACCATCTCTTGGGCAGGGATCACACTGGTGTCTTGTGGTGTGGGTGCAGTGCGATTTATATCTGTGTTTTTATATGCAGTTTTAGGTGTTATCCTATTGACTTCTATTAGACCGTGTGTTTTCTGAAAGTACATCAAAGATGCAGCATGCAAGACTTTGATGCACTTTCCTGAAAACACACGGTCTAATAAAAGGCTATAGGATTGCACCTAAAACTGTGTGTAAAATGCGCATAAATCTCACTTTACCCAGACTGCAGCACATTGGTGTGAATCTGGCCTTAGGCAATTATAATTTGTAGTAAGTAAGGAATATTATTTGCAAGTAGGCAGTACAACATTTAGCATAGTAAGTGATTTGAAATGCTGACTGTAAGAAACTCAAAGCACCACTCCATTAAGAATGTTTTCTCTTAAAATTTGGAAATAATACCATGTCCATGACAGCAGGACAGGAGACAGGAGATAAGTGGAGCAGTTGCCACTTTAGTGGGAAGACACAAATACTATTAACAACCTGACGGAATGATAACCCTTTTTTATTTTATTGAAAAAAATACACAATGGAAGCAGTAAAACAAAAACTAAAACCAGGTAATTTTAATCATGAGTAGGCGTTAGTTTTCCATATTTCAGTGATACTATGCTGGATATTGGTAGTCTAACCCCTTAGAGCCGGTGCATGCCGGCCTTTATAAGGGTTTAGAATGTGGGAGCGGGGCTTATGATCATGAGACCGCCGTGAATCGCAAACAGCGAATTGGAGCTTTCCGTTAGCTGGCATTAACTGTGTCGGGAGCACGCAGGGCGTGCGCTCTTGGTACAGCTCTATCGGTGCTGTTACACGCAAATATGTGGCTGCTCGGTGCCAAGGCCTGACTGCCGAGAGGCCGCATATTTGCGTGCCCTCAGCGCAAAGAGATTAAGGATATCTAAACCCTAACAATGAACTTCTGTTATTATTATTATTAACTTCTGGTTAGACTACCAATATCCAGCCTTTTATTCTGCTAAGTATACCATCCAATGCATTTACATGTATCTGCTTAATACATGCAAAAATTTATCAGTTGATTTTGTTTGATAACTTCCTATGCTCTCTGTCTGTGCTGCACATGTTATGGCTAGGTGTTTTATAGGCCTTGCCATATTATGGCAAGGTGTTTTGTAGACCTGTCCCAGGGTGACAAAACTGCTCCCCCCCATCAGTACAGTGAATGAGTAAGGATTGTCACCCTAGGACAGGAATTGTGTTACTAGCATGATTACAAGGTAAAAAAAAGCCGAACAACCAAAAAAGCAAACAAATTCACCCTCCACAACTAAGCACTACAATGCACAATACATTACTTTTGTGTTCTTGGGTTTAAGCACACTTTAAAGCCCTGGTACCCAATATGTAGTCCACTTGCGGCCCACAGACTCTATGTGCATCCCACTACATTCTGGGCAGGGTCTGCTGCTTGTTGGGCACCAGTGCAGAGTGGCAGCAGGATGCCAGATGCTGGAATGCTCTATGCATTCCTGAACCCATTGCTTTAACCAAACAGAGTTGACCGTAGGATGCTGGGTGCTGGTACGTTCTCCAATTTCCTGCACCCAACACTAAAATTAAGTTGATGCTGTCAGATTGAGTGAGATCACGATGCCTCTGACCATCAATGTGGGAGTTATTACTTTGATCACAGACACCAATGGGTGTTGTTATTGTGTCCACCCACCAATACTGAGGGTTTTTATCGCAACAATTGACACTAGTTCTGGGGGTTAATATTGCATTCACTGACCCCAGTGCAGGGGGGGGGTAGTAATGCATCCACTGACATCAGTGCTGGGGATTATTATTGCATCCACATCAATGCTGGGAGATATCACTTTCACCTTTGTTACCAATATTGGGAGTTACCATTACTGCCACGGTCTCTAACAATGGGGCTTATTTTCCCCCCACTTCAGCGTGCAAAAACAAACACAGTAGGGCTGAAATTGATGGGTGTTGAGGTGCATTACTGACCCTTTTATTTGAAAAGACTGCCTAATGCATTGAGTGTGCCTCCAGTCAAAAAACATGCTGCTATTGTGCAGCCCTTTGAAAGTGCCTGAGGCTGCATTTTATACTCTTTATTTTTCATGTAACTTTATAGGTATAGTTAGTATAGTTACTGACACACATTTTCGTGCCATAGGTTGTTTACTCTAATTATTATTGTTAGCTTGGGTAGAAAAATAACAAATATGATTTTAATCAGGAAAAGTAGTCTGCAGAGGACTGTGAAATGAACCATTGCACATCATGTCAGGCTTACTATATGTTCTGCTTTCTATCATATTCTGCATTTAGCTTTAAATTGGTGCATAGTAGGGCTGTACAATGTAATATGAAGATGGGTAGAAAATTACGATAAATATACTTGCATTCTAAATTCTAGGTTACTTTGTAAGATATGCTTTGTTTTGTCCAGAAAGTGTCTATTTTTTGGTTTTAATATCCATGAGCTGCCTTCAAATTCCACCTTTAACTGCAACTGCTTCATTGTTTTAAACATGCTTAAATTGTAATCTATGCTGCCTTCAAATTCTTTACCTCTGTCCATATCACTGTGATGTTTGTTTTTGTTTTCTTATTGTCCATACCTAAATTATGAGCTGGTTTTATCTTTATAGCCATGATCCCCTGCTCTCTTGCTGTATCTTGTAGTCTGTGAGAAGTTCGTTCTGTCAGCCATGTGTTCCTCTTAGGCAATCATGGCTGGTTAATTGGAAATAATCACCCCACCGAACTTTTGGCCTTCTCTAGGGGATGCACAGCCAGGGGTTTGCACAGGCAGGGATTGCATTGGCAACTATCATCTTGGATAAAGTATTCATATTGGATTAAGTATTACACTTCGGCTCAGCACTTCAGCGAAAGCGAAAAAACATAACAGACTTCTGCAGAACACTAAACAGACTACAGGTGACTTGATTCTCCATCAAACTTTTTCATCTCTTATCAAGGCTTCCTCTCAATCTAACCACACTGTATCATGCACTCCCTACTTTCCCTTCTCACAGTTGCATCCCCTCTCCTTAAATTCTCTCTCCTTCACTCATCTTCTCCACCCCACAGCTTATATATATCACCCTCCTTTCTTCACCTTATTACTGCACATACCAGCTCCTGCTAATTCTGAACCCATATACCAATAAAACTTGCAGGACACTGGGACATGTTCCCCCACATAAATCACACTCCCATATCACCTTTCTCACCCTTCCGCTTCTCCTTACTTCTGGAGATATTTACCGAAATCCTTGACTGCCATCATTTATTTTCGACCAACATACCCAGCACCCCCCATCCTCTGATAGCAGCCGCAATCCACACAATCTCATTTCTATTCCTCTTCAGCCTAGAACCAGCCTCCCCTTCTCCTGTGCCCTTTGAAATGCTCGCTTTGTTTGTAACAAACTCACCACTGTCCATGACCTATTTATCACAAACTCCCTGAACCTACTTGCAATTACTGAGACCTGGAATCAAGAATCTGACCTTCCTTCTCCTGCTGCTTTCTCCTATGGTGGCCTCCTGTGGACTCACTCTCCCAGGCCTAGTGGACGGAATGGAGGTGGTGTTGGAATCCTATCCCCTCAAAGCAGTTTTCAGGTTCTTCATCCACCCCCCTCTCTGTCCCTCTCCTCATTTGAGGCTCACTGTATTTGTCTATTTTCTCCAGGTTCATTCAGAATTGCTGTGATCTATCGGCCCCCTGGACTGGTATCAAGCTTCCTTGACAACCTCTCTGCCTGGTTACCCTACTTTCTCTCTTCTGAAATTCCAACAATCATTCTTGGTGACTTCAACATCCCTGTTAATCTTAACACTCCCGCTACTTCTAAGCTGCTGAACCTAACCCCCTCTCTTGACCTAAAACAATGGACAAGCGCTTCTACTCTGTTGGCAACTGCCTTGACCTCATATTCTTCTACCTATGCACTCCGCACAACCTCTCCAGTATTCCTTTTCCTCTCTCTGATCACCACCTTATTAGTTTCACTCTCTCCTTGTCTGCCTCCTCCTTGCCTTCCAACTACCAAACTATTACTAGTAGAAACCTTCACCGTCTTAACCCTTCTCTTCTTTTTTCTGCTACAGATTGTCTCTATGACAAAATCTCATCCCTGTCCTGCCCCAACTTTGCCATCTCTGTCTACAACAGATCACTGTCATCCACCCTGGATACCTTCACCCCCCTCACTATGCACAGAATCGGGCCCGACCGCTACAACCCTGGCAGACAGACAATACCAGAAGCCCCAAAAAACGTAGAGCGTCTGTGGCGTAAGACTAAGTCACAGCAAGATTTCAGCCAATATAAAGCTGTCCTCCAAAAATACCATTCCTTCCTCCACACTGCCAAACAGACCTACTTTATCACTCTCCTTAACACCCTCTCTTGCAGTCCCCGTCAACTCTTTTCTACCTTTACCACTCTATTTCATCCTCCATTACCTCCACCCACTAACTAACTCTCTGCCAAGGAGATTGCTAATCACTTCAAAAATAAGATTGAGACAATTCGTCTCGATCTCCACTCTACAGATATCTCCCTCACTTTACACTCCTTGTCCTCCTGCACAATCAATACTTCCCTCTTTTAACCCAGCTACTATAGAGGAAGTCACTAAACTTTTGTAAACGCCCACTTAACCTCCTGCCCCCTGGACCCTGTTTCTTCTCAAATACTTTGGTCACCATCTGACTCTATCCTACACTCTTTAAATCATATCTTCAACCTCTCACTCTCTACTGGCATCTTCCCCAACCCTCTAAAACATGCGTCACTCCCATACCAAAAAAGGCCTCACTAGACCCCACCAATCTTAACAACCTAATACCCATCTCTTTACTCCCTTTTACCTCCAAACTCCTTGAACGTTTAGTCTACAATCGACTGAGTGACCACCTCATTGAGAATAACCTTCTTGTTCCCCTTCAGTCTGGATTTCGCCCACAGCACTCCACAGAAACTGCCCTCCTAAAACTCAAACGACTTACTTAGGCTGGAATCACACCTATGCAGTTTTAGTACTTTTTGCATTTTCCAGATTTGCACTACAGTCCATTTAACATGGTTTCCTATGGAACACGTTCTATAGTGCAAATCTGCAAAATGCAAAAAGCACAAAAACTGCATAGGTAGGAATCCAGCCTAAAAGCCAAAACCAATGGTCATTATTCTGTACTCTTACTTTTGGACCTTTCCGCTGCCTTTGACCCATCCCTTTCTCCTCAAAAAACTAAATTTTCTTGGTCTCCATGGCTACACTCTCCGTTGGTTTGAATCTTACATATCTCATCGCACCTTCAGTGTCACTTACAACTCAACTTCCTCCTCTCCAACTCCTTTTACTGTTCGGGTCCCTAAAGGTTTTGTCCTTGGACCTTTACTATTCTCGATCTACACGTCCTCCCTGGGTCAGCCTCCCATGGCTTCCACTACCATTAATATGCTGTTGACACCCAAATCTATCTCTCTGCCCCTCAGCTCACCCCATCAATCTCCTCACGCATCACTGATTTACTAACGGACATATCAGCCTGGATGTCAAACCACTTCCTCAAACTGAATCGATCTAAAACTGAGCTCTTAATATTTCCTCCCCCACGTGCCCCTTCCCCTGACTTCTCTATCAAGATCAATGGCACATCTATCAGTCCGTCCCCCACATGCCAGGGTGCTAGGGGTAACCTTACACTCTGAACTGTTCTTTCAGGCCCACATACAATCCCTGTCCAAATCCTGCCGCCTTAGCCTCTGCAACATTTCCAGAATATGCCCCTTTTTAACTAATGACACCACCAAGCTTCGAATTCACTCCTTGGTTATCTCTCGCCTCGACTACTGCAACTCCCTCCTCATTGGATTACCTTTACATAGACTATCCCCACTTGAGGCCATAATGAATGTCGCTGCAGGACTCATCCACCTTACCAACTATTTAGTGTCCTCTACCCCTCTCTGCCAATCCCTCCACTGGCTTCCACTCACCCAACAAATAAAATTCAAAGTACTAACAATAATTTACAAAGCCGTCCATAACTCTGCCCCCAGCTACATCACTAACCTAGTCCCAAAATACCAACCAAGCTGCTATCTTTGGTCCTCCCAAGACCTCCTGCTCTCTAGCTCCCTTGTCACCTCCTCCTATGCTCGCCTCCAGGATTTCTCCAGAGCTTCTCCCATCCTTTGGAACTCCCTACCCCAATCTGTCCAACTGTCCCCTTAATCTATCCATCTTTAGGCGATCCCTGAAAACCCTTCTCTTTAAAGCAGCCTATCCTGCTTCGAACTAACACTGTTTTACTTCCTCCATCAGTTCATTCCCCACAGCTGTTACCTTTTGTATCAATTGACCCTTTTTAGATTGTAAGCTCTAAAGAGCAGGGCCCTCTGATTCCTCTTGTACCATATTGTAATGTAACTGTAATGTCTGAATTTATTTTGTTAAGCACTGCACAAACGGTTGGCGCTATATAAATTCTGTATAATAATATAATAATGAGCATGAAAATATGTTACCTCTTGTGTAATGTATTGCTTGATGTCATCTTTTTTCCTTAACAAATGTTTTCCTCTAGATGGGTGTTTTACACAGTATGGAAGAAGAGCTGTTCCTGAACATTCACATGATCAAATTCTTCCATGCTGCATATAGCATGTTAGGCTTGGCACCTGCTGCATGTGGGCATTGTGAAAACTTTAAATTATACCCTGTAGATATTCCTAAGAAAACCTAATAGCAGTGTATGTGCAGGTTTACAATATTATTTAAGTTTGTAATGAGAAAAGAGTGAATTTAAGAATTATTTTTTTTATGGACTGCTATATGTTACTTTAATATTGTATTTTCTGGTGTTATTTTGTTTTTTTTGTTATCGAGAGTCAACATGGAGATTGTCGGCATGCTATAAGCTGCTCAATGCACTGAACCTAAAGAATGTGATTTAAAAAAAAATTGATTTGTGTGTGAATAGATACCACCAAAACTATATACTATATACTATATAAAGATGCATAATGCTATTTAAATTCTCATTACCAGTCCTAAAGCTGAATGGCATGCATACATTGGTACTGCTTGGCATACTGTAAATGCAGTCACTAATACTACTACAGTGATAGCTGTGATCTTTCAGTTCCTGCTAGGGTTCTGTGCAAGTGGATTCCCCTCTGCACACTGAACACAAGGAATTGCACACTCAATGCTTCTTGTATTCAGACAACGCCTTGTATTTTTTTTTTCAATTAATTCCAGAAATTCTTTGATTGTACCTGGTGAATGAGGGGCTGTGATGTCATGATCTCCACCTCGTCCATTCAAGGAATGCCTTGTATTCATTTAAAAAAAATAGGGGAAGCTGCTTGCACAGAATCTCTTCAGGACCTGAAGATCATGGCTGCTACAATGATTTTCAGGTTCCCCCTGGCCCGTCAGGTATGAGATATGCATACTTACATTGTGAAAGCTGGACCAGTGTAAGCATGCAATATAGATCATTCTTGGAGTCCAGCTTTAAATTTCGTGTTAGTCCAGTTTTTTGTTTTTACATTTTTTAAAAATAATTTTGAACTTAATTTTAAAAAAGCACCATTATCCTTCGTGCTAATTTGCATTAGCTAGTGAACAGATATTAGTTAAGTGATTGCAAGTATATCTGAAGTGGTGTCTTCCTACTGGTTTTTATTCCTACAGCTCGATATAAACCATAGCATTTATCTAGCAAAACAATTGTTTTATCACTACAGCAGTTTATAACTCATTCCTTATTCTTAGGATCAAAGAGTATTCTCCACCTAAAAGGATTGTTTTCATAGATCAAGGGAAAAAAAATTCTAAAAGTTATGTTTTCTGCTTTTACCAAGATCTGCAGTCACATGGATATTCATCTGCTTAGTTCCCTGCTTGCTCTGTAGAGAATCAACTGGCACAATTTCTGCACTGCAGGCAAGTAGTAGAGGTAATGATTGCCTCAACATCACAGCAGCAACATTTAGGAGATCTTTTTCTTGTTTACCTGACTCTGTGTTTTTTAACAAGACCATTTTGTCAGATATAGTCCCAGCCAATTTTTAAAACTCACTATAAGCTACCCAAACCTTGCCACGTTCACCCAGCAGTTCAGATATTTTGGCAGCTTCAAAACTGTTATACTAGGCCCACACCTTTTTTTAAATAAGTATGTACTGTCCTATCAAAATTGGCAGATGGCTACATACAGAGATGTGGCTAGTAGATGTGTCTGTGTAGTAGACATGGCTAGGGTTATTACAGAAATAGACTTTTCTAACTTGTCCACTGTATATTTAAGAGAAACTACACTAGTCTACCCCTCCCCACCCTTCTGAAACCCACAACCCTATATTCTTACCTGGCATAAGTGATCTTCAGTGCTATCCACACCTGCACTCTGTGCTCTCATAGACTTGTATGGGGTTGTACAATGCTAGCAGCAGAGCCTCATACAATTTTACAGGTTTTGAAAAGACAAACGATATGTTCCATAAATCATATAGAAATGCTTTTCACAGCCTAGAAAAACAATTCCACCTCTCAGTTAACCTCAAAACTGTATGCAAATTTAATAAACAAGACATTGTTTCAATAGTATATTTCTTCCTTAATTGCATTGGTGCTCTGGAATGGTATGGATCCTTGGCCTTCTGTGCTTCCATTTCAAACTTGACAAAAGCCTTTTTGCTTGAAAAACATATGCTAGCCTTTTACTGGAGTTAGTTTCAAGGAACATGGGTTCTAACAATTTCCAGTTTCAGTAGCTCCCTGGGGTAGTATCAGTCCAAGCTTTTACTCCAAAGTAGTTTTGTTGGTCAGGATAGTATTATCCTTTTGTATAATGCTTTGTGGTTGTATTTTAAGGTAGATTAGTTAATAATATTTGATTTATTTTACTCCAAATAATGGGGTCTGTGGCATAAATATGCTTTCTGTCTTCTTAATTGCCCTTTAAAACTTTAATGTATACAAACGTATGGTCTAACTTTTTTTTTTTTTAATATGGGTGGACACGTTTTTTACACTGGTTAAGAGAACGAGGTTCTGAAATTATATGAATTTTTGTAGCCCTATTTTATTGGGGTACAATAATTTCTATACTGGATTATTTGCTCTTATACTTATAGAAGACCCTTTGTATTGGCAGTTTGTTTAAAATATTGAACAAAGCAGCTTTCAGACCCTTTGCTAGTTTGTATAGATTATAGACTATATATGTTGCCCAGACCATGCTAAGTAAAGGGACTCTACTGGTAAGCATCAAGCAAAGTTGACAGACATGCTGTCTTAAGACAATTTAATTCTACTGAATATCCTCAAACCCTGCTTGAATCGGGCCAACCACCAGTTTTTTTGGCGAAAACACTTTTTAGAACCCTTTGGCAGTCTAAATATTCACACTGCTGAAATGTGGACAGTTGGGGTTAAAAAACCTACCAGGAGTAATGCTTTCAGTTTTCTATGTAGAATATTTTGAAAAGCAATATGCTTAATACATTGTGTTGTAATATTAGGACAAATCCTCTGCTGTGTGCCTTTTGGCTTCTTGAAGGATTTATTTTCTGAAGTTAAGTTTAAGAGCACAACATTCTAATGTCAATAAGACATTTTTGCTTTATTTAGTTTGACTTGCACTAAACTGACCTGTTTATATTTAGTTGCTATTGGTATCAACACATTTCTACTGTGGGCTTCATACTTTTGACTGATAACTTGAGGCTTATTTACTTATGTTATAGGCTTATTCCTAATTTAGTTTTAAAGCCTAAAATGTAGAGGAAGTTTAAAATTGGTCATTTTTATCTTATTTATTACTAGTGTGGGTGTATGTCATTATGTGTGTATTTTTGTAGCGTTCGCAAATAACATACTAGAGTTGACTTGACAAAATGTTAAACCAAGCAAAAATGGTTAACTGGGCCCACTGACCATGCCACACAGACTTTGCCTGTCAATGAAAAATGGGTAATGGATCTTTTCAGACACTTTCCCCAAGTGTTGGTATGTTAGTTGTCCTGATATAATCCTCAAGATGGCCATAGCTTTGGATTTCATGGTTTGCATAGTATTAAAGGAGTTTTTTTTAAACACGAGTATGGTATAATCTCATTAATCTGGAAATTTTTCTTCTGCTGTTAGCATGCATATTTTGATAGACATGTGACAGGTAAAAATGCACATCAAAGACCACTGCTATATTATTGTTTTTAATGAACAGTTGCATAATATGTTCTAGCTTTCCAAATAAAGGATAACAATAATGAAACCAGTGTTTTGAATTGAAGAAACATACAGAAACCTGTGGGGGCTTTGAGACCTCTGCATATAGAAATATTCCAATTGAAGTCCTAAATATACAAAAAGCTTGGGAGAAGCATCTGGTGGTGCCACTGGCTTTGTGCCATCTGTTATATGGAATAAGTGGAGACACCTAACATGATCTTTGTAATTTGTGTGGGGATTTCAGTCAATATCACTTTATATGCAGTGATTTTGAAGCACCTATTGATTTACATATACTTTCTCCAATTGTCTACACTGGATTTAAAACAGAGGTGGTCCTTTGTGTGGATTTATAGTGAAGGCTTGGATTTATTTAATGAGTTGTATGTATTTATACATTTTGGAGCACCTTAAAAATGCATTGTTTTCTTGCTGGTCTCTACATAGAGAAAATGAAAACCATGTCATATTCACTACATAAGTCTGCAGCCATGCATTTCATCATGGACATTTTTAAACAAAAACAGGCACCCTGAAAAGTACAGTTAAATTGGCTCTGACAGTTTTTGTAAAGTAGGCTTTACATCCAAATAAATGCTACTTTGGGTGTGTAAAATGTAATATGTTTTTTAAGCAGCTATCACATCAATTTACTAGTGACATGTAAGATAACTTTGAATACACCTTAAAATGCCTAAATCCATTATTGGCTGTTTTCTTGGGTTAGCCTTTATTAAATTGTCTCTTAGGGCTCTGCCTTGCTCTATTTTAGTTATAAATTGGTTTTCGAAAACCAGGAAAAATGGTAATTTGAAAATAATTCCAAGCATATGCATGAAGATTTGTCCAATCTGCAGAGGATCATATAATTCAGTAAATGTTATTGCCTAAATTCCCAAATTACTCTGATTGAAAAGACCTACATTGAAATATTTAGGCAAATAAAAAATTGGTAATATGTTAACCGTTCCAATCAACACTACATATTTTACTCAGATGCGAGCTTTACATTTTATTTGCTTATGTTGTCCTGTCGTTCGTGATGTGAAGTTTTCAGAAAACTGACTTTTATTTGCTAATACCTAGTCTGTTGTCGGATGACACAAATGCCTTTTAATATCTCTTGAAAAAAAAGCTTGACTTTCCAGTATTTGCACTAATTTCTTCAAAAATCTGAAATGGCTATGGTATTCCAATGAATTTTACTATGACTTCTGTGGAAAGGAAAGCTTTTACTCAACAAATAACGGAAATCTCTGTCCTATAACATACAGTTAGAAATGTGTGAGCTAAAGGTGATACACACTGGAGTGATTTTATATGTAGTCACAGGAGAGTGTTTTTCATTATTGGTAATTACTGTAGTCTCAATCACAAACTTTTTCTTTTTTATTACTATACAGGATTTATATAGAACCAACGGTTTGCACAGTGCTTTACAAAGTTAGGGCACACAGTACAGTTACAATACAATTTAATGCAGGCGGAATCGGAGGGTCCTGCTCGTTAGTGCTTACAATCTAGGAGACCTATTTCAAAGTGCACCTGACGCTGCAGCAAGTGCTTTCAGCCAATTTTCAGCTTGGCTGTTAGGCAAAACTAATGGTTTTGCTGGTTTTTAATTATCTGCTTTATTAGAGTGTGTTGGGTCCCCCCCTCAGGAAAAAAAGTCATTGCTGGCAGGGAGGGTTTGTTGAGGAAGTTACTCTATAATGCTTTTCTGCCAAAAAGCTTCTTTACCTGTCTGCTTGCAATTTATTTTCCAATTATACCTGAGGTGCATGCACAGTGTCATGTCATGTGCGCGCCTAACATTTTTTTAGACAAGTTTCTGGACTATGTTCTGAACTGATTTCAACCCGCATGTGCGCAGGAGTAATACCATCAGTGGCTTGCCCAGTGGTCAAAGAAAAAAGATGCAAGTTTTGAAACAGCAGTGGAGAAGATTGTAGTGTTAGCAACAAGGATTTCAAACCCAGCATCTGTGGAGGAAAGTAAATTTAGTGCCATGTGTACTTGTACATTGTGGCAAGTGCTCCTTGGAACTGGTGTTGGCAAAGTTACACTTTAAAGTGATTGTAAAGGGTCGTGTTTTTTTTTTTTTTAAATAACAAACGTCAAACAAATGTCACACTTACCTCCACTGTACAGCTCGTTTTGCACAGAGTGGCCCCTATCCTTGACTCCTGGGGTCCCTCGGCGGCTCTAGCGGCTCCTCCTCACTTCAGATAACCCCTAGAAGCACACGCCCGGGGGGTTATCTTGTGGGCGCGCTCCCAAGTCCAGCATTCGGCATCCATGGACACGAATGCTGGACTCGGCCTCGCCCGCGTCATTGGATTTGATAAACAGCAGCGAGAGCCAATGGTTGCACTGCTATCAATCTATCCAATCAAGAGCCAGGACCCCATGCAGAGAGGAACAGCGCATATCTGGCGTGGGAATTACAGGGCTCAGGTAAGTGAAAACTGGGGGGCTGGTGACCACCAGAAGTTTTTTCACCTTACTGCATAGGGTGCATTAAGGGGAAAAAACATGAGGGTTTACAACCCCTTTATTTTCATTGAAAAGTCAGTACCTTGAGGCTTTGTTGACATGGGCTCAGCTTATATATAAATAGTGTGTACACGCTTTTGGAATGCTTTCAGCAAGCTTCAAGCTGTTTTGTTAAAGCCTTTAAGGTTTTAGTTTGGGAATATTAAACATAGGTCATACGGGGAGTGCTGACTTTCAAAAAGTTGCTGGCTAGCTTTTACAAGTTTTAAGTAGTGCTGAAATGTTCTGAAGCCTGCCAGCAGCTTCTTTAAAGTGAGTCAGCACTCTCACACCACTTACCGAAAATTCTGTCAATGTTTTGTAAAAACTTGCTGTACACGCTGCTCTTATACAAGCTGGACTCTATGTAAACAGGGTCATATCCTTATCACTAATGGATTGCCCCCCCAAAATGGCTTTAAGTGTATTTGTGATAAATCTAGTTAAGTATTTTAATGGTGCATGGAGCTAACCAGTACACAATAAACTACAACAATCATGTTTGTTAGATGTTTTTGAATACAATAGTTTTTTTCATAGTGCTGAAATAAAGTCGTTCCATTGCAGAAAAAATTAATTAGTTGCTCTTACACTGAGATACAGATTTTTCCATTGTCTTGTTTATTTTGTCATTTATATATTCCTTTTAAAACTGCATTTGTTTGCTCGAACAATAAAATTTTGAAGTGTGGTTCCACAAAACATTTAGCTTGTTCTGAAGTGCTTATAGTGCATTTAAAAAATGGAAAATGTTACCTTAACATTTTTGTGTGTATTTTTGTGTGAAATGTACATGGCTTCAGTCAAATGTTGGAAGTCCACAGATTCTTATGAGAAGATATTGTCGTAGAAGAGACTAATGGAAAGCAACATTCTTGGTTGTTACTGTAGACTTTTTTTTAAGCTAAATTTAGGCTCATGTAGGTACTAAAAAAAAAAACATTTACTGGGAGCCATTCCCGCCTCATTTGGCTGTTTCGCAAATTATGCAGAGCACATGACCTTGTCATGTGTAAAAAAGAAATACTGACTGATATGCTTTCTTTGATTGTTTGCACTACATGCCAGCTTACATCTGGAAATGTGTTGCATTCGGAAAACTTGATTATTAGTAATCTGAATTTTGCAAGATTGCTTGCCTTGCATCTGCTGCATCATGTAAGTACCTATATTTAAATAAAGGTACAATATTACTTCAGTTGCTGTTGTTTTTGTTTCTTTTCATTTGGAAAATTAATTTTCTGTCCCTTTATCTATCCATCTATGACCTCAACTTCCTGAAGGTGCATCTAAACTGGAGAACAAAATGAAATATTTTGCAGCTTATGAGGTGGCCGCATTTGTTTGTTTTTTTATCAGGTCTTTTAACTTTTTTACCTGGTGATTCTACTAGTAACACACTTAACAGTCCTAAGGTAACACACTCACACTGTGTACTTTATCTATGGAGGAGCAATTTTGTCACCCTTGGATGCTCTCCTGATTTGGACTACAAACCTCTTCTCTCCTAAACAGTGTAAAGTAGGGCAAAGTGTACAGGAGTTCACAGAGATGAGAGAGTACTGTTTAAGATAAGATGTCAGTGTACAAAACGCAGGACATGACTGGATTTCTGGAGGGTTCAGCAGATAACAAAACATGTTTAATGCAATAACAGCCAAAAAGTGAGCATGTAAAAGAAAGTAATTGTTGGGTTTACATACTGCACCTTTTCGAACTACACAAAATCAGCCCAGGCTTGCTTCCTTCATACTTTAATATATCAAGCATTTTTAAATACATTTCACTTAAAACTAAAATGTACCCCAGGCTTCCTGTGTACTATCATACAAGTATCTTTTTCCTTTCACAGGTCTCATGTTGTTTTAGGACAGAGGCTATAGATTTCACCTGCAAAGACACCAGAATGTAATATCTTGATATCTAAAATGATTTTGGGTGAGAATTCTTTCTATTATACAATATAGTACACAGAGCTGGTATTCCTAGACCATAGGCTGTATGCTGCTACCTTCAGGAGATTGAAAACAGGCAAAAACTTTTGCTAGGGCCACCCTAGAGTATACCCACGTTAACTTTTCCCACTCTGTTGGGCTTCAGTTTTTTTTTGCTAATGTTCCTAGATAATGGACCTGTTCTCCTCTGGAGAAGTTTTTTTGCATATCTAACCATGGACATGTTTACGTCTGACTCTTCTATCAAAATCTGACTGCTTATTGCCTTGCTTTACCTAGCCGTTTCCAGGTAAGTTACCCTTTGTGTTTACCGCGGGGACATGCCAGGACCCCAGGGCGTGGGGCCAGAATGTAATGTTTACTTCTGGCACTGGATCCTGGGTTAGGTGCTCACCTTGGCACAAAGTCCAATGTTGAAAGTTAGCTGCAGGGTGTTCTACAAGTTCAGGGCCATGGTCCATTTCTATGGTTCCCAGACCCTGGAGACTCCTTCAGGGGTATGCCCACTGTGGCGGGAGAAGCATGGACCTTAACTGTCTTCACTAAGGGGTCCCTCACTAGCAATGGTGAATAACAGGTGCAAGAGAGTTGAGACAGAAGAGCCTAAGGGTGCATTCACACTTGCGAATGTAGCCGCACTCCGAATAGATGTGAGAACACCTGCAGGGATTCCCATGATTAGCTGCAGGAGGCAGCCATATTGAAAGCAATTATAGGCTACTTGCATGTAATCACCACTGCATTGATCACATGTGCGTGATCAAACCCTGGACGCAGACTGCTTGGGTTCGCTGCATAAGAGATTACATGCAAGTGGCTGCAATTTGCTGCAGGAACTGGCAGCCTCCCATTGCTTTCAATGGGGCTGCCTCCCACGCCCTGGGGTTCTCGCATCTAATTGCAGTGCAGGTGCATTTGCAAGTTTGATTCCCTAACAGCATGCAATCCACAGGAGATGGGAGACTAGAGATGGGCCGAACACCCCTCGGTTCAGTTCGCACCAGAACCCTCGAACATCGCAAACGTTTGGACCTAAACCCCACTGAAGTCTATGGGACTCTAATTTGAAAAATCAAAAGTCCCCATTTTGAAGGCTTATATGCAAGTTATTGGCCATAAAAAGCGTATGGGGGCCCGGGTCCTGCCCTGTGGAACATGTACGAATGCAAAAAAAACTTTTAAAAAGATTGTTTTTAAAGGAGCACTGATGTTAATGATGCTTAAAGTGAAACAATAAAAATGAAAAATTCCTTCAAATTTAGTGCCTGGGGAGTCCCCTTAGTCTGCCTGTAAAGTGACGCATCTGTGCCGTGTATAGAACCTGCTGCAGCAAAATTGACATAAAGGAAATAAATGACATTTAAATTTCCGGCAATACAAAAATGTAAAAAAAAAAAAAATGGCGTTGGGGCCCTTTGAGTCTGGTATGGATTTTAAGGGGAGCCTCACGCCAAAATGTAATAAAACCAGCATGGGGTCCCCCCAAAATCCATACCGGACCGTTATATGAGCATGCAGCCCGGCAGGCCAGGAAAGACCAGGAGCGAGCGCCCCCCTCCTGAACCATGCCAGGCCACATGCCCTCAACATGGGGGGTGCTTTGGGGCAGGGGGCTCAAGTTGATGAGGATATGAGCTACTTCCCCACAACCCTGAGCTGTGATAGTGGGGGTCTGTGGGCAGGGGACTTATCGGAATCTGGAAGCCCCCTTTTACAAGGAGGCCCCCAAATCCCACCCCCCATGTGAATGAGTATGGGGTACATAGTACCTCTACCCCTTCACCAAAAAAGTGTCAAAAAGAAATAAAAACATACACACAGTTTTTGACAATTCTTTTATTAAAAATAAAAAAACAATGTCCCTCGATGTAGATCCATTGTCGAGCACGACGTCGATGCCACCACCGGACCCATAAATAAAATAAAAAAAACGCTCCACCCGTGACTAAAGCTAACTACCATCTGCCTGCTCTGGCCTCCGACAGTTCTTAAATAGGGGAGGACTTGTCAAGAACTGTGTGTTTTTTTTTCTGTTTGACACTTTTTTGGTGAATGGGTAAGGGTACTATGTACCCCATATTTATTTACATGGGGAGGCGGGATCTGGGAGCCCCCTTGCTAGATCCCACCTCCCCATGTAAAGCTTTGCCCAATTAGGGCTTAGAATGCACTGTGCACAGCGCAGTGCATCGTGGGGCGCTTGGCGGCAAACATCCCGCCGAGTACCCCGCAAATTCGACGAACGAGCAGGCGATGTTCGGGCCAAATTTTTGCTCGACCCAAACAGTTCGCCCAACGCTACTTAAGACACATGAACAGAAAACCTGTCTTTGAAGACCCAGCTCTCTTTAAACAACAATAGCTGATGCCTTCAGCAGAATTGATAACTGCCATGCACCAACTTCAGACTCAAGGAGTGGTTTTTCAGAAGAGTCGTCTCAAGGTTTCAATCCAAACCTATCCACAAGACCCAAATGAGGGAATTTGGACCTAAAATCACTAAACCAAATTCTTTGTGTTCCAAAATACAAGATGGATTCTTCAAGATCCTTCTTCAAGCATCCCTCAGACAAAGTCATTTCTTGCATCAGTAGAAATACAAGATACCTATCTCCATTTTACCATCACACCAATGCATCCTGCATTTTGTGGTAGGAGACAAGTACAGTTTGTGGCACTGCCATTTGGGCTCTTCTCTGCACCTCAAGTGTTCCAAGTGCTTGCCCACTCTTCTAAAAACCCATGGCATTCCTTTCACATGCTACCAGGACCTCTTGCTGTTGGACTTCTCGGTCAGGACCTTGTCTGCCAACATCCAAAGGATTATTAAGTTCCTTCAAATCTCTAGCTGGATAATCAACTTTCCAAAGTCTGCTCTGCAGCCATTAGATTCTCTGGGGTACTTGGGTCTAATCTTGGACACAGCCCAAGCCAGAATCCTTCTCCCTCAGGAGAAGATTTCCTGCCTAAGGTCCAGCTCTCAGACCCTCAGGTCACAATGTCATCCTTCAATTTGCTTTTGCATGACAACTCTGGGCCTTATTGTGGCTTCCTTCGAGGCCATACCTTTTGCCCAATTTCACTCCAGACCCTTTGAATGCAATGTCCAAAATCCAATCCTTGGATCTCTCAATTATTTTGTTCAGTCAAGCAAAGATCTCCCTAACATGATGGATCCCTGATCCTGCTTTTGTCAGCAGTCACATCATCAATAAATACAAGAGAACCAGTTCCATTGGCAGCCATACATGCCCACGCCATGACACTACCACCACCATGCTTCACTGATGAGGGTGGTATGCTTTGGATCATGAGCTGTTCCTTTCCTTCTCCATACTCTCCTCTTCCCATCACTCTGGTACAAGTTGATCTTGGTCTCATCTGTCCATAGGATGTTGTTCCAGAACTGTGAAGGCTTTTTTAGATGTTGTTTGGCAAACTCTAATCTGGCCTTCCTGTTTTTGAGGCTCACCAATGGTTTACATCATGTGGTGAACCCTCAGTATTCACTCTGGTGAAGTCTTCTCTTGATGACTTTGACACACATACACCTACCTCCTGGAGAGTGTTCTTGATCTGGCCAACTGCTGTGAAGGGTGTTTTCTTTACCAGGGAAAGAATTCTTCGGTCATCCACCACAGTTGTTTTCTGTGGTCTTCCGGGTCTTTTGGTGTTGCTGAGCTTACCGGTGTGTTCTTTCTTTTTAAGGATGTTCCAAACAGTTGATTTGGCCACACCTAATGTTTTTGCTATCTCTCTGATGGATTTGTTTTGTTTTTTCAGCCTAATGATGGCTTGCTTCACTGATAGTGACAGCTCTTTGGATCTCATATTAGAGTTGACAGCAACAAATTCCAAATGCAAATAGCACACTTAAAATGAACTCTGGACCTTTTATCTGCTCCTTGTGAATGGGATAATGAGGGAATAACTCACACCTGGCCATGGAACAGCTGAGCGGCCAATTGTCCCATTACTTTTGGTCCCTTAAAAAGTGGGAGGCACATATACAAACTGTTGTAATTCCTTAACTGTTCACCTGATTTGGATGTAAATACCCTCAAATTAAAGCTGAAAGTCTGCAGTTAAAGCATATCTTGTTTGTTTCATTTGAAATCCATTGTGGTGGTGTAAAGAGCCAAAAAGATTAGAATTGTGTCGATGTCCCAATGTTTATGGACCTGACTGTATATTAGTACCAAATAATATACCAAAATAGAATATTAAAAGGAATCAAATACATTAACCTGTTGCAGTCCGGCCATAGTAGAAAAGCAGCCTGCCAGCTGCTTCCTGAAGGCGGGAGGGCATATACAATATATATGGCCTTCCGCTCTGTAAACAGTCACTAGAGCAGCACCGTGTCACTATGGTGACACTGGGACCGGTGTAACTAGTGATCAGGGGCACTGGCTGGCATCTCTGATGACACTGTATGACAGTGCAGCCAGCCAGTGTCCCTGATCCCTAAGTACACCAGACCAGTGCAGTCAGTGACAGTGTCCCTGATCACCACCACACCAGTCACTGTTGCCAGACCAGTGTAGCTGTGTTCCTGATAGGTTCCTCACTAGAGCAGCGCAGCCAGCAACAGTGTTCCTGATCACCACCGCACCAGTCTGTGTCACCAGACCACTAAGTCAGAAAGAGTGTTCCTGATCACCATCTCACAAATTTCAGTGTTACCAGACCAGTGTAAGTCAGCAACCATGTTGCTGATTGCTGTCACACCAGTCCCAGTGTCACTAGACTAGTGCAGCCAGCATTAGTATTTCTGATTGTTGCCACACCAGTCCCAGTGTTTCCAGAGAAGTGTAAGCAAACAACAGTGTTCCTGATCACTGCCACACCAGTCCCAGTGTCACCAGACCAGTGCAGCCAGCAACAGTGTTTGCAATTGCCCCCACAGCAGTGCTAGTGTCACCAGACCAGTAACAGTGATGCTGATCAATGTCACACCAGCGAGAGAGTCACCATAGCCAGTGCAGCAAGCAACAGTGTCCCTGATTATCACCACACCAGGCTGTGTCACTGGACCAGTGCAGCCAGCAAAAGTATTTCTGATCGCTGCCATACAAGGCAAAGTGTCACCAGACCAGTTTAGGTCAGTAACAGTGTTCCTGATCACCACCACACAAGTCCCACTGTTACCAGACCAGTGTAAGCCAGCAACAGCGTTCCTGATTACCGCCACACTAGGCTTATTGTCATCAGACCAGTGCAGCCGACCGTGTTTCCTGATCACTGCCACACAAGTCCCAGTGTTACCAGACCAGTGCAGCTAGCAACAGTGTTCCCCATTGCTGTCATACCAGTCTTAGTGTCACCAGACCAGTGCAGCCAGCAAAATAATTTCTAAACGCCACCACACACATTAGTGTCATTAGATCAGTGTAAGCCACCAACAGTGTTCCTGATCCCTACCACATCAGCAGCCAGCAAGCCTGTTCCTGATCACTGTCACAGCAGTGCCAGTGACCCAAACTAGTGCAACCACCAACGGTTTTCCTGATCACGGCCTACTAGTCCCAGTGTCACAAGAGCAGTGCATCCAGCAACATTGTTACTGATCAGTGTCACACTAGTTGTAGTGTCACCAGACCAGCGTAAGCCAGAAACAGTGTTCCAATTTGCCCCGCACCATTCCCAGCGCTACCAGACCAGCAACAGGGTTCCTGATCACCACCACACTAGTACAGTGTTGTCTCTGCCTGTGCTAAACATGGCCTGTTTATTGACCATGTTTCTGCCTGCCGCCTTAACTGACCCATCTGCACATCCCACTGACTACCTTCCTGCAATACCAGCCATCCCCTTTGAACAACTGCACTCCTGGAATCACATGAACTCTTCTCTCCTGTACTTCCTGGCCAGTGAACATGGAATTTTGGGGACATCCATGTACCAGTAGGATAGGCTTGCTTGGCTTATAGGAATGGCCCCTACTATAGGTGATTCTGCACTAAGCTATATTCCCTGACCACTCATGCAGAGGTGAGAATTACAGTACACTTAATAAACACATTTTTGGCATTTCCAAAAGTTTGCAGCAGAAAACTGATAATGCATCCTAAAAATATCTCGGAGGAGTAGAAGAATGTGTTTTAGGGTTTTGTGTAAACTTTACTTACGTTCTTTGTTTTCGGAAAAATTACATACAACAACTCACAATGCCTCTTACTAAATACCTTAGACTGTCTACTTTCCAAAAAGAGGCTTTTTGGGGGTATTTGTACTGTCCAGGTATTTTATTTCCCCACAAAATGAGATAGGCACTCAGAACATTAGGACTAATCAATTTTCAAATATTTTTACCATTGTTTGTAGGCTCTATACCTATATCTATATAGATGAAATAATATACACTGATTTGGATTATTTGTACCAAAGAAATGTAGCAAAATACATGTTGGCCTGAATGTATGAACAAAGATTATTTATTTGTAAAATTAAAAAAAAACTTTTTTTCAAATTTTTTTGGTCTTTTTTTTTTTATATAGCAAGAAATACACATTCAGTGATTATTAAATACCACCAAAAGAAAGCGCTATCTGTCTAAAACAAATTCTAAAAAATGTATTTGGGTACTGTGTTGCGTGACTCAAGATGCTCAAGGTAGGAGAGAATTGACTCAACTACAGGGTCTTGAGAATTTTTTATAACCACACGGTAAAAAATGCATCATTTAAAAAATTATGGGAGGAAGTAGAACAGTACACCACTGAGGAGTGAGTGACTCCAGCCAGGCATAAGCATCTTAGGGATCAGTGAAGAAGCAAACAAACTCACCATCCTCCACATGCAACTTTTTTATGAAAGAGTATGCTGTACTTGATCCCCCTTACCCACATGGCCTCCTTCACTTGGTCCAAGAATATGCACAATTTCTGGGTCTCAAAAGTGTTGTCTGGGAAAAAGAATAGCTTCCCATCTTGGTAACAAAAATCCCCAGCAGAGCATGCAGCTCCAAAAAGCTTGTCCTGATCTCTGAAGTTTAGCAGACCAGAAGCAAGGATTTTTAGGCAAGTGTTATGATAGCAGTTTTGTCATGATCACTTAGTGCCCCTGTTCCTCATTCCAGCAAAATCACAGCAGTGCCTCCATCTGATGAGAATCAAATGGTATTTCCGTATACCTGACAAGACCAACTAGGTATAGACACAGCAATTTCCACACTCACAAGACCCTCTCAGTACTGAGGAGATAGCTTCTTGGTGAACACAAAAAGAGATGATGCAGAGGTTATGTTCAAAGCTATCTGATTTAACTTATATACGTTATCATTAACCAATCATTATATGGAAGATGGGCCTGGTTAATACAGAGGTCTACATTTCACATCATTACATATCATTAATTATGCCATCTGCTTTTATGACTCATAGTCCTGCTTCCTTGTTTCATGTCTCATTACACAGGAAAGGGGCCCAGACGTATTGAGCCACAATTCTTTATTTAGACGATACAGAATAAAACTGCTTATGCAAGCTATATTTTCTTATATATATGCTTTATAGAAAACCTGTTATAAAGCTGAAAAACAGAACTAGTTGACTTTAACTAGAGTCTGACTATGCCTGTTAAGACATATGAATTCATATGACTCTATGGCCGCATAAAATGGAGTCACCTCTGTTCGGTCATATTACTACACACGCTATCTGATGTTAAACTGCAAGTAGTCTGTTGTTTGCTTGCGTCTGCCTTGGTGTGGTGGCCAGGCACTATAGCATTGTGTATAAGTCCTAGGGACAACCAAGTAGCGGTAGGCCTGCTTGTCTTAAGGGAAAGGGGGCTGCTATAGGTGAAGAACACAGTAGCTAGCTATAGTGTCTGACCACCTGCATTGAGGTAGATGTGACATTCGTGACATGATCACAAGCCTTTAGCAAAAATTCTGTCAAGATGGACACTGCACAGGCCCATTTATTTGCTGAAGAAATTTGCAAACTGACACGCTAAGTCCAGGAACTGTCTGTGCGTGTAAACGCACCTCCAGCAGTAACGCAGGAGCCAGAGCCCAAACTTAACCCGCCTGACCATTTTTCTGGTGATCCCCATGTGTTTTCAGGGTGGAATGACCCCGCTCTAAGAAGCCAATTCAGGTTAGGCTTATCAGATGCTACCCTGAACCGAAGTCATTGAATGAAGCCATGCAAGTAGCCATCCATATTGACAGGCATTTACGGGAAAGGCGTATAGAGAGGTTTGTTTCTTTGCCCCCCCCCCAGTACGCTGTCCACCTGTTCTTCTTTTCCTGAGCCTTCAACCTCCCCAGGAGGATAAGCCCATGCAAATCATGAACCAAAATTTGCCGCTCCCACCCCAATAGGTACAGGTTAGCATACGATGGGGCACAAGTAGTTCCCCATAGCTACCCCCTCCACTTGGAGGCTGTATCCTACGCTAATACTTAACTAGTGTGTGGTAGAGTTTGAAACAGTCACCGATGCAGAGACCAGGTTGATCAGGACAGGAGGGACAATAAAAGCAGGTGTCATGCCTAAATCCGCATTTTCTGCATACACGACATCTTCTTTGGGGTGTTCTGTGGGCAGGGGTACCTGGGAGGACATACGGAAAATGCCTCTCATGCAGCCGGCTCACTGCATTTGCCTTGGGAAGGTGGGCCATAGCACCACCTGGAAACAGAAGGGCTGTGACGATCTCCTCCTGGGGGTCTCCTTAGTCTGCATGTAGAGTAGTGCATCTTTCCCATGTTTATAACAGTACCACAACAAAATGACATTTCTAAAGGAAAAAATGTCATTAAAAAATGCTCGCGGCTGTAATGTATTGTCGGCTCTTGGTGTCCCTGTCGGAGGGCGAAGAGAAGGTTGGTGCCATTGTCGCATACAACCATTCCTGGCTGAAGCTGGCATGGTGTTGTAATGGAAATTTGTAAGTTCTGTATATAATTAATGTGATACCTACGTAATCATGTGTATAAAAACCTTCAATTGCGTCATAATAAAGCAGAAAAGTTATTTGGAAAGATGCTGAGCGTATCTTTTGTGTCTGTTCCCTACTGCAATAGTTATTCATTTGGAACCACTAATCAATATGAGGATAAGAGTTGCCTATCATCAAAATGTCGTGGTCAAGTGGCGAGCCAGCCAGGAGTTCTTACACAAACAGCATGATAGAAAACAAGCCATAGTAATATATTTATGCAAGCTGGACCCAGTAATGAAGGGTTCATCCCGATATTTAAGAGCTGTATCTTTATGCAAAGGTGCTAGACAAAGTTACAGACATTATTTTGGTCAAATATTTAATTTTTAATGGTCCCACATTCTGCACAGCAAATATACAGCTAACTAAATGCTTGTCTAATGAAAGGTTTAAAATATGAGTTTGTACAAATCTAACAATGAAAAATGCGTACATTTGAATCCAGCCACCTTATTGCCTCTATTGGAGGAGGCTGGAGACAAAGGAAAAACCACATGTGTTAAATTGATGACGAAGGAATCAGCTGCTGTGAGCCCAGTGCAGGACGCACTCCCTGAAGACTCAGATATTTAATTTTTTGTAGAGTTATTCCCGGTTTTATAGTGAGGATGCAGTTTATTACCCAGAAGGATACTCTGTATTCAGAGTCATTGGATCCTTTCCCCCAGCTTCAGAAGCAGAGCTCCATGTTTTAGCAAACCCTGTGAGCTATAAAAAGAATGTATATTTATATAGATAGTCGAGATATAGAGAGCTTTTGGTTCCATTTGAAGGGCCAGAAGTTTGTTTTTACTTCGGCAGGTAAACCAATCAAGCATGCTAAGTTAATTTGATCGGCTGCTTTCAGCCTTCCAGCTTCTTGCTGAAGTAGCCATACTAACATTAAAACTCACACATGAAAGCACACCAGGCGACTAAGGATGCTGCATTTACAGCCCTGGACACTTGATGGGTCTTTGCAACTCACAGATTCCACCCTAGTTCTGGCCCAGTATAGCTGTGATTAACAATTCAACTTTAAGGACCCCAGAACGAGAAGAACAAGTGGTCCACAGGGGGTAACTTCTTATGAAACAGGACTTTGGAAAAGGTGATCATTTATGTCTACCAACCACTCTTTTCCCTCCAGCTTGACATATGGACCATGTCATCAGTCACAAGCAGTTATGGCTGCCTTAGTAAATGAACGCGGGATAGAGCCAGGGTTCACCACAGTTGTTTTTATAACATACCACTTCTTCTTTTACCTGTTACCAAAGGTGTTACCAAAAGCTGAACATCCCTTCCAGAGATTACAAAAAGATATATCTAGATGTCCAAGTCAGGATCTTACGAGTATGCATTTTGTCTGATTGGACATGTTTTCTGGATGTCCAGTGGCAAATGCTACTGCAAAGGCCACAATAGAAAGTGTTATCAGAAGTAGTTTGTAAATACAGAGTGTCAGAAAGTACAGAGAGTAACGGGAAATCATTTTTATAGAGTCTGTCGGTAAAATTCCATTCTCTCACTGATCAGTCAACTCCGGTCATGTTGATTAGAAGACAGATTTATTACAAATGTATATACATAGGGATGAACTCTCACAGCAAGGAGCTCCGTGCAGAGTCATACAGGAACCCTTTACACATGTCATTTTATAACAGTATTTGGCAAGCTACCATTGGCTAAGGCACACTGGTGACTCATGGTGCATCGTCAGCTTTATTGTCAAAAACAGTGTCCTTTACACAATATGCCCTAATATGGTAAACTTGTGCTAGTTCTTTAAATATTGTTGTAGGTGTTGGTCGGAACTAAGCAGATTGCATAAACAATAAGTCAGCGCCATTTTAGCTAGAAAAAAGCATATAAGGAACAAGGCAAATGTTGATATCACTTGTAATTCTTTAAATATTTCTTATCATTCCCTCCTCTGATATCTATATTTGCTTCCTCAATTTATTACTTCAATGCAGGTCCTTTCCACAACTGGGTTTTCAGACCTTAGCAAGTCCTTGACCTTGGCAAGTCCAGTCCATTTCCCAAACCAACCTGAGTTTTCCGCTAATTCATTCGATAAAGCTGTCAATCCTTCAAGGGCTCTAGTTACGGTTCCTCCAGGAGCTGTAATGTTAGAAATAAAAGGTGCACCACATAAAACCAAACATTTTACAGACCCCTCCTCTTTCTGCTAGGACCATATCTAATGCCATCCTATTCTGCCATGCCGTCAGAGAGGTAGGGGCTAATTGCTCTGTCAATCTCTTAACTGCATCCCTGGTGTAGTTTACAAACCTTTGTTGGTTATAGTATATATAGTTAATCCAGTCAACATTTTTTTTACTCTCACCCACCAGAGAAGAGACTCAAATCCAGCTGCCACTTGATTCCTAGCTTTAAACTCGCTCGGCACTCCACGCAGAACCCCAATCTCATCTATATAGATCTGGGGGTCAAAAGACCCCGCAGGAGAGGTGTCCCTTCTGCTCCTCCGGTGACCTGTCTTCCAAGGGGACTCTGACAGTAAGCGCAGAGGCATTGCCAGCTGTACCAGGGCACAATCCCCTCGGGAATTGGCTGGGATGCTCGCTCTGAGCCTCTTGTCTTCGCATAACCACCAGACGTCCGCCCTCTGGGTGTCGTGCTCAACCCAGTTGTCACCCTCTCCCTTTACTATTTTGTTAATCCTCTCCATGCAGTAGTCATCCGGTAAAGACCCCAAATCTTTGCCACTCTCATTCCCCGGAAGTGCAAAGCAAGCAAAGTTGCCAGGGTATGCCGTGACAGCAGGGGGTATCTGAGGTCTCTAAACTTGGGGAAACAATAAACTTGATGTGTGACAGGGAGTGTTGGTGTCAGGTTTGTATGTTTTCTTTAGATAGCTTTAGCATACACTCTAAACCATCTGGATCTGTATTGTTATTTAAGGGAAAAAGCACTGTAGCCATCTGGGGTCTGGCCCCTGCAAAGACCAAGCAGTTCTCTTTTTTAAGGGTGTTAGCAGTATATATTAACCATTCATTCTTATCCTGTTATAGCTTCTTCCGCTGTGAGATTGGTGAATCTCACTGTGGATCCTAATACCTCTACTTTAAATTGGTCCTCATTATCTAATTATTTCTTCTGGTTTGTCTCATTCTTTGGTTTGACTTCAAGAAAGAATTTTCCCAAAGGGTCAGTTCCTGATATCCAAGCTCCTATACGATATAACCTCTGATCCTCTAGTTTTAGGTCCTTCAGGGAAATCAATAATATATTGCAATTCTTTCATTCTGTACAGGGAGAGTGGGCCGCTTTAGTTATGGGAAATATATTCTTTAAATCTCCTGCTGCTGGGATCTCACATCCCCAATCCTGCTGCAGTTGTCCACATGACTGAATCCCAAATAGTACACCCGGTAGTTCCAGCCAGGTAGCACACATATTTATCTGCCCAGGTCAGTTTACTTGCTTCTACCTCATCTCCACAATCTGTCATCTGGCAGAAATCCACCTGTATAGTACTGGTGGTTCCTTCAACAAAGGTGAGGTTCAATGCTCTTCCTGTCTCTTCCCAATTGATTGGTTCCACTATCCTCCCGTGTCTCCTACCTCCCCATATAGAGGCCTCTCCTAGAGTCACCAATACTTCCACGAGGAACAAAATCCCTACCATCCTATCTGAAGTGAGGGGGGCCTAGATAGGGCCTTTTCTTCACCAAGGTTGAGACAAGCAGACCTTTTATCTGCCTCCCTTTGTATTTGGACTTTCCCCCTCCTTCAGTCTCTCTGTCCCTACTCTGCCTATATTTACCTTTTTACAGTGGGATTGGTGAATCCAGATAGTCCTTTCAGCAATTCTTACTGCAGTGGGAGTAGTAAGCAGTACTTCATATGGCCCGTCCCACTTAGAGGAGCGGCAATGCTTCTTTCTGATCACCTTGATGAGCACCCGATTTGTACTTTGTCTTCTCCTATGGGCTCTCCTTCTGGAATGGAACACTCTTGGTTAATTTGTTTCTGTTTTAATAACCTTGACATGTATTATGCTAAGGTTCTCTCCCCTTCCTCTGAGTGGGTTTCATTTGGTAATAAAGGTATTTTATAAGGTCTACCATACATCGTTTCAAATGGACTCAGCCCCTCTTTAGTGGGGTGATATGCATGCTTAAAATAGCTAGTGGGAGACAGTACATCCAATTTTTCCCTGTCTTTTCCATAGCCTTTTTTAGCTTGCTCTTTAATATCCCATTATGTCTTTCTACGAGCCCTGCTGACTGAGGGTGATATGCACAGTCGTTCTTTTACTTCTATACCCATCACTTCTGTTAGGTGTTTTATAGCCTGATTTACAAAATGTGGACCATTATCGCTATAAATCTTCTCTGGTATCCCAAATCATGAAATGATATCTTTTAGTAAGGCTTTGGATACTGTTAAGGCGTCAGCACTATATCTCTACCCATGTGGTCAATGCATCAATGATTTCCAAACAATATTTCTTCCTTTTCACATTTGTCTAATTCAATAAAATCCATGCAAATGTGTTGGAATGGATATTGCGGTGTGGGGAA